>CM029608.1:35334512-35934512 GCA_017311375.1 Mytilus coruscus
GAGATGCTATATGATTGTCAATGAGACAACTATCCACAAGAGTTATAAAAAAACCAACATTCAGTAAAGATATCTGGCTTATAATTTGGTTCGCTATACACGCCTTTCGTCTTCATAATAATCAACAGTCAAAAAAAAATAGAGGACGCGTTGAATACTGTATGCACCAATCAAACATATATTATTATGTAAATTTATTCATAAGTTTTCAAGGAAGAACTAAATATTGCCTTTTGACATTTACGTCATATTGTTTTACTTGTTATATTAGTTGAAAAATGAAAACAACACTTTACAAATTTCATGCGTCCGAAGCCCTTTTCTTGATTTACCTTTTTCAAGAACGCTCAAAACCGAATATTTGAAAGCCCCGGATGTATAAGAACCGAAACACTTAAAGAGCTATATGTCCAAACGCTTCCTACAAAATAACCAAATCCGTATAAGGGCAACTTTGTGTGAGGGAGTTGAAACCTTAGTTTCTTTAAAATCATGTCAGTACCGAATTACTGACTACTGAGTGGAAGGATATTTCTTGTATGGCTTGTCAAACGTTGCAATATTCACAAAAAATAAATGTATGTTAATAAGGATAAATAGTTGTTCATAAAAATTAAATATATGTTCAAAAAAACAAAATTTTATGTTCATACAAAAATATAACCATCGACAGGATGTAGGACCATTGGTTTTTCATAACTGTATAGCAATGCATATCTTAATAGTAGTATTCTAGTTTGTCAAGAACAAAACCAATGTAAGTATCAATAAAAACAATATTCAAAGATTTCTTTAAAATAATAGCCTTTAACACATGTTTAAGGACAAATTTATTTACAGGATCAATTAGTGTTCTTGAATCACCAATGAGCACAAACTTTTTATAAAAGTGGATGTATTTAAATTGTCTCGTTAAAAGTTTAATCGTTGATCAAGAAACTGGTTGATATATAATGTCAATTATAGGCCTTACACACCCTTACAGTGCTACCAAACGCAAAGAAAGACGACTGAATTGGAGAATTAACTTTCAATACTGGAACTAACAATATGTGCTAAGTTTTTTTTTTCCTGTTCTTGTTTGTATTGATTTCATTATGGACGTTTTGTAAATCTACTGATCAAGATAAAAAAAGATGGGGATAATTCAGATATCAAACAACTTTTTAACCTCGTCTCATTTTAATATGCATGTCCTAAATTAAGAACATATTATCATTAATTGTCGTATGTCATATCATAGTGTTAGGGTTTTCTTGTTATTTTAAGAATAGGGTGTTAATGTTTAGTTTCATTTATTTACAACTTTTAAAGACTCCTAGAGCTTGACATACTGTTTGCACACCTTTCGATGCTGTCCTTACAATGTCTTTTTATTTCTTATTTTAATTCACTTTTTTTTTTATTTCTTTTGGGAGGGAAGGGGGTTGGTTTATCTAACGTATACTAATTTTATAACACGGATTTGTTTTCTCTCAATCTATTTATGACTTTTGAACACCAGTATACTACTGTTGCCTTTATTTATACTCAACATATCATTAAACATTTCCTTTAATTCATATTTGCTACGGTGTTTGTGCCTTGTAATGTGTGGATACGGCATAATTTATCCTTTCGGATGATGTGTATGTTCCCATATTTTTTTCAGTTTTGGAATTGAGTTCGTTATGTGACTTCCCTGGGTGTTCTTTGTATTAACTATAATGACACTCATGCCAGTTTCAAAATTTCGAACCCCAATCTATGGTTTTATACATAGTTGTTTTTTCCCACATATACTTGATTCTGACATGTGATTATTATCATGTTTCTATTTTCATGTTTTCCTCTAGCTATACATAACAGTTTCCGCAAGATTTCTTCGCCGGATTTTTTAAGGACTTTACCGTTCCTGTGCGTCGGTTGAGGAGAAAATTAAAAGTGAGGGGGATGCAAACGTCTAAAGTAAAAATTAAAAAAAAAAATGTTTAAATCTTTTCTATTGTCTAATTGTCTGGTAGTAAGTCAGTTCCTCTTTCTTTTTCGTTTCTTATTTTCAATAAAGTTTCTTGTGGCCAAAATAGGGGAGTTGCCCCCTTGCACCTCTCCCAGTCCCCATTGGTTGTTATGATGTTAATCTTTTGACGGCGTTTTCTTTGTCTGTTTACACTCTACTTTCTCCCTTAAACCACCCGTACCCAACAATAACGATTAATACAAAAGATACAAGAATAGCTTTTCCCTTTTTGGATACCCATATGCACCTCGAAATAAGTTATTATATACTTTCATCAAATACATGTTTAAAATATAAATTTTGTAAATATTACAACGTCGACTTTTAGTGGATGAAAATAAAGTTGTGACGCCACTTTCGTCCTTTTTTACATAAATATCGTGAATATCTTACAATCTATCAGTGCACTGCCCAAAAATGACCCACATGTTTAATTCTAATAAAATCTACAATTGGTTCATCTTTTGTCAACGGTAGAACTTTCTCTCCTGCTTAAGGTAAATTCACTCTATATCGCCATCTTGGATTGTACAAAAGCAGTACAAAATCCGTCTAGTTATTTGCCTAAATCTGCAAAATTTGAGACAGATTTATGTATAAGACTGTTTATTTGTATATAGAAAAATAAGTGATTTATTGCATTATTCAAAATGTTTAAACAAATACGAAATCTTTGTATTTTTAGAATAAATTTTTCAACTTAGCCATTTAAGGGGAAATAGCCCTTATAGTAATTTTTTTTTTACTTTTAGCAAGAAAACAAGTTCGGTGACACTATTTATTCTTTTTATTTTCTTAAAGCATACTATAAAACCTATCTTCTCATATTTCATTTCAAAATTCTATCTATTAGATTTCTTTTTATTCACAAAAATAGGTTTTTCATGAACAATCTTTGCAAATTTTGGCAATTTTGCACGACTTGTAGCTTGCAAAATAGCACGGTGACCCATACTTTTTATTATATTTTTGAAAAAAAGCATAGTAAAATCTTTATTTATAAAGTATAAGAAAATTCTATCTGAGGAAATATATATTGTTGTACCGATGATCCACCTTAATATACAATGTTACATGAAAACTACAAGTCTATTGTATGTAGGTAGTTTAATTTAGAACCTGAATTTAGCCGGGAGATGGTAATCAGTACTGGGGAAATTGGGTGTGCCTTGTACAAACGCATAAAGGAATATATATATACCGCTTCCTTAGACATTAAAAGAACAAATGTTTATTAAAAAGTAACAAAACATAATTATGATTTCATAATTTCAATTACTCAAATCTATTGCTGTCGACTTTAATATTGAAAACTACAACATCGTTCCTCAGAATGTGGTAATTCAACGGATAAAATGTATAATTATTCGATTCTTGTTTATGGCTGAGTGGTTATTTATTTCTTTCAAAGTAAGACTCGAAATATCGCCAACATTCCATAATTAACTGGAAGGAATGTCGTAAAGTCATTAGCGACTCCCTTTCTCACTTACGCTTAATCTTGTTGCATAAACGCGAGAGCTGATACAATATTTTGACTATTTTTAAGAGTCTTTAATGAAAATGTTCGCATCTAGTTGTTAATTGTTTAAAACACTTCAGAAGTAACTTGATACAACATTGTCTTACTAAAACGACATCTAGACTTTAGAACAAATCTAGGAAAACGTTTGTGTTTGAACCTGATGACAATGCAGCCAACACTGTTGTCGTTGTTTGACTACATACGTTACTGAAAAACTCAAAACTAAGATCACAAAAGGAGTTCCGTCATACCTAAAGCTTCAACTAAGAAAAAGAGCGTAAATTAACACCTTTGAAAGTCAACTGAACTGAAAGCTACTACGGAAAACCACGAGGTTCTATCCGTCTATTTGCTTTATAAATTACAAAAAAAAACATTTTAAATCTACATCCACAATGTTCAATTATGTATGTTCTTTCCCATTGTTAATTTTCCTCATGAACGAAGTACAAATATGATATACAGCAACAAACGACAACCACTGAATTACAGGCTCCTGACTTGGGAAAGGCATACAACAGAATGTGGTAGGGTTAAGCATTTTAGCGGGCGCCGAACCCTCCCCCTATCCTGGGACAGTCGTGTAACAGTACATTCTAATATGACGTTCTTCAAACTCTTTGAGTACACACCCGTGGTAAAATATGAATATATTGTACGTCATGATTTGTTTGGGCTGTTCCGATCATACTCCACGTCTACTGTTTTTATGAGTGAGCAACCCGAAGTCAATCGTCGTAAATAATGTCATTGAGCGATGACGTAAGAATATAAGTATTTTACGGGAAAATGCACGGTTGTGAAACTGAATGTCATCAAAACAAGGAAACATCAACAAAAGATGGTAAAAATTTTAAAAGCCAATTTGTTTTACATGTAGTAAGATTATCATTTAAATTCATCCAAAACTATCTAAGTATGTTATTGTAAATAGTTTAAGCATGTCAATAGTTCAGTTTTCTCCGTTCTTTTACGTCAATTGTTTAATTAATTGTTTTATGTTTAATTACGGGATTGGCAAATGTTTGCCTTCACCTAGAAATAATTTATGTGGGCTTGAATTTATACTGATTTTACCACGGGGTTGACCTTTATGCCGATATTTTATAACATATGAACAAACTATAAAAAAAATGTTTAATCATATACCTAGAGATGTATTGTGGACGTGTGATTAACCTTCAGCTAGGAATGTAATACAACTCGACATTTCGCATCAACCTTCATACTGTTATATTGTTTGGAAGGCTAACAATTTTATGAATTGTACTTCAAATCCTTCTTCTTAGCTTTAATTTTAAATGGTAGCTAATGCCCCTCTAAGTACTAAAAATCTGCTTCTCACTATCCTCTTATTCGTGCATATCTCTTATTCCTCAGTTGAGTTTAGTATAGTTTGAGGTTTTTGATTCAAATATTTTTCGGGCCCGATGGGAGACATATTACTTGCCGATATGATCTGCTGGAGATACAATAGTGATTTAACTATAAAACTGTAACTATATTGCTTTAAAAAATCTATACTTTTAAAAAAAAAGTTTTGGTTCCGTTATAAGGTCCAAAGATTTAAAAAAACATTAAATAACTGTTAAACAAAATTGCGTACTAAAAACACTTATTAGATTGTCACATGTAATAATAAAGGCATAAATGCTTCTTCTATAATTTTATTTGGCATCAAAAAAGTTTAACAAAAATACCGAACTCCATGGCAAATTAAAATAAAAAGAAGTCCATAAACATTGACAAAATCAAACGCTCACAATCAAAGGAACAAGTGAAAAACAACTGCCATATTCCTGACTTGGTACAGACCATTTGTCGAGGAACAAGGTGGCTTAAACCTTGTTTCATAGCTAGCTAAACATCCCACTTGTATTACAGTTGTTTATAGTAATATTGACAAAATTGGATGAGCAACAAACACAGACATAGTAGGTTTATGTCAAAAGCGTTGATTGAAGTACTAGTGCTTATCGTCCACCTAAACTACAAAAAAAGGCATTCCATATATTTTTGTATTACATTTTAATGCCAAAACATTAAATCGAATTTTGAAATCAAGCTATATACGTTATCGTCTTCGTTATCGAATAGTTTTCTGTATTTTTAAATACATACTATATGGGTATTGGTTTTGAGGCCGCAATAAAGCTATTACCAACACTCTCGGTAAGTTCACTATAACTTTCCTTAGGTTCAGCATCATTTATCTTAATTTTTTTATTCTATGCTATAAAGTTAAAAGATTTGCATACCTGTACTCGAGAGCAAAACTTGGCACGCAATGACCACATCGGCATAGATACTTCAAACAACACATAACCTTTATATATTTTGTCTTTTTGCTTTTTGATGACAACTATTTGACATAAAGTCCAAACAAAAAGGAAAACTAATGAGAATGCCAAGCGGTACATTTTGTTGCAAATGCAATAAATGAAAAGTGATAGTGTGTTTATTCCTTTTTGTATTTGTATTCTAATAAATGTTTTAATTAAATAACACAAATACAATCTATTGTACATACTGAAATTAGGCTTGGTTGAATTTAAATTAATTATCATATAACTGTTTATTTGTTCTATATCAAACAATAAGCCAACGTCATCAAAATAATAATAAGTGCATGTAGTGGGGATATTTCTATTCAACATTACACATTTGACTAGGAAACATTCACTGTATAAATAATTAGTTACCTTAAAAGCAGAGAATTTTTCAAACTTAATGTTCTTTGACATTGGAGTTATTAGTTAACAAATTATTTGATTTTTTTTATGAACGCATGTTGCAATCAGCATTCAATTCATTTCTGGATTTATATCGAAAACATTTATTTTTTATGAATTATCAAAGTTTTATTCATATGATTTTAAAATAAGGCCAGGAAAACAGTTCAATAAAAAATAGTAAACTTATTTGAAGAATTAACTGCAGTCCATATACTGGTACAAATTCAATTGAGCTTATTCTTAATTAAATTAATTAAGATTCAAGGTCTTATATGTTTAATTTAGAGCTTTTAATTAATCTTCCTCGTGCAATTCTTGTTCTGGTTTGCTTTACATTTTGTCCTTTTGGTTTTATCAGCTATCCAACGTTTGTATTGACTTTTGAATTGTCACATGTTTTGTCCTCTAGCATCACTGAAGAGACATTAATTGCAAAATGCGTATCTGGTGCAATAAATTTTTTATCGTTAGTGCTATTATCGGTATTTTTTTCTTTCATATGTACTCTCTGATAATGTCAGTATAACTGGACTGGTCGTGATGAAAAAATTATTGGGCGAGTTCATCCTGCGAGCACGAATCTACTTTCCGTTTCATGCACAAAAGTCGCAAAGGATTTTTTTTTTTCGCACGATTGTTTTTTGAATGAAATATTTGTCAATGTTTCAATAAAATATCTGTAGCAGACTTGTCAAAATGGTATGATTTGATCGAGTGAAAAATACATAGGAAATTATACTGAAAACCTAATAGACTTTGAAATTGCATTCGGAATGATTGAGTGTCATCGACTTAAAATATCAATTTTCTCAAAACGGCCTGTACGAAGTCAGTAAAGAACTATCCGCAGTATTTTTTATACTTCATCCGAGTTCATTTATAAGCTAGAATGTCAAACGACCTGGTACTGTGTTTAGGTGTCTTCGTCGTTTTCTGTTTCTTGCGTAATTTTTCAACCTGTGCAATCACTATTCATATTTAGACGCAACACATAAAAAGTAACCGGAAATGAAACATGAAAATAAAATGTACACACGATCGATACTTTTTGTGGAACTACAAGGAGATGAGGAATATATGCCTATCATGCAACTACCATAGACCAAAGAACAAAGATGTGAACAACAATGGATTACCATGGGCCTTCAACATTTTATATTCCTCGTCCTGGTTGAAAATAAATGACATGATCTTCCAAAAACATGACCAGCGACATTAGATGACAAGACCAAATTCGAGTTACAACTATAAAATGTTTGAAATCATGATGAGGTCTACCCATGAAATGAGATTTCTGCTAATCTACAGACTCGTTGCCTGCACCTAAATGACAGGTACTTGTATCTGAAAAAAAAATTACCTGTATATCTTTTGACGAAAATTTACATACAAGCTTTTTTCCATCTAGTCAATTTTAATATGTTATAAAAAATATAGCATCATCTGCTACTGTTCTAGATCAATGAGGTCGAAACTGTATGCGGTTTCTTGGACATTTCTGTCTTTTGGACATACATAACGTTTGTGTTTCAAAAGATAAACACAAGCGGATTTTTGTAAAACAATGTTAAAGCATTTGGAATATCTGCTGTACATAAGCATGCTCTAAATTTGTGTAACAATTCTTTGAAATAATTCATTTTTATTAAATATTCATGATTTTAGAAAAAAAAAACGGCATTTTGTGTTGTATATTTATCTAATATAAAAAAAATCATCGGTGATGTATTCCTAAAAATTAGTACAAATAATCTTAATACATAATCAGGCCAAATGTCATGTTTAAAAAGAGAGGTTTGTATACAAGCTTTACTTTTTCAAGCAAATGGTTAAAATCAGTCGAAAAATGCATCGTTTTCCGACATGTCAAAGTTTGACGTCGCGAAAATAACATTTTACGTTACTAACGTCATTATCTCCTCTGTAACTGCATCGTATTTCCTAAATATAATAGTGTTTTATTAAGGTATATACTAGGTAAAAAGAATTCAGAGACAAGTGCCTGTGATCTCAATAATATATATATAGGCTCGACCCTATGTTAAAAACACGTAAAAAAAAGAAAGGAAATTTGACTTACAGGTACGTTACAACACCTTCTGCATTGTTTTAAGCACGTTCAAAGCAGGAATAATGAAACGTATTCAAAAATTATCAATTTATCATTATGTGTTTAGGGAACGCAATTTTTATTTCTCTGTGACAAAATTCAAAATGACGTCAGGTGTGATTTTGCCGTGATTCGACGCAATACAATAGTTCGTTTTTTATTTTCTTTTTTTTTATAGTAATTTTCTATCTCTTTAAACTACCGATAAAAAGAATAAAGGACTTTTTGTTTTTGATGCTGACTTTATCACGATTTGGGCTCACTTGATATTTTACCGTGATAAAGTCAGTATCAAAATCAAAAAGTCCTTTATTCTATATTCATAGTTTCTCCTCAAAAGTCCCGATTAGGAGTACGTCGGAAATAAAACCAGTTAAGCAATAATTGCGAGGATAGTTTGACGCCTCAATAACTTCAAGCATACTTACGATATCTTTGGGACAGTAAAAAGACCACGATACAAGATACAACATTAATTTCGGTCAATTGTTTAATCAAATTAACCTGCTTCAGTGTCAGCCAACAATACTGTATGTGCCTCATTGAACAGTCGCAACTGATTATCCAGATTGCTGTTTTTCCACAATAAATACAAAAGTATTCTGATTCTGCCAAAAAAAGGTTCTCCTTTAAGACTCTCTGGACCTTACTTACTACATTATTTTCATTTAAGTCGGAAATTATAGATTCTTCTAATTAGGTCTTTCCACTTTTCGTGGGAAGACCTTTTGTTTTTCTTCTGATTTTTTTTTTTCTGCCGTCTGAGATGCTTTTTTGTTTTACAACATATCGAATAGATTTTTGACCAATGATGTTGTACAGTAATGGGGGTTTCAAAACTCACCCTGTGTGACCGAACACTTATTCGTATAGGAGTTATCTCCCCGCGTCCCCTTTTTCTTGTTATCGCTATATCTCTAAAACCGTCAAAGATTTTAACAAACTGTTTTCACCAAATTGTTCGTCTACTATTAAGAATGATTTGGTTAATTTTACTGGAGTGATCGGAAGACATCTTATGGGAGTTATTTCCCTTTGAAAATTTAAGATAGGCGATATGTTGGATAAATTCATACATTTTAAGTCGTAGAGGCCTACAGTCTTTTTGAAGTCCTAGGCCCATTTGAAGGAAATTGAGGTCAAGGTCAAAGGTCAAGGTCATGTTATAAATTTTGAATTTTGCTTGTTATCGTTATTTAAAAGAAACTGTTACAGTTAATGATATGATGTGTTTGCCAAATAACTGTTTACAATAAGTCGCAACTTCAACCTATTTAAATCGAAGTGTTTTGGTTAACCCTTATAGGATTTATCTCCCCTTATGTATTTGAAATCAGTATTTCTCCACAACCATACAAGTTATTGACCTCAGGTCTTCCGATTTGAGTTCACTGACCTATGACCTTGAAATTGAGGTCAAGGTCGAAGGTCAAGGTCATATTCTAAATTTTGAATTTTGCTTGTAATCTATATTCAAAAGAGACTGTAACAGTTAATGATATGATGTGTTTGCCAAGTTACTGTTTACGATAGGGCGCAACTTCAACCCATTAAGTCGAAGTGTTTTGGTCAACTCTTATAGCAGTTTTTTCCCCTTATGTATTTGAAATCATTATTACTCCACAACCATACAAGTGATTGACCTGCGGTCTTTCGATTTGAGATCACTGACCTATGACCTTGAAATTGAGGTCAAGGTCAAAGGTCAAGGTCATGCTTCAAATTTTGTTTGTTATCTTTATTCAAAAGAAACAGTAAAAGTTAATGATATGATTTGTTTACCATATAAAGGTTTACAATATGGCGAAACTTCAACCCATTAAGTAGAAGTGTTTCCGTCACCCTATATTTGAGTTTTCTCTCCTCATGTATTTGCTCCTCAACCATGCAAGTGAATGACCTAGGATCTTTCGATTTGAGATCACAGACTTATGACCTTGAAATTGAGGTCAAGGTCAAGGTCAATTTGGAGTACTATATTTTCACCTATACTATAGGTCATCGTACGGCCTTCAGCAATGAGCAAAGCCCATACCGCATAGTCGGCTATAAAAGGCTCTGTTTTCTACCGATTAAAAGTATTTAGATATATGTGATATTTACATACGAGTTAAATGTACAATCTTCATATGTAAACAAATGAACAACATCAAAATATTTCATGTTATAAATTTTGAGCTTTTATTTTTAATGGATTTTATTAGAAACCGTACGATTATATTTATTTTGGAATCGCGGTCAAGTAAACAATTATTGTTTGGTTTGAAATAAGAAATTTCTAAATTTCGGTTTTAAAATATAGTTTTCGTTATCATTTATTATGACCATATATTTTTGAAATCGGCATACAATAAGTCATCAACCTGGACATGATATTTCAAACCTTATTTTAATGCTTTCATATCATAAGGGACGGTGCAATATTTATCAAGCAGGGGGGACCGGTGCAAATCGCAAAACCTGTTTGGAAAAAAGTATTGTCCCATGCTGATGTGATAGGAAAAAAAGTTATGTCCCATGACCTCTATTCATTAAAAAAAGTATGTGTCCCATGAATATCATGAATAAATTGAGTGAATAAAAACACAATCTGTACCTTAAATAACGTAAAGCAACAATATGTATTGTGATATAAATGTTTTTGACAATCATTTTAACATTTTGAGTATTCAAATTTCATTCATTCATGCAGTCAGAGTTAATATGTTTCTGCAAAATATTATGAAAATATTAAATATAATCTCTAAATCTTGATGGCATTGAAATTCTGCGCCCTCTTGTTGTTTTAACATCTGGCACCACTGGGACATATTCGTCAGGGTCACTTTCTTCAGATATTTCTGATGAATCCAATTTCTCTAATATAATATCATTGTCTTCATCAGAAGAAGTATCACCATCAGAATCAACTTCATCATTTTCCTCATTAGTATCACCATTAGAATCAAGTTCTCCATCATTTTCTTCATCCTCACAAGCTGTTTCACTAAATATAGTTTTACCTATGTGATGGGTGACAATTTTAATTTTGTCCCTTTTCAGTTTGTGTTTCCCCAACTGATGACGTTCAATGTATTTGTCCAGAGCGTTAACAGACATTTTAGCTATTCGTCTCTCTTCAAACAGCTGTTTCCAATTGTATTGTTCATAAAACACACAATATCATCCATTTTTCTTTTTGGAATATGAGTTGTCTTTTTTCTTTATCATTCTTCAGGGTTTCTAGATGGTTGATGTATTTCCTGATTAGTTGTTCATCAACAATATATTTTAAGGAAAATGATTTTATTTCTTCTTCAGAATTAGACGATATTTTGTCTTCTGAAAATAGCTTTTTTAATTGCACTCTAGGTTGAAAATCATCAACATTTCTGGGCAAACCATCTTCTTTAAAAACTGGGGTTTCCTTATAAGGCATGTAGTGGAATGATGGAAGTTGTCCATAGTCTGGATAAGGTCTTGGAGATGGTTCAGAAGCTTTTTCTAGAAGTGGAGGGTTGTCAGTACAGAAATTGCACATCATATCTTGCTTAAAAATACAATGTCTTTTACGATATTCCAAATACAACTCCCCTTGCTCACAATGCAAATTCATGAATTTTTGCATTTTATCGTAATATGCGTGACCTGGCACTTTTTTCTGATTTGCTTTTGAAACATCATAATACTTCATTAAGCATTCTCTGTCTTGAAAGAACTTCTGGGCTGAAATAGAAAGACAATTCCTTGAAATTTGTTATTCTGAAATTAAATGCTAAAAAACAAAAGTAATCATCAAAGATCACACTCATTAAGCTTTTAAACTTGTTGGCACCTAAATGTAGGCCACACGCATAAAATACATGCAAGATCAAAATGTTCAACTCAGTTTTAAAATATTGTATCCCCTACTGAAGTTCATCAATACTTAATATCAAGAACTTCTAATGTATAAATTGAATGACTTAACAGAAAAAACTGTTAGATACTAGTAGATGTTTTTCCTCTATAGCTTTTTAATAGATTTTTAGTCTAGTCATGCTAGTTGTACAACATCGATTTTTGCAGCAATATATATTTTCCTGCCAAAATATATTGTTTCGTTGAGTAAAAGTATTAGGCTAGACAAAATAGATTTTTACTTCAAAAAATTACAACAGAAAATTGTATTGCTTTTATAATGTGTTGTTAGATGTCTTAATAAGAAACTGACAAAAGTCTACCAAAATCAACCTTCGGGAACATTGAACATGTGAATGTGAAAAAATAAACTTACTAAAATAGTAGTCTATACCATAAGAAACAAAGATACACTTCATTTTTGTATATTTCAGATACCAGTAGAACATAATTTGGGATTTAGTTGCAAAATTCATCATAATATTAACCTTATTCATGGAGTTATCTCCCCTTTTCAATGCAAAATCCCATATGAAATTTCTTTTGGCTCTCATTTTTTTTCCCATTCATTATTTTGTGGTAGACTTTTTTAATGTGTTTATTTATACAATGCCCCTCAGAATAAAATGCTGTTTGAATCTGTTGCAATTATTTTGAGGTTTGGGTCATATTTTGGCTAATTTGACTAGCCTATATTTTTTATCTAAAATATCATATTATTACTAACCAGGCTTTTGGGTTACATGGGCTATCATAAAATCTCCACCAGGACCTTTCTGGTCGTCCACTCTTAATTTAACTTCTTCTGCCACAGACCAAACATTTTTTTCCATGATCATTTCCTTGTGCATCTTAATGTCTTCAATGGTCATATCTTTGATTTCTTCTTCCGTCATTCCATCAAATGCCTTGAATCTTTGCCATGTAAGTGTGGCTCCATCTACCAATGCATCTCCTAAAATTGTGTTGAAAAATATTAAACTTCCACAAAATGTAGTTACACATGAAGTTTATGATACAAATTTTCCCGTAATAATAAATAAAAATATGGTTGGTACAAAAAACTGATACAATGAAATACTAAATATGTTATCTGAAATACAGAAAGTGATTTATATTGTTACAATCCGATGTTGTTTTATATCTAGAGAAGTTAAAGCTGCATTAGTGACGAAATTAGTTACCCTCGATATCTTTGATGACTGTATTCTAGCTAACGGAATTATTATTACAAAGACAGACACCAATTAATCACGAAAACTTGCACGGCCATGAAAATACTCAAGTTTCAAGATATTTTTTTAGATAAAAAATCCATGAATGCATCAGATATGTATATAGGTACCTATAGCACTGTTTGTTCTTTCAACTTCATTTTGAGCTGAATCATCTCTTGCACGATGGATTCGAAGTCTGCGGTCAGAGGAATGTATTCTTGCTATCTCTGCCATTCTGAACCTCACTTCTAGATTACTGGATCCAACTCCCGGTCCAGCATCTGTAAGCTCTGTAATTACTGTCTTCATTTGTGGTAAACCATAGCTGTCCACTAATGAAATGATTTCGTTGCAATTCTTCAACAGTATGTTGTAAGATGGTTGTAAATCAGACTGGAGATTTGCATTACCAAGTTTGTCCCTAATAGTTTCACAAACAGCTAAACAATCGTTAAGTTTTTCCATTAATGAATGTAACCTCAATTTCTCTTCTTCTAGGCATGTTTTGTAACTTTCAAGTGCATCAATAAACTGAGATTGTATAGCTGTCAATTTGTCTGACAGATAACATTTTGCATCTTCATTTGGAAGCAAATCTAAATCTTCTCCACTGAATGTATCCTGTAAATGAAAAGCAATATCACGTACCAACTGTCCAATTGATTGGAATGTGTTTGAATACAAACATCTATTCTGTTCATCCTCAACAGTAAATAAATGTGGGTGATTGTGTACTATTTGCATATAGTCTGATGCCCAATTACTTCCATTACTTGGGACGTAATACTTTGGCCGTATTACTACAACACTTTGATCCTTTTCTTTTATCATCTTTTCTTCGCCTGAAAAAGATATGACTTTATTAACTCATTTATTACCATAATACACAAGATAAAACTTTTAAAAAATGAAGTTGTATACCAAATATGAGCATGCTATTTATAAATACTGAAAAGTATCATAGGAAACCGAAAATGTGTTAGAACCTGCATAACTTGTTTGCTATGCTCAACATACATGTATGAAAATGTCATTGTTACTTTTTTCAAAATGGTTCATTTTACTTTGGATTTAACTTTGTTCGAGATCAACATTTTACATCTTGTGATCTGGTTCATTGGCAATCGCCATTGGCAGTCAGCAGAAGTAAAAGGCATTGGTTGCCACCTCTGCTAGTCAAATGCATTTTTGTTAATTTACTTGTCACTTTTGGTCTTTTGGAAATTGTTGTTGTGCTGTTTTTAGAGTTCTATATATACATGTACAAGTTGCTTTTCACAGACATGTTTAACAATGTATTACCATTGATTTCTTCAGCCTTCCAGGTCATAATTCTATATGAGCTTGGAGATTGGTAAACTTTGGGTTCAGCAAAATCATGCTGTGGGAGTTTTCTACTTCGATTTTGGTCAGTTACATCAATAATCTTCCCAGCTTTTGTTTCACGAAATCCCACTGAAAAATAAATTGTTACATTAATAAACAATGATAAATGGGGTTAGGGTGCAGTATTACAATGTATTTAATTTACGATGTTACAATACAATTATTGCAAATGTCAATGGCAAAGCAGGGGTTGTGCATGTAAAACTTGGTGAAGTTGATTGAACAGGGCTGTAGGGGAATATGTATGATTGGATGGTGGTAAATTTTTTCTCAAATGCTATTTTAATCTTCATACCAAACAACAGTTTCAGAGGAGTGGCGTCAACAAGGTTTTCCTGTAGTGAATAGTGTAAAAAAAATCAACAAAGTCTGCTAACTCCCACAAAAATTGTTGTATCAACATGGCAGTTTAGTATGATCAACAACATATGATGACAAACAATCTTACAAATTTTCATAAAATTCCGTTTAGCGGTTTCAGAGGAGTTGCGTCCACAAACTTTGGACGCAAGCACACACGGGTGGTCACCGGCATTTCTACACATGTTCCCCATCGCATTGCAAAAGGGGGGACAAAACCTAGTTGTCACATACCATCTGTCCCAGGTCGTAGGTAAGCCTTGTCATCCATGGATACTTCTAGAGATACATTATGCATATCTTCTGGAGTAAACATACTCTCTCTGTTAACTTTCACATGGGATCTCTGGTGGTGAGTGGTTTCATGAAGTTCTGACTCTGTTTTTGGTGGCTTTTTGGCACAAAAGAGCCATTTACCTGTATAAGAAAATAATGCAATAAAATAATTTTGCATGCATGAAGTTGAAATTGACTGCTGTAAACTAAAAACAAAATATTTATGCAGAAACAGTATTATGAGTTAGAAATGCATTTTATTACCTTTTTAGCCAAGCAGAAATTAAAAAACATAATACATGTACATACATGTATATACATGTGTTTATATAGTTTTTAAAATTGAGGTAATTGGAGTGAATGTGGCAATGTGGGCGAGACAATAGATCACATGAAACATAGAAAAAAATAAAAGATTAAAAAAAAGATATCTTTTATTCCCGTTCTGTATTCCATTATATACATGTACATGTATTTGAGAAAATGGGGAACAGTTTGGATATTTTAAAGGTTTTCTATAATAGGATATATTCAACTGTATCAACATAGTTGAACATACATAATGAAATACAACTGTAGAAATTGCTTTAAAACATGAAATTAGTTGCTGAATAAAAATTATATTAAATATTACAGTGATCAACTACATCACAATACAACAAATTTAAATCTAAACTAGGACTTACCACAATGTCTTTTTCCTTCTATGGTATTTACTCTTCTTGGTCTTCCACGCAACCACACTGTCCTGGCAGATCTTATCATATGTTTTCCTCTTCTGATCAAATTGTAATTAGCTATCGATAGAAGATCTTTTGATGTTACTCTGTGATTTAAATACATGATAGAATCATGTCGTCTTCCGTGTGCTGAGCTTTTAGATTCAATTGCACGAGCTATAAAGTCTTCATCATCAGAATCTAGCAATGGTTTAGGTCCTGCACCCAGGCGGCGGGATTTTATTCTGTTTTCTGCAATAAGTTTCTTTGCCAATCTCTTTGTGGCCTGTTTGAATTTTTGGACACTGTATTTATCCTCTTGTAATAAAAGAGTAGACTTACTATTCAAACTTTCTTCGAGAAGTTCTTTTTCCATTTCAATATCCGCCTTTCTCTTTACACTCAAGTGATTTGATTCCATATTGCATAAATTGTTTAGTTTACTTTGCTTGTCCTGAATTTCTTTTGTAAGTCTTAAATTTAACATGTCCGTTGCTGCTGTATATGCATTTCTTATCTCTTCTTGCACAACTTGAAGTTTTTGTAGTGCACTCCTGGCTGTATCTGGTCTTATACCAATACTTTCCAGTTGATCTCTGGACAAAAATATTGAAAGTAAAGCCTTTGCTATGCTTTGATCATTTTCACTATCCATGGTCCCTAAAGTTTTTTGGATAAATTCATAGTTAACATATTCATGCAACCTATTGTTTAATGACCCTTCATTAAAGCCAACTCTTCATCAGATATCAACTTCTGAAAAATGTCAACTATCGAAATCTCATCACTATCTAGTATAATATAATGTTTCCATCTTTTGTTGATATATATAAGACATCGTACACCATGTATAGGATTAAGTAGGTCATCCTTTAATCTTGTATGAATATCATCTTCACGACAATTTGTAGGTATTTGTGCTATATCCGCATACAACTCTTGTGCAACTTTGAAATCAAGTATGCCTAGATTTCTTGCATTATTTTGGTAGGTTGATTGTACATGTTGTATTTGAAGGGTTTCTAAAATATTCGATAAAGCATCCAAACGATTTTTTAGACTTTTTGATGTTGTTGATTTTGATAACTTTTCAAGTTGTAATAAGTTATTTCTAACGGAGCAGGATTGCAATGATAAATATAATCGTTCATGAACTTTGGATGACTTTCTAAAAATTGTCCGTTTCTCAGAGAATATTTGGTTAGATTTTCTAGGGTTTTGAACATTGTCTTTATAATGATTTTCAATTTCAGTATGTTCCATTTTGACGTTTAGTACAGACCCTCATCCTCATCCATGTTGATGGCAAATAAGGCGTTAACCTGTTATCTTTTCAAACTGTAAAACAAAATATAAAGAAACATATAACTTACATGGTATATACATGTAACACAGAAATAATGTATTACCCTAGGGGACAACCATTTGATTCTTAGTAGGGGACTGGCAAATTATTTGGGATCATAAAATTTGTTTTCGGTCACATTGTGGCGAGATTATTTTTTCCTGCCGAATAAATACTAGTTAATTTCAAAACGTGTTTTCAAAAATAAGGTGCTTATCTATTTTTCGAGGTGTAGATACCCCTTAACCATATTTTGGCATCATTTTCGGATATGTTTTGGATGTGTTTTTCAAGTTTGTGAATATTTCGGCCCTTCAATAGATTTTGGCGAACGTAGCTGTTTAGAACTTTAGTATCGAAACATGTGTCCTACGTGACGAAATTAGTTAACCTCGATATCTTTGATGACTGTATTGTACGTTGTTCAAAAATAAGTTTATATCTACATGTATTTTTCGATGTGTAGATTAACCCCTTATCCCAATTTTTGGCGTCATTTTAGGATATTTTTGGATGTTTATTTCAAGTTTGTGTATATTTTGGCCTTCGATATATTTTTGTGTATATTTTGGCGAACATAGCTGATGAGAACTTTAGGTTCGATCCTACATGACGAAATTACTTAACCTCGATATCTTTACAGACCTTTTCACGTTTTTGCCTGTTCTTTAATAGATGGATGCCCAATTCATATTTAGTATAGCTCTCAACTTGGACATGGATAGTAAACAAATGAATGTGGTTGTAAGATTTTTTAACCGCTGTCTCTTACACACGGGCATTTGTTTAATATACTTTAATATAGTTATTGACCTGTATGTGGATAGTAAACAAATGCCCGTGCTCTTACAACTTCAAGTCCCCATTTCCATTTTATGATATTTTCAATGTTTGCAGTCAGTGGTTATCAAAATGACAGATGAGAAGATCCTTTATGACTTACAAAATATTCTTTCTTCGTTTTATTTGTCTGTACAGTCGGTGTTGTACAGTCTCCAGCTGTTGTTAGCCTCAGATTTTCAGTCTGTTTTGACCATGTTGACAGGAAATAACCTTGAGCGTTTTAAATTCGGAACCGAACCCGGTGAATTTCCGAATCGAAACATAAAATAAAATGAAACGTGTCCCCCTCCCCCTAAGAACTCATTCAAACCATGCGGTAATTTCTGTATGTATTCAAAATGAAAAACATATAAAAGTTGAAAACAATTTTAAATTTCACATCAATTCTTTTTTATTCATATTCCCGGAATCATGTCCGGATTTGTTGCGATTTAATCATCTACGCTTTATATCCGGTGCCCTAAAAAATTGGATGAAGGCAAATGGGACTAGATGATCGTGGCGTTGAACGGGGTAAATGTCGGGTTGAAGACTGTGATTGCACTGAATTCATATCCTCTACTGACAGTATAAGTTGTGGATACTGTGGAGACCCCCCAGCCAAACACCAGAATGAGAATCCTCCAACGAATTCTTCAAGTTCTACAAATCGAACTATAAAAAGTTGCTCGAGTTCAAAAGGTAAAAATTTGCAATTACATGTAGATATAAACCTAAAACATAGAAATTAAACAAAAATAAAACAACTTTGGAGAGAAGAACCATTTAATTGAAGAAGAAGAATTGAGCAGTGGCGAATCCAGAGGGGGTAGGGTGCCTGTTCACTGAGGGAAATGGTAAAAAAATGTTTGACCAGGGCCCTTTTTGGCGAAGCCTTTTTGGTGACCTGGCCGGGTTTAATAGAGGAAGCAGGGACTGGCTGTGCGTCGCCAATGTCGCAATTTGCGATTTTTTATTTCATCTGGCGACAAAATACGGCTGCTGGCGATATTTCTGGCGATAAAATACGGCTGCTGGCGATATTTCTGGCGCCAACATTTTCCTATGTAAAAATTTTCATTTCTTGACAATATCGATCTTCATGTTAATTGGTAAAAGTTAAAAAAATAAATTGTACAAAATTTTACTTGGCGACAAGTTTATGACTTTGTTTACAACCCCAAGCTTATCAACGGTTACAACAGGTGTCATAATCTGTTGTTACAGGTAATCCATTTATCGGATGGGTCATTAATGATTATCAACATTAATTAATTCAAATAGAATTGGTCAGTCTGCATTTGTCTATTTCATTTGAAGAAATGTTCATACGACAACACAATTTTCAATGTTTACCGTAGTTAAATGAAGAAAACATAATTGACAGGAAGTTGAAAAACATAATCAAATTGTTAAAAAAAACATTGTTTTACTTGTTTTCCGTAAAAAAAAATAGCAAATTCAAACGAAATTTGTCTTTGACTGCCCTCAGACTCAGTTATGATACGAAAATAACAAAAACGACCGCCATTGTTGGTCATGTTTACTTCTTCTACGTACTGTGTATAATCCTCCAAAGATGGAGCACACCCGAATATAGAAAGATAACTCACTTTTACTTTTTCCTAGCATTGAGATACCTACTTAAGACATGTCTTAGATATGGCTACATACTTCTGGCTTTAGAATTTATATGTTTGGGTCTTTTGAGTTATGGGAAGAGTTAAAGAGGGGTTTAGTAGCAGGATGGGTAGGGTTGGTAGGGTGCCTTGGTCATCTTTTTCTGTATTCTTTATTTCTAATACAATTTTTCACTATTCTGTAAATCTAAACACCTCTTATTCTGTTGTCTTCATACAATTACCCATTTTTTTCTATTTTTTATTTTTTAGTTTAAAAAAATTCTTTTTTCTGTAGCATTTACAGACCATAAGCTAATGTAAATTCTTCTACATACTGACAAAGAAAATAAAGTACACATGTCAGTTTTGTTGTATGTATAGAAACCCTATGCAATAACTTACTTAGTGTAACATGTTAAATGATGTAAAGTGCAGGCTGAGTGCATAAGAAATTTAAATTGAACATAGTTTAAATTTTGATAGAAGAATTAAAGACTCTAGCTGGCTCTAAAGTTTGCTCCAAGTTTTCAAAACTGGCGACAAAATATAGGAGCTGGCTATTTTTCTGGCTCCAACTTTTTGGGAGCCAGAGCAGCCCCTGAGGAAGCAACCAATCTTTTTTGTTTGGCCTTTAATATTCGTCATCAATGCTGTTACAATAAGTACCTACAAAAATGATTGGAACAACTACATAATAAATGGTTGATAATATCGCAATTTACAAAATCAACAATAATCTTGGATTGGAAATAATTCATGAAGTGTGAGTTTATGTGTATTTTACAATGGGTAGTCACTTGTTCAATGGTTTTCAGGTGAGCGATATAGTCCCAAATGAGTCTTGTTTCTTAAATTTTTACCCTGCTCCAAGACCCCCTTTTGCTACCACACCCCTTAGCCTGCAGTTCCTCGCTGTCTCAACGCCTGTCCCCCCTAATATAGAGTGACTACCCATAATAAAATCCCCATGAACTTGCACTTCAATGAATTATATTTCCTTTTCACCTAATACTGATTGTTATAAACAGTTTCTTTATCTATTTATATGTTTTCATGTTTTTATTCATAGGAGCTAAACAGTCATGGATGGACAGAAAGTTAGGATACATTCAAGATCCCAAAAGAAAAACCGGTCAATTCTACAACAATGTACTGAAAGGTTTATATGATTCATACTGGCCATATTGTGGGAGTGCCACAATATTTCGGGAAGCTTTTATTAAGGAGCGCCACCGGCAGTATACTTTACATTCTAAGATAGAAAATTTACACAGACAAGTTACGTACCTTACAAGTGAAAACACAGCTTGTGCTGGGAAATATATCAAAGAAAATTACATTCCTTCCCCCCATGATATTGAAAACCTTCAAAGACTAAGTGAAAGTGCCTCTAAAATTAAAGATGAAGTTGAACAAGAAATCAACAATCTTAAAAAAGAAGATGACTCACTCTTTTGTTCAAATGGAAAGTTGAAATCGGGGAGAGAATTCAACCATTCTTTCAATGAAGATACAACATTTAAAATGAAAACCTTTATTATGGATATCATCGACCCATTTCTAACAAAAATTACTGATCATAAAGAAAAGGCAAAACAAGTAACTTGGAAAAACAGAGGGAAAAAAAGAACAAATCAACAACGAGATAGAGAGAATAAAGCAAAAGTTGACAAAAGAGTGAAGAAAAGAAAAAGAGAACGTTGTAAACAGATATTTCTACACCTTGGTGGAATCGTGTGGGCCGACGAATATTATGAGCCATCCATGGGAGCAACTCAAATTACTGATTTCGTTGAAGAAGATAATGAAGACAAACTTGATGATATTGAAAGCATACTCCCATCAAAATTTTCTGATTATGACAGACTATGTTTGGCTGATTTGGTACTAGAAGGCTGCTTTCAGGGACCAGCATTAGATATCATAGAAGAATATTTGTTACAATATTGCATTGTAGTTAGTTAATATAAACATGTAGTTAGTTAAGTTATAACATTTGGACAATCTTAAATTGTTCATAGCACATTTTCCAAAGTCCATTGCACATACATGTAGCTGCGTCCTTTGCTTTTTAAGGGTCTGTAGATAAAAAAAGATAAATTAATAAATTTAACAAATAAACAAATAAACATTTACTCGTTAGACTCTAGAACCACACTTAGTATAATAATATTAGAATAGAAAATAAATGGAAATTTGGGAATATGTTTGTTTTTAAGAAAAGTTTTGAAAAGTTAATAGAGACTCAGCTATGTGCAATGGAATTTGTTTGTATCACACTTTCAATTACTTTTTAAATTGTTATTAAACCATGTTTATTGTTGTTTACATAATACGAAACATACATTTTACTGAGTTACCTTTCCATGTTCATTTACATGTAAATCACATTTTATTATGTTTCATTATTTTAAATATGTTGATAGTATATGTTTTTGTTGGTATTTTCTGAGTCGCCTGGAATCAAAATATTTATATCATTTCATACATTTTTGTAAGTCGAATTTGCTTAACATGTCATGCATTTTGTGACATTTGATTTGTTTAATTTAAAATTAAGTACATGCTCAATTCAAGCTGCTCAAGTGTTACTCATGTTACCAGTATTATTTTTTTTATCTAGTCATGTTTTATTTTTTAATTTTTGTTATGTTTTACACATTTTATACTAAAAATTGTTTTAATATATATATTCTACTTAAAGAGTTTTTGTTTATTCATAAATATATTATGTTATTTAAGATTCACATTGTTTATCATATTCTGTTTCTGTTTGAATGTTTCTTTTGTGTATTTTTGGGCTAATTAAAATAAAATGTTTACTACTTGAGCATTTGAAAAAAGTGTATGTCCCATGCCTTTAAGATAATGAAAAATCATCAGGTCCCACTACTTTGCACGTTGAAAAAAGTTCATGTCCCCTTACCATTTGCACCGGTCCCCCCTGCTTGATAAATATTGCACCGTCCCTAATATATCGTTTCGGGTGGAAATACCTTCAATTGTTCTCTGAAGAATTGGTTTTTTGATATTATAAATACATTGTGCATACATTTGAAGTAAGAGTTATCCCTCTTTGATCATCAATATTGAGACTGGCAAAGCTTTGTGTATGGGTTAAGTTGTTCCTTTTTGTCCATATCCGGGTATGGTTTCAATGTTTTTTCTGAATTTACTTTTATACGGAACGTTCAGACCCAAAAAATTGAAATACAAGGGACGTTCAACTCCTTGAATATGTCATAAGATATATGTGACCCGCCATGACATTTCCAGGCTTATGGAGGTAGAACGTCATTGTTAGAAAAAACGCCGTTAACTATTATAAACATGATAAATATTGAGATTCAATTGTAAACGTATTTGTGAAGAAGAGATAAACACTTTACTTTGGCTTCTTTTTCGATGACACAGAACTATACAAGTCAACAAAAGAAAAGATACAAGGCAATGTATTTTCCATATATATAATGAAATTGGATACATTGTACCAAGGTATAAACAATTGCCCAATTGGTCTAATATTTACAGAGTGTTATTTTCTTATCAAAACATTGATTAAAGGCAAATACGGGAATTTTTTTTTTTTTTTTTTTTTTTTTTTTTGCAATTTTTGTTACTTCAAAAATCGTATTTTCACCCAAAAATTCAAAATTCGATATTAGAACTTAAAACTTTAAACTTAAACATGGTCTGCATTAAAATTTTGAATGCCTTTGCAGATATTTAAATACTTAATTCTCATCTTCGAAATTAAGTGTCGACTTTTGTCATCATTTTCCGCAAAATGAATTTGACCCCTGTGTTCAATAACACGGTATTTTCTCACTTTCTCTTTTAATAATGTGCATTTGCTTTGCAAATGAATGTTTTTCATCGGATAATTTAACAGTTTTTCCTATTTATTATATTTTAAGATAAATTGAAGTTCAAACTTGTGTATCGGTTCTTTTGTTGACTAGTATATAATACATCATATATAAGTTCTGAAGAAGTTTTGCGTTATCGTTTGAAAGGAAAAATATTTGAATCTACATTCTAAATTGATACACAAAATCAAAATTCTCTGCTCTATAGATTTTCATAAATGGAGTCTAAAATATATCCAAAATAAATGCACCGTATCAAATGCATATATCAGAACAACTACTTATAAACTGCTACGCGTCGCATACTATGTATAGAGACATGCATCATAAATCTAAGTAAAAAGACAAATTAAAATCAGAGTGCTGGATAGCACCTGTGGAAAGTTTGCAACGGTAGATGTGTATTATTTCAAATAGGTTGTAGATGTGTATTATTTCAAATAGGTTGTAGATGTGTATTATTTCAAATAGGTTGTAGATGTGTATTATTTCAAATAGGTTGTAGATGTGTATTATTTCAAATAGGTTGTAGATGTGTATTATTTCAAATAGGTTGTAGATGTATATTTTTTCAAATATGTATTTAATCACAGCTTTGGTGTTTTTCCCTAAACCATTGTCTCATCAGCAATTATCAAAAATCACTTTTTCATGTTTGTCATGTAAACTTTTGATAATTTCTATATATACAGATAGCTCTGTTGATTTCTTTCTGTGTCCGTCCCATGTAAAGGGCCTGTGATTAAGTATTATCATTGATTAAGGTCCTTCATATTTGTTTGTAGTAAATTGTATTATTACTAATTAAGCAGTTAGTTTTCTTGTTTGAATTGTTATATATTGAACAAACTCGGACTACGATTAGTAAATTGTGTGGTTAACGTTTTTTCCGACTTCTAAAATTTTTTACTTAATACAAGAAATAATTGTAACAGGATGCTGTTAGGAAGTCTCCCATACAAAGCTCCCATAATTAGTCATTCCCATGGTCGCCTGACATTGGGCAAAGTCCAGTACAAATTGGTTTGGTCTAGTAAAGTGATATGCATAAGTGACGCCTAGGGATTAAACCTGTATGTCATTCAAATCTTCTTGAAATCATGAACAGGAATATCTATGGTTTAGGGATGGGGATCTCGACCGTTTACAAGTTCTCAAAAAAAGGGGGGTTGATTCTCAGGGGACTCTTTATTTCATTTGATTTGTTTTATTGTCCCGTACAAGAATATATATGGTTTTGGGGTGGGGATCTCGACTGTTTACAAGTTCTCAAACAAGATGGGGTGGGGGTGACCCCCAGGGACTCCCCCTATATTTCATTTGATTTGTTTTATTGTCCTGTACAAGAATATATATGGTTTTGGGGTGGGGACCTCGACCGTTTACAAGTTTTCAAAAAGAAGGGGGATGGGAATGACCCCCGTTAACTTCCCCTATATTTCATTTGATTTGTTTTATTGTCCCATACAAGAATATATATGGTTTAGGGGTGGGGATCTCGACCGTTTACAAGTTCTCAAACAGGATATGGTGGGGTGACCCCCAGGGACTCCCTTATATTTCATTTGATTTGTTTTATTGTCCCATACAAGAATATATATGGTTTAGGGTGGGAATCTCGACCGTTTACAAGTTCTCAAACAGGAGGGGGTGGGGGTGACCCCCAGGGACTCCCCCTATACTTCATTTAATTTGTTTTATTGTCCCATAAAAGAATATATATGGTTTCAGGGTGGGGATCTCGACCGTTTACAAGTTCTCAACAGGAGGGGATGGGGGTGACCCAGAGGGACTCTCGCTATATTTCATTTGATTTGTTTTATTATCCCATACATGAATATATATGGTTTAGGTGTGGGGATCTCGACTGTTTACAAGATAAAAGCCCATTCTCAAATTGAAAGGGGAGGGTGACCCCAGGGACTCAACCTATATTTTATTTGATTTGTTTTTTTTTTTTTTCTTTTGTCCTGTGATCATTACTGAAGACCGCGTGTGTCTATCACTTACTGTTCTCAAGTTATAGTCATTTGAAAATTAAAAAAAATAAAATCCCATAGGGTTCTTTAGTAAATCCCTCCCTTCTGTAGGCCTCTCAAAATATCCATAAATAGACCCCAAGAAGAAAAAATAATAAGAAAAGAGCAAAAACAGTAAGTCTCCAAACTTTGTTTGGGAGACTTAATAACAAATAGTATATACGAATTTTGTTATAGTCCGATTTTGTAATAGGCCGAGTTTGTTATAGTCCGAGTCTGTTATGGGCCGAGATGAGATACCAGGTTACTTTCGATACACTCGGGCTTTTACGTCTTTAATAAACATTTGTAATAATCGTAGTAAAAATAGCGTCGAAAAATGTTCAAACACGGTATTTAATTTCCCTTTAACCGGAGGACGGGAGGAAACCCCTGAAACCGGGATTATTGTACTCCCGTCGGGAGGTACACATATACGGATCTCACACATGTCTGGGGAATACGGATAAAAGCATAACGTAGAAAACTGTCTCGTGTAGATGTGTATTGATTTTAATTTCAAGCTGTAAGCTAATCAAAATAAAAGCAAAAGCTATAGAATTCAAACACTAAACTTTAGAACACTTGCAATAAAAGGAATAATTTATTCTAAAAGAATAATTTATTTAAAAGCTTTAACAAATTTTATACTAACTTCATTTTAACAAGTTTAAATTACATTTTCATGTAGTAAATTTAATTCGTTTGAAATTTTATTCATTTATTCAAATACGCTGTTGAAGATTACTAAGCGCCAATAAAATACAATGATTTTGTATTTTATAAATTAGTGTCTTCGATAATGAAAAATTCGTCATCGAACAGTCTCATCATCATGCCGGTATTCGAAATGACTCGTTTCATTGTTATTACAAAAAATAGGTCATAATAACATGACAGAGTGTTTTTGCTTCAGAATGTTCTAGATAAATATACAAAAAGGAAATTTTAGACAATGTACCCTCAAAAGCCTGGAAGTGGCTAGTCACATATAGTTAACGGCGTTTTTCTCACAATGATGTTCTACCTCCATAAGCCTGGTAATGTCGTGGCGGGTCACATATAACCAAAAGGGACCTAAAACGAATAGCAAAATCTAGCTAAGGTCAACTTTGTGTTAGAGAGTTGAATCCTTTATTTCTTTTTAAAAATCTATAATATTAATTTAAAAAGGTATGTTCTTATGTATTCATTAAACGATGCCCTGCATTATGAGCTTAAGATACCCTTGGAATCTAGCAGTCTACTAACGGTTGTATCACTCCAATGAGAAAAAAGTAAATTTACATTTGATAAACCTTTATCAGGAACGCTCAAACCAGCACAATTAAAAATAGAGGAGGTAAAAGTACTTGTATACGTGATGAGCTATATAATCAAAAAGAGACATTAAGGATGTACTCAGGTGAGGTTTATGAATTTTTGTCAGATGTTCGGACTTCTTGGGTTTTTTCCTACGATACAGGGAAAATTATTTTGCCCCATATCACCCACTTTTCTTTTCATAGAAGACTTCAATAGCTCATAAAAAGGTCATTAACAAAATTTAAGCAGATTCTAGATTTTTTTCCTACGATTTGAGACCCTATTAATGCCAATGCTAAATATAAGGTAAAAGTCCGAGCCAGCCTTTTCCCGCCATTTTTTAAAAATCAAATATCTCAAAAAGGAATTCCATTACCTATCAATATTTTCATCTTATTTTGTTCCTTAACTAATGTTCTTCTGACTTATAGTATCAATTTTAAATTCTAGATTTTTTTAATTTCACCTGAGTACATCCTTAAAAGAATAGACAAATCTAATAAAAATCGACTTTTCTTGAAGGAGTTAGAACTAGCGCATCACATACAAATTAATTCATTAATTTGGTATCTCAACAATACCACCGTCTTCTAGAAACTGAAAAATTCTAACACTTTTATCAATCTGCTTTCTACTATCAATATGATGTTGATATGCTTTTTAAGAAATATTGACATTCAATTGACGTCTGTTTGGAAACTTTCGGTAAAGAGTTTTTTTATAATATGATTGAAACTCTGATAACTCACAAAAAATGTTCTATTTAAATCTATAAATTAAAACCATTGAATTTTGATTGCTGTCACGAAAATCGAATAACTTATAAGAACATTAATTTTGAAAACGTGTTTTTTTTTGTCTTAATTAAAGTGTTTATGATTTTATAGTGAAATTTATATGGTCCTAGTCATATGACTTTTGTGTAAATTTGAAAAGGAAAATTTCCAATGTATATCATATCATTATTTATTAAAAGGTCTAACAGATTTCTAGTACCTTCATAAAGTGTTATTGCTACTGGCAAGGATGATGATCATCAGCAAACCTTAGTCATCATCATAGAAAAATATTTGCTTCTTTTTTGCTTCTTTTCTATTCTTCTTTTACTTATAGTTCGTGTAATATCTAATGAAATTGTTCGCTTTACATGCATGCTCATAATGTTATTATTGTCTAATATACTTGTATCATATATGTAGTACTAAATACAGAAATTTTGTATATCTAATAAAGGTTCTTTTCTCCAGTCTGTATCATCTACCCTATATCGCATAGCTAAACCCGTATCGCATACCACGTATCGCACCCCTTTTTGAACATCTCGAGATTGTTTTTTGGAACTCCTCAGTTGTTATCCGCTTGAAATTTCAGACGACGACAATGATGTAGGCCCTCTTTAGATTCTTCATGCTACCGGATGGACACATGTGTCCATATATTTAATTTATGCAATCACTTATTTATTACCGCATCTCTTTCAAATAAAAGACCAATGATTATATCGTTTAATCTTTTTTCCGAGGCTTCAATAGGTCTCCAATGTTACATCATCAGGACGTGACGTCATATATCAAATGATTCAAATATGACGTCCAGTTGCCGTATTTTGGCATGATACGAAATGTAGCCACAATAAATAAACGTCAACAAGAGGGTTTAGCAGAGTCTGTTAGGGGACGACCATCTAGTTTTGAGAGGGGAGGCTGGCAAATTTGATGAGGTCAGCATATTGATTTCAAACATAAAGGCGGCCAGATTATTTATGTTTACTCAGAGCAGACCAGGCCAGAATATTTGTTTTCTGCTCATCCCCAAATTGATTCAAAATCTGCCCCTCTTCGCCACCCCTCAGCATCAACTTTTCACCCTCAAAGTAATTTATCTTTTGTATACAGATCACCTTTTAATAGGATACACATACAACTTCAAACAAATAGAGCTGTCAAAATGAAGTTTCGAATAGACATATTCTATTAATATGAAAATAAATTACCATCACAATCTAGGGTGGGTCCAAGAAAAGAGGGGTGTTATTCTCCAAAATGGTAAAATTTTTGGCGAACGTATTGAGTAAATTTTTTTGTTGAAGATTTCATAAAGAATTATATTTATACAGATCAAAAGGAGGAGGGACGTTCACTGTGTATCCCTCAACCACTGACAATACTTCTTTGCGGAGTTTCTGTTAATATTGGATACCTTTGTAAATGATAACAAAAATGTATTTGGGGCCAGAATATTTATTTTCATGTGGGATAAGACAAGATTATTTATTTTCATCTAAATGGGGTCCAGAATATTTATTTCTAAAATCTGCCAGGCCCCACCTTAGAATCAAATGGTTGTCCCCTTATATATCATGAATTTGATTTTGTTAAAATATATGATAAACAGATCAATACATGGCAAAATCCGTACCGCATGCTGTATCACCACTCGACTAATATCAGCCCTCGGACCTTCGACCCTTGGGACTGATATTGGTTTCTCGTGGTGATACAGCATGCGGTACAGATTTTGCCATGTATTATTCTATATGTATTGTAATATGGAGAAGACTGCATAAGTATGATTTACTTGTGTCTCATCCATTATGCTGATATTTAGCAAATAAAATATATGTTTATACTAAATCATTATTTTGATTACGTTGTCTAATTGTTTGATATAAGAAATAACAATTTTAACAGATGTATGATACTTTATCATTAATTCAACCAAACCTTATTTCAGTATGTACAATAGATTGTATTATTTGTGTTATTTAATCAGCACAGTCACCAGAATACAAGTAAATCATTGAAAAATATACATACAACTGTACGTTTTATGGTATAGCATTTTCCTTGTTTTTCTTATTGTTTGGACTTTATTTTAAATATTTTGTTATCAAAATACAAAAGACAAACGATATAAAGTTACGTGTTGTTTGAAGTATCGTCTTCGATGTAGTTATTGTATGTCCAGTTTTGCTCACCTGAGTACATCCTTAAAAGAATAGACAAATCTAATAAAAATCGACTTTTCTTGAAGGAGTTAGAACTAGCGCATCACATACAAATTAATTCATTAATTTGGTATCTCAACAATACCACCGTCTTCTAGAAACTGAAAAATTCTAACACTTTTATCAATCTGCTTTCTACTATCAATATGATGTTGATATGCTTTTAAGAAATATTGACATTCAATTGACGTCTGTTTGGAAACTTTCGGTAAAGAGTTTTTTTATAATATGATTGAAACTCTGATAACTCACAAAAAATGTTCTATTTAAATCTATAAATTAAAACCATTGAATTTTGATTGCTGTCACGAAAATCGAATAACTTATAAGAACATTAATTTTGAAAACGTGTTTTTTTTTGTCTTAATTAAAGTGTTTATGATTTTTATAGTGAAATTTATATGGTCCTAGTCATATGACTTTTGTGTAAATTTGAAAAGGAAAATTTCCAATGTATATCATATCATTATTTATTAAAAGGTCTAACAGATTTCTAGTACCTTCATAAAGTGTTATTGCTACTGGCAAGGATGATGATCATCATCAAACCTTAGTCATCATCATAGAAAAATATGATTTGCTTCTTTTTCTATTCTTCTTTTTCTATTCTTCTTTTTACTTATAGTTCGTGTAATATCTAATGAAATTGTTCGCTTTACATGCATGCTCATAATGTTATTATTGTCTAATATACTTGTATCATATATGTAGTACTAAATACAGAAATTTTGTATATCTAATAAAGGTTCTTTTCTCCAGTCTGTATCATCTACCCTATATCGCATAGCTGAACCCGTATCGCATACCACGTATCGCACCCCTATTTGAACATCTCGAGATTGTTTTTCGGAACTCCTCAGTTGTTATCCGCTTGAAATTTCAGCCGACGACAATGATGTAGGCCCTCTTTAGATTCTTCATGCTACCGGATGGACACATGTGTCCATATATTTAATTTATGCAATCACTTATTCATTACCGCATCTCTTTCAAATAAAAGACCAATGATTATATCGTTTAATCTTTTTTCCGAGGCTTCAATAGGTCTCCAATGTTACATCATCAGGACGTGACGTCATATATCAAATGATTCAAATATGACGTCCAGTTGCCGTATTTTGGCATGATACGAAATGTAGCCACAATAAATAAACGTCAACAAGAGGGTTTAGCAGAGTCTGTTAGGGGACGACCATCTAGTTTTGAGAGGGGAGGCTGGCAAATTTGATGAGGTCAGCATATTGATTTCAAACATAAAGGCGGCCAGATTATTTATGTTTACTCAGAGCAGACCAGGCCAGAATATTTGTTTTCTGCTCATCCCCAAATTGATTCAAAATCTCCTCTTCGCCACCCTCAGCATCAACTTTTCACCCTCAAAGTAATTTATCTTTTGTATACAGATCAGCTTTTAATAGGATACATACAACTTCAAACAAATAGAGCAGTCAAAATGAAGTTTCGAATAGACATATTCTATTAATATGAAAATAAATTACCATCACAATCTAGGGTGGGTCCAAGAAAGAGGGTGTTATTCTCCAAAATGGTAAAATTTTGGCGAACGTATTGAGTAAATTTTTTGTTGAAGATTTCAAAAGAATTATATTTATACAGATCAAAAGGAGGAGGGACGTTCACTGTGTATCCTCAACCACTGACAATACTTCTTTGCGGAGTTTCTGTTAATATTGGATACCTTTGTAAATGATAACAAAATGTATTTGGGGCCAGAATATTTATTTTCATGTGGGATAAGACAAGATTATTTATTTTCATCTAAATGGGGTCCAGAATATTTATTTCTAAAATCTGCCAGGCCCCACCTTAGAATCAAATGGTTGTCCCCTTATATATCATGAATTTGATTTTGTTAAAATATATGATAAACAGATCAATACATGGCAAAATCCGTACCGCATGCTGTATCACCACTCGACTAATATCAGCCCTCGGACCTTCGACCCTTGGGACTGATATTGGTTTCTCGTGGTGATACAGCATGCGGTACGGATTTTGCCATGTATTATTCTATATGTATTGTAATATGGAGAAGACTGCATAAGTATGATTTACTTGTGTCTCATCCATTATGCTGATATTTAGCAAATAAAATATATGTTTATACTAAATCATTATTTTGATTACGTTGTCTAATTGTTTGATATAAGAAATAACAATTTTAACAGATGTATGATACTTTATCATTAATTCAACCAAACCTTATTTCAGTATGTACAATAGATTGTATTATTTGTGTTATTTAATCAGCACAGTCACCAGAATACAAGTAAATCATTTTGAAAAAAATATAAATACAACTGTACGTTTTATGGTATAGCATTTTCCTTGTTTTTCTTATTGTTTGGACTTTATTTTAAATATTTTGTTATCAAAATACAAAAAGACAAACGATATAAAGTTACGTGTTGTTTGAAGTATCGTCTTCGATGTAGTTATTGTATGTCCAGTTTTGCTCCCGAGTACAAGTATGGAAATCAGATAACGTTAAAGCCTGGAATAAACTTGCCAGGTAGATGATGCTGAACCTGCAGAACGGTATAGTGAACTCACCACGAGTGTTAGAAATAGCTTTGTTGCGGGCCTTGACTTTTCCTAAGGTAAAAACATCAGTGTTAGAAGTTTGAAGCCCTAAATTGTAAGAGAAAAATCAAAAATATAAGTAATGATTTCCGACTGGCTAATGGCGTATAAACATCTGAAGGATGGTATTTGGTAAATTTATAATACTTTTTGATAATTCAAATTCAAGGGGCCAAATAAGTTGCCTTATCATACCTTCGCTTTTACTACAAATAATCAGATGTAAAAGATACAATAAATAAGGGGTTAAATATGTTAAGAATTTGAAAATGATATTTCCAAATTTAAATTTCCATTCCGTGGAATAATTAGGGAAGATAAGTACTATATCTTTGTTTATTAGTATAAATAGACAGATAGATTAATTAAATTTACTCAACTCATTCCATAATCGTTATTGATAAAAAGCTGAGCCTCCATTTAATATTGAAAGTGTTTTTGTTGTTAACTTATATGTCATTTGGTCTCTGGTGGAGAGTTGTCTTCTTGGCAATCATACCATATCTTCTTATTTGTATATGTAATTAACGGTACTATTATTTAGACAATAGATATCTCTTGATGCTCGAGGCCAGACTATTAAAAACCCAAAACTTTCTAAAAATGAAGAACTTATAAACCAAAAAGAAAATACACAAAAGGACAGGACGAGCTTGAGAAGGTATGCATTAAAGCCATGATAATTTTAGTTTACGTTGTTGATAATGGCAGTTGACAATTGAGCGGTATCTCATTTGTCATAACTGATTTGCCTTGCAGTGAAATGAGGAATGCAATGGGGAAAAAGTATTTGTATAAAGGTTGACTAACATATAAAGTCGTATGGAATAGGAATCAACAATTTTCGATTTTCACCTGAGATCATCCCCGGTTTTTTTTTTGTGGGGTTCGTGTTGTACAGTTTTTTATGTTTTGTTTGGTAGAATGTTGTTTGTCTTGTGGATTTATTCGTTTTCTGCCATGGCATTGTCAGTTCTTTTTCGACTTATGACCTTTGATATCTCCCGCCTCTCTTTTACGTGACTGTTTGCACGGTGGTTATGACTACAATGAGTGGTTTTATTATTTGTATTCTGAATGCATGGATAACTTCATTCTGCAAGTCATACTTTTGTATTTTAATATTCGTAAATATTACTAGTGGTATGAATTTAAATACACTTTATTATGATCTTAGAGATGTTTTATTAAAAACTAGCAGACACTGTTGTGCAATAATTTCAACCCACTTATTATTCGATCGCTCGTCAACTATCTATACCAACGTCACAAGTTAAAGGGGGTCGCCAGGAAGATTTTGGACTGAATATTCTGGTTTGGTAAGAACTAAAAATAATAATATTTCCTATAAAAGAATGAAAATAAATATTTTGCCCAACAAAATGCAGGAAATAAATAAGTACAAAAGGGGATATTCGTAAAGAGATAAAACCGTATATTCCGTTAGAAAAAAAAATCCTTCTGCAAACTTCCCCCCCTCCTTTCCCGAATATTAAAAGGTCGTCTCCTTGGGCCTTATGGTAATATAGTCCCATATGCATTTATCGAACTTAAACATATTTCCTTATGTGAAAGGTTTCCGGTCGAAAAGTTTATTATACAGACATAAACATCGAACGCAGTCACAATTTTCACTTTTGTTATTAGGGGGCGACCATTTAATTTCAAAGGGGGTTATGGTTTTTTCCTAAAAAAATATTCTGATCCCCAATTTGATGAAAAAAAATATTCTGATCAAGCAGATGACAAAAAAAATATTCTGAATCCAGATTTTCCTCATACCTTATAGTGTTAAATTTTGAAAAAAATAATTTGATTGATAGTGTAAAAAAACTAAAAAATAAAAATGTTCTGACTCTGACAAAAAACATAACCCCCTTTGATGTTGCTCCCTTAGCATGATATACGGCTGGAAATGGTGTACCCAGCATGACAATTCAGGGTTAAATGTATGTTAAAATAACGTTAAAGATAAGCTTTTCGTTTGACGCTAGCGGTAGCTCAGAGATTCGATATGATGAATGACGAAGGCCTGTTGTTTGCTAATGGTAGCGAAAAGGATGCGCCTGATTACTGATGATGAAGGCCAATCCTACCCTCTTGTATAGCTAGTTATGTTGTTTTGAAATTAATTAACAACTCATTGAGAACTACAATGATGAATCGACTCAGTTCAACTGAGCATCCAATTGAGAACAATGGTTCTCCGCCATCTTGGATATTTTGCTTTGTTTATTGTGGGCATATATGTTTTTAACGTTGCAAATGTTGAGAACAATTCTTAAATCATTTACATTATGATAGATGCTTCAACAATATTTTCTTGCTTTTAAAGATAAACGTTTGCGAAATACACTAGAACTGTAGCTTTGATCGCCTAATCAACGTGTATATGAATTGGCATGCTGAGGTAACAAATGAATACTTAGTGTTGAAAAGTGAAAATGAGAGGGGCAATTAAACAGCATATCACGTTTTTCAATATTGCTTAATAAGCAATCAAAGTTACGTTTGGAACCCCTATGTTTTATGTCCTGAAAGGTATTGACCAGAAAAATCCAACTCAAAAAACATTTCTATCAATCAATATTTGTTTCATTTGCCTAGGAATAATTTCAACCAATAAAATATATATGAAATAGTGAAATTTATAACCTTATTTTTCTCGAAATGGTGACCTACATACTTTTTCTTATACAAGTGAAATAGATAGTTAAACCTATACGTTAATTGTTGTTCTAACCAAGCAGACGGTTGGTGTCTTAGTTTGTTAATTGTTTACATTCTGCCTCACTTGACAGGGCCTTTATATCATTTGACTTCTGGCCATGGAATATTTCCGAATTGTAGTAGGCCTTATAGTGACCTATGATTGGATATATCCGCTTTATTTTGACTATGTTGGATAGTTGTCTCATTTGCAATCATAGGCACAATAAGTTCTTTATATCGTTCTACAATTCTCATTCTTTTAGATATTTGAAAACACTCTAAGCAATATATATGTGTTTTGTACTGCAAACTCTGTGAATTGTGCAATTGGAATAATAACCAACTTGAGGGTTACTACATAAGCATAATTAGTAAGTTGTGAAATATCTCATTATCGTAGTATAAAAGTTTTGACTATTCAATATTGAAAGCGTTTTTTTTACGTTTTGTATTCTGAAACTGTGGTGTTATCGGTGCAAATACCAAATTTATTGTAATGAACTGTATCATGAATAATTATTAAGATCTCAGCTAGCTTAATTAAAACCCAAAGAGTTACATTTGATGTTATAACCAATTATGACAATTTGACAATTTTGGAACATTGTGTAGTAAATGAAATGTGGAATAAAATGAATATTTATTAATTGATCAAAGTTGAGCCACATTTATCAAACGATTGCTTGCAGTGAAATAGGAATATCGGGAAAATTTTGTTTAAGCTGAGATCACTACCGGTGTATGATGGAATAAATTTTGGATTTCATGAGACATCCGTTCTTTTAATGCGTTTCGTATGTTCGTTTTCTATAGACTCTTTTAACGTGACTGTTCGCTTGGAAGGAGTAATTATAATTAATTGTAATTTGAATGTGCATGAATAACTTTAACTGCAAGTCATGCTTCGGCTTTTTGATATTTGTACTATTCATAGTTGTATGCATATTAAAACACTTCACTATGTTATAAACGATATTGTTCACTAAAGCCAACAGGCACTGCTGTGCATTATTTTCATTCCACTTAGAATTCGACCTCTAGTTTATTATCTATTCAAGGTCGCAAGTAAAGTACATCTAACTATCTATGATGTTATTGGTACTTTTCTTTGCGGATGACCATTTGATATTCTTGGAATTGCTAGGAGAATTTTGGAAGGAATATTCTGACTGGGTAAGAACTGAAAACCAAATCTTTACAAAACCGGATGAAATGAGGATGAAAATGAATATTTCGCCGAACAGAATGCAGGAAATATATGAAAGAAACTGGCTAAATGTGAAACTAAATAAAGAAAATCGCAAAGGTGAAACTAAATAGTCCTTTAAAAGAAATTCATTAAGACCCCATTCACGAATAGCAAATGGTCTTCCTTTAGAACCCTATGGTAATATAGTCCCATTTACCTTTTATCGAACTTTGACTTCCCCTTTTGTAAAGTGCGTTTTCGGTAGAGATTTAAACAGAAATAAATGTCGTACGTAGACATAATTTTGACTTAGCATTAGCATGTTAAGAGGATGGAAGTGGGATACCAAATACGACAATTAAATGTTTATTAGGATACGTTAACTATAAGCATTTTCGTTTGATGCTAATGGTAGCTCAGAAATACCCATGCCGAATGGCAATGACAATATAAACCTTACGGCTCATGTTTCGCAAATGGTAGCAAAAAAGGGTGCTGTTTACGCCTCACGATAAATGCAAATTCTACCATCTTTTATAGCTAGGTGTGTTTTTGAATTGAAATCAAAATTCATTGAGAGCTAATTTGACCAATAGACACTGTTCTGATGAGCATCCAACTGAGCAACTATCATCATGGTTATCCACCGTCTTGGATATTTTGCTTAGCTTATTTTTTGGTATAAAATGTTTGCAAATGTAGAGTATTTAAATCATTGATATTATGGTAGATATACATTTGTTTAAAACATCTATTCTTGCTTTAAAACATTTACTTTAGGAATACCTAAGAACTATAGATTTTATCTCCATAAAGGACATTCAAATTCATAAGTCGAAAATAAACAATAGACAACGCCATGGCTAAAAAGAGCAAACAAACAACATAGAAAACTAAAGACTGAGCAACACGAACCCCACCAAAAACTGGGGGTGATCTCTGGTGCTCCGGACAGGTAAGCAGATCCTGCTCCACATGTGGCACCCGCCGTGTTGCTCATGCAAGTTGAAACCCGGTGATAAGTCTAATTCGTTGGGTTATATTCGGGGGAAAGGGAATGGGATTGAAGTTACGACATTTGGAACATATCCGTTTTCATCTGTGAAACAAATATTCCATAACGGTCAACAAACTCGTAATTGCGTACGTAAAATTTACGAAGGGATGATTTTAACTTCATCACTTAGAACTCTTGGTTTAAATGCTTCCTTGTGAGCAGCAATCCTCTATCAAGGAAATCATGATAGGAAATACAAGCCCTGGAATATCGTATCAACTGGGAGATATATACTCCGTATGCAGGCGCTGCTGGAATGTTGCTACATAGAAATTGAAAGTTGACAATTGGGAAGCTGAAATCGTCTCTTTTGTCGTAAAGTTTTGTTTTCAACCGACCCTCATTGTAAATTTCAAGATGTAAGTCAAGATATGAGGCAAACTTAACTGTATTTGTTGTATCCTTTATCTCAAGTTCGATGGGATAGATGTGTTCAACATAGTCACCAAATTCTGAATTATTTAGTGAGAGAACATCATCTATATAGCGGAAAGTGAAGTTAAAGGATACTGCTTACTTCTTTTCTTTCTCCCTAAGAAGTTCCTGTATGAAGTCAGCCCCATATGAATAAAGAAACAAGTCGGCAAGCAGAGGCACAGTTGGTTCCCAGGAATCGATTGTTTGAAAATGTCTCCAAGTTAATAACTGAAAGCTGAAAATCAGGGACATAAATTAGTTAAAAGTCATTACCAATCATTGAGTGTCAACAAACACAGACCTGAATTAGTTTAGAAATTATATCTCATTGAAGAGTAAGTTGATTGATATTCAATATTGAAAGCGGTTTTTTCCCGTTTTTTTCTGAAATTGCTGTAATCGGTGAAATTCCAAAATTAACTTGAATAACTGTTCATGAATGAAATTATTTAGATCCAAGTACTTATACAACACACCAAGAAGAGTTACATTTGATGTGTAAACACATTATCTTTTTTGACAATTTTGACATGTGTAGTAAAAGTGAAATGTGGAATAAAATGGAATATATATTATTGATATCAAAGTTGACCAAAATATAAAGTCGCAGGAAATAGAAATCAACAATTTTCGTTTTTCACCTGAGATCACTACCGGTTATTGTTGGGGTTCATGTAGCTCAGTCTTAAGCTTTCTATGTTGTTTTCTATAGACTCTTTTAACGTGACTGTTCGCACGGAAGGAGTAATTATAATTAATTGTAATTTGAATGTGCATGAATAACTTTAACTGCAAGTCATGCTTCGGCTTTTTGATATTTGTACTTATTCATAGTTGTATGCATATTAAAACACTTCACTATGTTATAAACGATATTGTTCACTAAAAAGCCAACAGGCACTGCTGTGCATTATTTTCATTCCACTTAGAATTCGACCTCTAGTTTATTATCTATTCAAGGTCGCAAGTAAAAGTACATCTAACTATCTATGATGTTATTGGTACTTTTCTTAGCGGATGACCATTTGATATTCTTGGAATTGCTAGGAGAATTTTGGAAGGAATATTCTGACTGGGTAAGAACTGAAAAACCAATCTTTACAAAAACCGGATGAAAATGAATATTTCGCCGAACAGAATGCAGGAAATATATGAAAGAAACTGGCTAAATGTGAAACTAAATAAAAGAAAATCGCAAAAGGTGAAACTAAATAGTCCTTTAAAAAGAAATTCATTAAGCCCCCATTCACGAATAGCAAATGGTCTTCCCTTTAGAACCCTATGGTAATATAGTCCCATTTACTTTTTATCGAACTTTGATTCCCCCCCCTTTTTTTGTAAAGGGTGCGTTTTCGGTAGAGATTTAAACAGAAATAAATGTCGTACGTAGACATAATTTTGACTTAGCATTAGCATGTTAAGAGGATGGAAGTGGGATACCAAATACGACAATTAAATGTTTATTAGGATACGTTAACTATAAGCATTTTCGTTTGATGCTAATGGTAGCTCAGAAATACCCATGCCGAATGGCAATGACAATATAAACCTTACGGCTCATGTTTCGCAAATGGTAGCAAAAAAGGGTGCTGTTTACGCCTCACGATAAATGCAAATTCTACCATCTTTTATAGCTAGGTGTGTTGTTTTGAATTGAAATCAAAATTCATTGAGAGCTAATTTGACCAATAGACACTGTTCTGATGAGCATCCAACTGAGCAACTATCATCATGGTTATCCACCGTCTTGGATATTTTGCTTAGCTTATTTTTTGGTATAAAATGTTTGCAAATGTTGAGACACAGTATTTAAATCATTGATATTATGGTAGATATACATTTGTTTAAAACATCTATTCTTGCTTTAAAACATTTACTTTTGGGAAATACTAAGAACTATAGATTTTATCTCCATAAAGGACATTCAAATTCATAAGTCGAAAATAAACAATAGACAACGCCATGGCTAAAAAAGAAAAAGACAAACAAACAACATAGAAAACTAAAGACTGAGCAACACGAACCCCACCAAAAACTGGGGGTGATCTCTGGTGCTCCGGACAGTAAGCAGATCTTGCTCCACATGTGGCATTCGTCGTGTTGCTCATGTAAGTGCAGACTCGGTGATAAGTCTTATTCGGTAGGTCACATTCGGGGAAAAGGGGACGGGATTGTAGTTACGACAATTGGAACATATCCGTCGTCATCTGTGAAACAGATATTTCATAACGGTCAACAAACTCGTGATGGCGTCCGTAAAATTTACTAAGGGATGATTTTAACTTGACCACTTGGAACTCTTGGTTTAATAGCTTCCTTGTGAGCCACAACCCTCTATCAAGGAAATCATGATAGGAAATACAAGCTCCGGCATATCGTATAACAGAGATATATATTCCATATGCAGGCGCTGCTGGGATGTTGCTACATAGAAATGGAAAGTTCAAAATTGGGAAGCTGAAATCATTTCTTTTGTCGTACAGTTTTGTTTTCAATCGACCCTCATTGTCAATTTCTAGATTTAAGTCAATATATGAGTCAGACCTAACTGTATTTGTTGTATCCTTTATCTCAACTTCGATGGGATAGATTCATTCAACATAGTCACAAAATTTTGAATTATTAAGTGAGAGAACATCATCTTTATAGCGGAAAGTGAAGTTAAAGGATACTGCTAACTTTTTTCTTTCTTCCTAAGAAGTTCCTGTATAAAGTCAGCCTCATATGAATAAGGGACAAGTCGGAAAGAAGAGGATCACAGTTGGTTCCCATGGGAATGCCGATTGTTTGTAGAAAACATGTCCTCCAAACGTAACAAATAAAAGAGAGGCGAAATATACCAAAGGGACATTCAACATTAGACATTCAAAAAGTCGATTACCAATGTTCAAATCAAGTTGTCAATCAAGAAATCAAGCATCTTGATAATGTCAATTTCAGAGAATTTTTAGTTTGAAACAGAGTGATTTTTATCCCTTGCTCAGTTAAGATACTTGTATCAACGTTGGTAATTCTTTTTTTATGAAACGAAGCAGAATCAACTCTATTAATTTGTCTTTCAGATTGGAATGTGTAAAGTGTAGAAAAGTCAAATGTTTTAATACTATTGCAAGATGAAAGAGTCTTAGATTCTATGTACTTTAAAAGATCTTTGGAATGTTTTAGTATTCACATCTGATTCACGCCACCTCTCGAAAAGGTAGTTTTACAATAACTTTGAAGCCCGGCTTTGATTGCTAATAAAATTGATGTTAATAATTTAGAAAGAGGTTTCATGGAGCACTAGTAAGCCCCAGCAATATAACATTGTGTAAAAGGACATCTATGTAGTATAGGTATCCAATACAGTGAAGGAAGATCCAGTTCTTCATCTTTGGTTGAAATTCCAAAAAGAACATAGAACAGACCTATATAATCCAGGATTTCCTCCTTAGTAAGTGTCGTTGGGGTATATGTTGAGTTCCTAAGTGACTTATCAATACCTAATTCATTTATCAAATAGTTTATGCAATGTGATTTACACACAGAGACGATGATGTTTGGGGCTTTATCTGCGGGGACAACAACATATTTGTCATGGAGGTAAGATAGGTGTTTTGCAACATTTGGGTCTTTAAATATTGATGTAACATGGGTATTCATAGACCCATTCAGTTTTTTTTAATTCTGATTTGTATCAATGGCCCCACAGCCTTAATACATTCGGAAAGAGTACCTAAGTCTTCTTTCTCGCGTTTAACCCATTGCCTGGCATAATCCTTGACTGAATCCATGAGTATTTTCAAGTTGTGTTTCCAATTGAAGGATTTAGGCTTACGATCTTTCGGGCCTTTGGATAACATATTTCGTAGAGAACAGTTATTGAAAATGTTTAGGTCAACGAATAGATGAATTGGCATGTGGAGGTTACTATCGAAAAAAAATGTCTTCAATTCAATCCAAATGAGGGGGCAACTGAACAGGATATCAGTTTTTTTTTCCAATATTGCATAAAAAATCGATGAAACTTCGGGAACCTCCATGTGTTCATTTCCTGAAAGGTGTTAACCAGAAAAAATTCAAAATATGATATACATTTCTATCAATCAGTATTTGTTTAAGTTGCCTATTAAATCTATATAAAATACTGAAACTTAGAATCTCATTTTCCTCGAAATAAGTACGAGGACTTATATTGTTTTAGTGTTTTAAAGAATCAAATATTTCATGTATACTTCTTTGTCAAAGAAAATATGTGTGTCAATATTTTTTCTAGTGTTTCTTTATAAATATAATTGAAAAGTAGAGAATTTACGGTTAACACTATTGCGTCTTTTCCGATATTGCATTCTATATTTTCGCCTTAAAGTTTTCTATGCAATAGAAAGGTTCCGACTAAAACGATATCAAAATGTACACAAGCAAATGAGAGATAAACAAGATGGCGTGTTATTGACAATTCACTTGGAAACTCAACATTTACCCCAAAGACACTTACCAAGGAGGAAATCCTGGATAATCATAGGTCTGTTCTATGTTCCTTTGGAATTTCAACCAAAGATAAAGAACTGGATCTTCCTTCGTTGTATTGGATACATAAACTACATAAGTGTCCTTACAAACAACGTTATATTGCTGAGTTTTCCAAGTGCTACACGAAACCTCTTTCTAAATTATTATCATCAATTTTATCAGCAATCAAAGCCGGGCTTCATAGTTATTGTGAAACTAAATATTCTAGAGGTGGCATGAATCAGATGTGGATACTTAAAAATTCCAAAGATCTTTAGATCACATACAATCTAAGACTTTTTCATCTTGCAAAAGTTTTAAATCATTTGACTTTTCTCCATTCCAAACTAAAAGACAAATAGACATTTGCGGAAACTGTTATACACCTACGATTAGGATTACATTTACACTTACAGTTAGTATTTAAATCTTGGGTCGTTTCAAAGTAAATATAAACCGTCGGTTCAAAACAAAGACTAACTCCTATGATGTTTTTCTATAGTTGAACAACGGGATTTCAACGAAATCGGTAAAAAATGGCTTCTTGGCAGCTTGAGGTAGAATCTGGGGCCAATTTAAAGACAACTCGGACCACATTTAAAGACAGCTCGGACCAGTTTGAAAGACAACTCGGACCAGTTTGAAAGACAACTCGGACCAGTTTGAAACACTTGTCAGGCCAGTGGCTCTTCGTGGTTTTTACGTTTAATATGATTTTTGTTTGTTTTTGTCTAGATTGTTTAGCTTGCTGCGACAACTTGTCAGTTTGATGCATTTCAATAAGTTCTGTTACTAATTACTACAACAAATATCTTTCAATGCAATGAAAATATAAAGCAGATATATATTCGTCTTTACATATACGGGCCCGTGTTGTAATAAGTGATAATAAAAATCTTTCAAGATGGTTGAAATGCCGTTTACCGTCAGGCGCCAAATGGTAATTTTTGACTATCGTTAGCGTCAACTTGATTCTATTTATATTGTGGTTTGTCAAATTATCCTTATTTGTCAGCGGTCTCAATTATTTAAACGTTACCGTTATAATTGGAAAACATATACCATGATTCGTCAAAATCAGTTGATTTTTTTTATCGTCATGTAAAAATGAACACTATGTTTCTTTGTGGAGTTTTTGTGGACTTTTATTTGTATTTTCGTCGTTTTTCTCTTGACCATGGTGGAGTCTTTTTTCTTCGACTTATGGGTTCTAAATGCCCCTTTTCATCGTTTCCCCTTGTAAAAAATAAAAGTAACTTAAGTTGCAATAAACATATACATGCATTACATTTTGAATTAAATCAAGCAATTCAAAGTATAGACCCACAAGAATTTCGTTTAAATATTCTTAAAGCACTCAAGTTGTCTTTTAAAATACACGGATGTCTGTGAACCCAATTTTAGATTTATTGCAAGTCAAAGCACTCAAGTTGTCTTTTAAAGTATACGGATGTCTGTGAAACCAATTTAAGATTTATAACAAGTCAAACATTTTTTTTTTAAACGATGATTTTTTTATATTTCTTTCGAAATTAAGTAGTTATATGTTATCAAATCAAATTATATTACTTCATTCTTGACTTAAATGCTTTTTGCTTGTATAGATATTTGAATGCACTCGAATATTAAGTGGATCCGATCTTAATCACATCATTTATAACGAGATATTTTCATATTTCATTAGAAATAAATTATAAGCTGATATTTAAAAAATCGCCAGCGCGATCCTTACTACATGTATCGTTAACGTCAATAACAGTAGAAAAATATCGTTTTTATTATTTACGACTCCCAATTACAATATACCGCCAGCTTTTGTAAAGCGAGTGGAACTATTAATACGGAAAAATGAATAAATCATAAGTGTATTTCGTGCATTTATTTTATTTTCCCCGTTATGAAGAGCACAGATTAACCATGGCAGTATTACCTGCCCTGATGCAGACTCAACCAGATGTTATGGTACATATTTCATTCGTCGTCTGATTCTAACCCTGGTAGTCCTAGCTTGACCACCGACAAACCAATCTTTTACAATCAGGGAAATATTGTAGGCAATGATGTACACTTTTGGAATGGGAGAAATGTGTTCACTTGTTTTGCAAGCAACCGATATTCCTTTTACAGGTGAAACTCCTGAAAAAGTTTCTTCAAATTGTAGCCGATGTTAATGGTCTCTTCAGATAGAGAACCGGTCGGTATCATAAGCTTTCCCCGGGAAACAGAATTCTTCTTTTATGTTATGGTTACAATCGAACCCGTCTTCTGAAATAGTTGACGTTAGTGTTTCGACTACCAAAGATGAAACACATACATGTATACCTATTTCAAGAAACATATAACGGTCTTATTTATTGGCCTTCTTTGGATGATTGGCAGAACTTACAAGGTTGGTGGCCAAAACTTCCGTTTGCAGTAGGGCTATCGACGGAAAGTTTGTGGCCGATAACGGAACCACAGGAACAGTATTTCTCAGGACACAGACATTGTCACTGCATTCACACTCAAGTTGTAATATTGAACGAAGATAGGATATGTTATGTTGAGTGCGGATTTCTTTGGCATCAGCAATATATGTTGATGAGAAATATAGGACAAGAATTACCTTTCCCGACTGAACTGTTTTTGCTAGTCGACAAAATATATCCGAACAGATATCCAGTATTGACACCTTACATAAGACAAACCCCGGAATATGCAGAGGAAGTGTAGAAAATCAAATAGACATATTGAACACTATAGAGTAAAGGTTGACCACGCCATCGGAGAATTAAAAAAAAACACAAAGTTATGGGGACTTTGTGGCGATTCACATCTGTTGTGACCATAAGTTTCTGAATTTGTGTGTCGTCGAAAAGACTTATTTACATGATAAAAAAAATGTCATATCATTTTACTATGTATCTCAATTGGGTTTATTTTTTTTTTATTTTGAGAGGACCCCTTGTTTTTCGTCAACTGTGATCGTAAGTCTAAGTGTAATCCTAGATATAGACATTGTTTCCGAAAATGTCTAAATGAAACAGTTGGTCCTACTTTGTTTCATCAAAAAGAATGACCAACGTAGATACAAGTACACTGTATCTTATCTTAGGGAGGGATAAATCGTACTTTGTAAAAAATCACTCTGATTCAAACAAAAAATTCCCTGAAACTGACATTATCAAGATGCTTGATTTCTTGATTGACAACATATTTGTTAAGTTTGGAGGACGTGTTTTTCAACAAACAATCGGCATTTCCATGGAAACCAACTGTGCTCTTCTTCTTGCCGACTTGTTTCTTTATTCATATGAGGCTGATTTCATACAAGAACTTCTTAGGAAGAAAAAAAGACGCTAGCAGTATCCTTTAACTTCACTTTCCGCTATATAGATGATGTTCTCTCACTAAATAATTCAAAATTTGGTGACTATGTTAAACTCATCTTTCAAACTTGAGATAAAGGATACAACAGATAAGTTATGTCTGCCTCATATCTTGACTTACATCTAGAAATTGACAATAAGGGTCGATTGAAAACAAAACTTTACGACAAAAGAGATGATTTCAGCTTCCCAATAGTAAACTTTCCATTTCTATGTAGCAACACTCCAGCAGCGCCTGCATACGGAGTATATATCTCCCAGTTGATACGATAGTCCTAGGCTTGTATTTCCTATCATGATTCCTTGGTAGTGGGTTGCTGCTCTCAAGGAAGCTACTAAACTAAGAGTTCTTAGTGGTGAAATTGAAAGCATCCCTTCGTAATTTTACGGACGCCATCACGAGTTGGTTGACCGTTATGGAATATCGGTTTCACAGATGACGACGGATATGTTCCAATTGTAGTAACTACAATCCCGTTCTCATTTCCCCGAATGTCACCTACCGAATAAGACTAATCACCGGGTTTGTACTTAAAAGAGCAACACGACGGGTGCCACATGTGGAGCAGAATCTGCTTACCCTTCCGGAGCACCTGAGATCACCCCAGTTTTGTAGGGGTTCGTGTTGCTCAGTCTTTAGTTTTCTATGTTGTGTTTTGTGTACTGTTGTTTGGCTGTTGGTCTTTTCTTATTTAGCTATGGCGTTGTCAGTTTAATTTCGACATATGAGTTTGATGTCCCTTTGGTATCTTTCCCTCTCTTTTATGGAAGTTCCTTTTATAATATTAGTTGCAAATGGGAGATATTTTCTGGAATATTATTGTAATAGGATGAAATGTTACAGTATTAAAAAAAAAAGATGTGGTATGATTGCAAATAAGAACAACTCTCAACCAGTGTTCAAACGACGTAGAAGTTAACAAATATTGGCCACCGGACGGCCTTCAACAATGACCCTGAAATGACAACTGTAAAACAATTCAAACGAGAAAACTAACGGCCTGATTTAAATAAAAAACAATTAACGAAAAACAAATTTGATATACAACAACTAATAACAACCACTGAATTACAGGATCCTGACTTAAGACAGGCACATACAGTATGTGGCGAGGTTAAAAATGTTTGCTGGCTTGAATAAAATAGTAATTAAACTTTATTTTTTTTTAAATTATACTTTTGGAGCCAACTTAAAAAATGCAATGTGCTTGCAGTACAAAGATAGATCACAATATATAAAAAAAACATTTTAATAAGTGGTGTTGCCTTGTTTCACTTCAAGAGTTAACATCGCAGGAAGTAACCTTTGGAGGATATACTGACGAATGATATGTTTAAAAATTTATCATTTTCACACAATTATCCATCAACATTAAACTGTTAATTAGGCCTAACAATTGCAGCTTAAGACAATTGTGTAGAAATATTGCCCATAGTACAAATACCTTGGAGTTAAAGTTTTCATACGTTTATAATATGATTAAATTTATGTTCAGAAATGTGATATTTCGTTGTAGGAGCCTTAACGTATTCGTGTATCTCTAATTCTATGAATTTTAGAAAAAGATTACTAGCAATTGACGCTACCTAGAGAGTTGTACCTGAATTATCGATTTTCATATCTGGACCTATCACAATTCCTCTCAAGATACCCCAATCATTGAACTTCCTATTTGCTGAGCACATTTGTACGCAATGCCATAAACTAATAGACACATTTGCATGAAATTTCTTATCAATTTGTTCTGGTAAATTAATAATAGAGAACCGGTCGGTATCATAAGCTTTCCCGGGAAACAGAATTCTTCTTTTATGTTATGGTTACAATCAAACCCGTCTTCTGAAATAGTTGACGTTAGTGTTTCGACTACCAAAGATGAAACACATACATGTATACCTATTTCAAGAAACATATAACGGTCTTATTTATTGGCCTTCTTTGGATGATTGGCAGAACTTACAAGGTTGGTGGCCAAAACTTCCGTTTGCAGTAGGGCTATCGACGGAAAGTTTGTGGCCGATAACGGAACCACAGGAACAGTATTTCTCAGGACACAGACATTGTCACTGCATTCACACTCAAGTTGTAATATTGAACGAAGATAGGATATGTTATGTTGAGTGCGGATTTCTTTGGCATCAGCAATATATGTTGATGAGAAATATAGGACAAGAATTACCTTTCCCGACTGAGCTGTTTTTGCTAGTCGACAAAATATATCCGAACAGATATCCAGAATTGACACCTTACATAAGACAAACCCCGGAATATGCAGAGGAAGTGTAGAAAAATAAATAGACATATTACACACTATAGAGTAGAGGTTGAACACGCCATCGGAGAATTAAAAAAAAAACACAAAGTTATGGGGACTTTGTGGCGATTCACATCTGTTGTGACCATAAGTTTCTGTATTTGTGTGTCGTCCGAAAAGACTTATTTACATGATAAAAAAATATCTGTCATTTTACTATGTATCTCAATTGGGTTTATTTTTTTTTTATTTTGAGAGGACCCCTTGTTTTTCGTCAACTGTAATCGTAAGTCTAAGTGTAATCCTAGATATAGACATTGTTTCCGAAAATGTCTAAATGAAACAGTTGGTCCTACTTTGTTTCATCAAAAAGAATGACCAACGTAGATACAAGTACACTGTATCTTATCTTAGGGAGGGATAAATCGTACTTTGTAAAAAATCACTCTGATTCAAACAAAAATTCCTGAAACTGACATTATCAAGATGCTTGATTTCTTGATTGACAACATATTTGTTAAGTTTGAGGACGTGTTTTCAACAAACAATCGGCATTTCCATGGAAACCAACTGTGCTCTTCTTCTTGCCGACTTGTTTCTTTATTAATATGAGGCTGATTTCATACAAGAACTTCTTAGGAAGAAAAAAGACGCTAGCAGTATCCTTTAACTTCACTTTCCGCTATATAGATGATGTTCTCTCACTAAATAATTCAAAATTTGGTGACTATGTTAAACTCATCTTTCAAACTTGAGATAAAGGATACAACAGATAAGTTATGTCAGCCTCATATCTTGACTTACATCTAGAAATTGACAATAAGGGTCGATTGAAAACAAAACTTTACGACAAAAGAGATGATTTCAGCTTCCCAATAGTAAACTTTCCATTTCTATGTAGCAACACTCCAGCAGCGCCTGCATACGGAGTATATATCTCCCAGTTGATACGATAGTCCTAGGCTTGTATTTCCTATCATGATTCCTTGGTAGTGGGTTGCTGCTCTCAAGGAAGCTACTAAACTAAGAGTTCTTAGTGGTGAAATTGAAAGCATCCCTTCGTAATTTTACGGACGCCATCACGAGTTGGTTGACCGTTATGGAATATCGGTTTCACAGATGACGACGGATATGTTCCAATTGTAGTAACTACAATCCCGTTCTCATTTCCCCGAATGTCACCTACCGAATAAGACTAATCACCGGGTTTGTACTTAAAAGAGCAACACGACGGGTGCCACATGTGGAGCAGAATCTGCTTACCCTTCCGGAGCACCTGAGATCACCCCAGTTTTTGTAGGGGTTCGTGTTGCTCAGTCTTTAGTTTTCTATGTTGTGTTTTGTGTACTGTTGTTTGGCTGTTGGTCTTTTTCTTATTTAGCTATGGCGTTGTCAGTTTAATTTCGACATATGAGTTTGATGTCCCTTTGGTATCTTTCCCTCTCTTTTATGGAAGTTCCTTTTATAATATTAGTTGCAAATGGGAGATATTTTCTGGAATATTATTGTAATAGGATGAAATGTTACAGTATTAAAAAAAAAGATGTGGTATGATTGCAAATAAGAACAACTCTCAACCAGTGTTCAAACGACGTAGAAGTTAACAAATATTGGCCACCGGACGGCCTTCAACAATGACCCTGAAATGACAAGAAAACTAACGGCCTGATTTAAATAAAAACAATTAACGAAAACAAATTTGATATACAACAACTAATAACAACCACTGAATTACAGGATCCTGACTTAAGACAGGCACATACAGTATGTGGCGAGGTTAAAATGTTTGCTGGCTTGAATAAAATAGTAATTAAACTTTTTTTTTTTAAATTATACTTTTGGAGCCAACTTAAAAAATGCAATGTGCTTGCAGTACAAAGATAGATCACAATATATAAAAAAAACATTTTAATAAGTGGTGTTGCCTTGTTTCACTTCAAGAGTTAACATCGCAGGAAGTAACCTTTGGAGGATATACTGACGAATGATATGTTTAAAAATTTATCATTTTCACACAATTATCCATCAACATTAAACTGTTAATTAGGCCTAACAATTGCAGCTTAAGACAATTGTGTAGAAATATTGCCCATAGTACAAATACCTTGGAGTTAAAGTTTTCATACGTTTATAATATGATTAAATTTATGTTCAGAAATGTGATATTTCGTTGTAGGAGCCTTAACGTATTCGTGTATCTCTAATTCTATGAATTTTAGAAAAAGATTACTAGCAATTGACGCTACCTAGAGAGTTGTACCTGAATTATCGATTTTCATATCTGGACCTATCACAATTCCTCTCAAGATACCCCAATCATTGAACTTCCTATTTGCTGAGCACATTTGTACGCAATGCCATAAACTAATAGACACATTTGCATGAAATTTCTTATCAATTTGTTCTGGTAAATTAATACCTACTAGCACTCTACTGGTAATATCTTTCAGATATTTTATAAATAACAAGCTGTATTGTGAAGAACGTTTTCGAACGTATGATATATATAGAATCAAGCCTCATTTATTTTCATCTTGTGTGTAAAATCGTTCAGCTTTTGACCTTTATGATGGTTTGGATAGGGTTTATAGCATAGGGAATAATGGGCATGAGAGAAATAGGCAAAAACAATATAGCATAGAGAATAATGGACAAAACTTGCAGAAAATTAGGCAAAATAAATTTAGCGTAGAGAATAATGGACAAAACTTGCAGAAAAATAGGAAAAATAAATATAGCATATAGAATAATGAACAAAACTTGCAGAAAATTATGCAAAATAAATATAGCATAGAGAATAATGGACAAAACTTGCAGAAAAATAAGCAAAATAAATATAGCATAAAGAGAATAATGGACAAAACTTGCAGAAAATTAGGCAAAATAAATATAGCATAGAGAATAATGGACAAAACTTGCAGAAAAATAGGCAAAATAAATATAGCATAGAGAATAATGGACAAAACTTGCAGAAAAATAAGCAAAATAAATATAGCATAAAGAGAATAATGGACAAAACTTGCAGAAAAATAAGCAAAATAAATATATCATTGAGAATAATGGACAAAACTTGCAGAAAATTAGGCATATAGAATAATGGACAAAACTTGCAGAAAAATAACCAAAAAAATTATAATATAAAGAGAATAATGGACAAAACTTGCAGAAAAATAGGCAAAATAAGTATAGCATAAAGAGAAAAAGGGGTGCTAAAATATAAGGAGAACAATGGACAAAAAACGTGAAGAATAGAGAATAGATAACAAAAAGAAGAATACAGAAATAAAGGACCCCAAATCCAGACCCTCCTTTGTGAAGTTATATGAACCAAAAATTACCTGGTGTTTTCAAGTCTCACCTGAACGATTCTTTTTTATTCAAACCTAGCACGCTGATACAAATTTCTCGATTATAAATTTAGAAAATTGAAAAAAAATGTTTGAATTATCTATAAGATGTTAAGTACATTAGAAGGCGTTGATACATAAAACAGATCCAAGCAAAATAGTCCATTTCGAGGCGAACCGCCGATATCAATATATAGGTGGAACTGTTTACTTATGAGAAAATACGAAAGGACTTTTAATCGCACTCTCTGTGAAGTAACAAAATACCGGGTTGTCAGAGTTAAACTATTTAAGACTAATTTCTAGATTTCATTTTTTTTTTTTTTTTTTTGGGTCGCATCAATTAAGTGATATACGATGGGAAACAGACCGGCCAATAGTTTTGTAAATAGTTATGAAAAGGATGCAGAAGAAATCCGTGATAGATATAAGGTTTTAAGAGACCTTGATGTTTTTATTTTAGACAATTCGATTCGTGAAAGTACAGTTGGGCAGTTGAAAGGTCATACATTAGAGAGTAAATGGGAAATATACAATGAGGTCAAGAAATGTGGTTTCGAAAATACAATCGTTGCGTCTTTTTCCCACATGACACACGTAGATGATATTTTTATCAAACAGCTAGTTGAGAAGGGTGAGGACCGAAATGGATTGTTTGCTTTCTCTGAAGTAACAGATAGTAAGATAAATTTGGTTTTATTTATTTCAGATTCATCGCCATAGCCTTGAATTGTAATACCTTGTACGGGCGCATTGCATTTGCGCCAATATTTAAAAAATGCAGTATTTCATATTTTCCACAGGATTGTATTTCAATTTTGTAAAAATTAATACTGCTTTTCTGTCAATTTAAAGATAAAATATAACGGAAACGTTTTAATATTAGTTGATAAGTTATTGGCCTAAACGAAATGTATTATTTTGGCGCAAATAAAATATATTTTGTTGTGCAAATGAAAGATTTATTTGGCGCAAAAGCAAAGCGCTGCTACCCGCCTAGTACATGTACATGGTATGCTTAGTTGTAGCTACGAAAAATACAAAAGAAAGAAAAATAATATGAAAGGAAAGTCAACAATGGAAAATCAAAACTTTAGACCTTGTATATAGGAAACTATTCCCAGATTTGGACATACCAGGAATACATTTGGCTACCTAAGGTTAATGTTGGCGGGTTTTTTGTTGTTGTGATTTTATTGATTGGGTTTCGAAGGTATAAGATAAAAAGGAAAATTCATAAACTCTTTTAACAATCAAACAATTTAAATTATAACTGGCCATTTGAATTTTAAAATTAAAAACATTCTATATTGATATATATATATATATATATATATATATATATATATATATATATATATATATATATATATATATATATATTCTATATTGATATATATATAGTATGTAAATATAAATTATTCTTTATCTTTCCTGTATCTTTTCTCATCTTTTCGTTAAGACCATCAGGTTCTAAAGTGTGGAGTTGGTGGATCCAAAATTTTCTCTTCTCCTTCTCGCCGTGGTGTCCCACTCGGTGTTGACTTCTATGATTTGAAAGTAACATTATCAAAAGAATGTTTCGTTGAACGAAGATGTCTTGTGAGAGGACAGTTTTGTTGGTTTTGTACCATGAACGATGGTTATTGAGCCGAATATTAAATTTGTCCATTGTTTCTCCCACATACTGAATGCCACAAGTGTCACATGTTAATATATAAATTGAGTTCTCCGTTTTACAGTTGGAATTTGAGTAGATGGTATAATTTTGTTTAGTAACGGAGCTGATGAAAGAACTGCTTGTATTGGCAGCTTTACAACACAAGCAGTTCCTTCGACCACATTGTTTGTAGCAACCGGGAGATGGAGTAGGCTGCTTTGCTAATACAGATGTCACTAATTTGTCACGGATGTTTTTAGGTCTTCTGAATGCCATGACTGGTGGTGAGGAAAATACTTTTTTAAGATTTGAATCATTTTCTATAATTTTCCAATGTTTCTGAACAATGGAAGACACATTTTCAAATCAGGATGGTAAGTGAGTACAAGGGTGTTCTGTTAGCTGCTTTATTCTTATCTTTGTACTCTAGAAGTTCTTGGCGACTAGTTTTGTTTGCTCTTTCGAAAGCGCTATCAATGATGTTGTTATTGTATCCTCGAACAACTAGATGTTTACGTAGTTGTCCAAGTCTAGCATTTTGCGTATTTTCAGTAGAGCATATTCTCTTGATTCGCAATGCCTGGCTGAATGGGATGCCACGGGAGCAGTGTTTAGGATGGCAACTTTTAGGAGAAAGGAATTGATGTTTGTCCGTTTGTTTGGTATGAAGGTCCGTTATAATGGTTCCGTTCTTGATGTAACTCGTAGTGTCGAGGAAGTTTATTTTCTCCATAGATGATTCATATGTAAATTTTATTGAATGGTGGAAAGAGTTACAGTGTCCTTGAAATTCATTAAGATGTTCTTGTGAATCTGTCCATTTGAAATCAATATCGTCAAACAAACGGACAAACATCAATTCCTTTCTCCTAAAAGTTGCCATCCTAAACACTGCTCCCGTGGCATCCCATTCAGCCAGGCATTGCGAATCAAGAGAATATGCTCTACTGAAAATACGCAAAATGCTAGACTTGGACAACTACGTAAACATCTAGTTGTTCGAGGATACAATAACAACATCATTGATAGCGCTTTCGAAAGAGCAAACAAAACTAGTCGCCAAGAACTTCTAGAGTACAAAGATAAGAATAAAGCAGCTAACAGAACACCCTTGTACTCACTTACCATCCTGATTTAAAATGTGTCTTCCATTGTTCAGAAACATTGAAAATTATAGAAATGATTCAAATCTTAAAAAGTATTTTCCTCACCACCAGTCATGGCATTCAGAAGACCTAAAACATCCGTGACAAATTAGTGACATCTGTATTAGCAAAGCAGCCTACTCCATCTCCCGGTTGCTACAAACAATGTGGTCGAAGGAACTGCTTGTGTTGTAAAGCTGCCAATACAAGCAGTTCTTTCATCAGCTCCGTTACTAAACAAAATTATACCATCTACTCAAATTCCAACTGTAAAACGGAGAACTCAATTTATATATTAACATGTGACACTTGTGGCATTCAGTATGTGGGAGAAACAATGGACAAATTTAATATTCGGCTCAATAACCATCGTTCATGGTACAAAACCAACAAAACTGTCCTCTCACAAGACATCTTCGTTCAACGAAACATTCTTTTGATAATGTTACTTTCAAATCATAGAAGTCAACACCGAGTGGGACACCACGGCGAGAAGGAGAAGAGAAAATTTTGGATCCACCAACTCCACACTTTAGAACCTGATGGTCTTAACGAAAAGATGAGAAAAGATACAGGAAAGATAAATATATATATATATATATATATATATATATATATATTTAATTCGTCTAAATAACAGAATGTGTTTTCAGCCTTGTATCACCATCACTGGTGATCCGATGGATAAAATCTATCGTAGAGTTGTCACTGGTTCAGACGTACTTATATATTTATATATATATATATAGTTTGCAAACATTGAAGAAGGATGATGCTGATGCTGAAATTTACATCAATATTACGGCCTGTTAAGTTCATGGGTGTGAATTAATTAATGTGCATTTATGAGGGGTTTTTTTTTTCCTGGCTAGCTTGTAGGTTTTGAAAACTTTACTTGTACAAATATTATATAATATAAGTAATGATGAAACATTTCTTTAAAACAATACCATTTCTAATATCTCTAATTTAAAAAATTGCCAGTATTATAGCTTCATTTTTGTACTTTGGTTTCATATCTATTCCTTTGATATCTACAAACCAAAGAATACAGTTGTTTATATAAGGTAACTTGTTTTTCATTAATGTAGATTTATTTGATATACTGGTAGTACAGGTGCAATACATAAACATTTTTACTTATCTTAAAAATAATATTATAAAGATAAAAATGAATGCATTGCAGATAATAAAGTGAAAAATTAAATATAGAAATGTAGTTGTATATGAGAAGAAAATTTCAAATATGAAAAGTGATTAGTGATTACAACTTGTTAAAGAAATATAAAAAGTTGAATTATGAATATTTTTTAGATGAATGTACTATTCAATGAAAATCAATTGTTCGAATTAGAAATGTGAAATTTCATTGTCTGGTGAACTGCATTTTATACAAACTTTATTACATAGAGATGCTTGGATAAATGCTACAAATGTATAAGGTTGATTAAGCAACGATAGATTTAAACAACACTTCATAACTTAAAGTAAGATGCTGGGACCAATAAACGAGACCAATTCATGTATTAGTCCCAGATCCTTGACATAGTTTGTGATAAATTTTTAAATTTTGAAGCCGTTAAATTTATTAACATTCAACAACTTTTAGTCTTTATTTTCTCATGGTAATACAATTAGGGGGAACTTAAATCCTTACTTCATATGGACCGATTTTCATTTGGTGCTCAGAGTTTAAACGAAAAGACTTTCTATATCAACATGATCAATATATACTATAACATGACATTTTTTAACATTCTTTTATAATTTTTCTCTCTTTAGATAAACAATGCAAATCATTAGGGTATATTAAATGAGGCTACTTTTATATGTCTCGTTACTGCAAGCATTAAAAGCAGTATATGACCGGTAAATTATTTCCTTGCTTCTTAATTCAAGTTCATTGAACGTGAATACTAGGGTTGGAGAGTGGACATTGCTGACATACTGCATAGATCCAGGTTTTTAGCGCACTAGTTGTGTATGTCCCTTTTCTAATATAACTTACATATTTAACTTGGTATATTACAGGTGTTAAGAATATGATACCAAATACTGAAATAGTACCCGTTGGCCTTCGAAAACTCAAAGAAGTCGGTCTATGGAATGTCATCCTGGAAGTAGACCTTGGAGATACAACATACAATTTCCTTGAATTTTCAGTCGAAAAGATGGCACAACTAATAAAAAAGTGGGTTGTTTGGATCCACGAAAATCTCCATAAGCAGGCAAAGGTATTTGTTAACTTCCGAGATTTACCTGAAGTCATGCCATTCCATTCGGAAAGAATTTTTTACATCATAGATTATATGGCAAGGCTTCCTAACGACCTGAAGTTGTTTGGTTTATTATTTGAAGAACCAAAAGGTACCAGTCTTCCCGATGAATTTGGTCTCATGACTAAATACATTCGCAAAAAGATGAATGCTAACAACTGGAAAGGACATCTCTTAATCCACGTGCATGAAAAATTTGGATTTTCCGATTACACTGCACTTGAGGTTTGTCTTCGTTTTTCATCTAAATGCTATTCCAGATACCTTAATCATTGAATTTCCTATTTGCTGACTACATTTATACGCATTTAATAATATACACATTTGCAGGATGTTTAGAATTCCTTTTTTCTGGTAAATTAATACCATTATTTTTTATATTTAAAAACGAGCTGTATCGAGGAGAACGCTTTCCAACCTATGCTCTCCCCAATCCCCATTTTTTCCGTATTGTGTGTAAAATCGTACATTTTCCTTTAATAATGAAAGATTTTAAAGAACAAAAGTAAAATAATCTTTATTAAACAGCATATGAAGTGATCATTCTTTAAAATCTTTCAAATATTGAAGATAAACACATGAGAAACGTAAATATTTTTTGCCGATTATATTTTCTCATTTACTTCAGTTGGCTAAAGTTGGCAGGTTTTCTATTATACTGCATGTAACGTTAATCTTCGTTTTTCATTCAAATGAATTTTCGAATTCGGCTGTAATTAGATACAGCGTTAAATTGGCACTAACTTTCATTGACAAAACTCTATTCATGGTCACGTTTATTTGCAATACTCACCGTTGTGACTTTAAGATTGTAATTCGCCGTTTAGAAATATAATGCATACTGGGTAATATTTTCCAAAGGGTACACCAAAACGCTATGATTGGCTTATAACGTTTTAAACAATTGTTATTCAACCAATGACGTGATGCTATTTTGATTTGGGGTACAAACTGTAAAAAATACCCATAATCCTTTAGATTTTAAAACGTATCATTAATTTGTTAGCGGTAAATCCGTTCATACAACATTATTTTGATCTTTAAAAATTTGATAACACATAAAAGGGTTGGTATTGACTTGTTTTATTAATATTGTCCTTCGACGCTTTGACTTAATTTTTGTATTTGTTTTCTGTGAACAGGCTTTATTGAATGGCGCTAACGGTGTTTGGGCTAGTGTATGTCTGGAAGGAGCTGCTATGGGAAATGCGTCATCTTGTGTAACATTATTAAACCTCATTCGACTTGGAAACAAGAACCTTCTTAAGAAATATACGTGTACTTACCTCAGAAAAGCGGCCATCAACATCACGAAAATTACAACAGGGGAAGACCCTCATAGTAAACAACCTGTTTATGGAGAGCGGGCACTTGATCTTGTACTTGGCTTGGATAAGGAGGAGTTTGATTTATCTGAATTCTTTGGTGAAAAAGCCCCGGTGAGAATATCGTCTGTCGCCTCCCCTGAGATGATCCGTACGAGGCTTGTCCAGATATTTGGCGAAGATGAAAAGTTTACAATTGAACAGGCTTACAAAATGAAAGAGGTCATGCTCGACGATTTAAAGAAAAGCAGGTGAGATGAATGTCATATGTTGTCAAAATGCATTTGTGAGGATATGGATAGGGATTGCAGAATATAAAAAAAAATTGACAAAAAAATGAGAATGGAAACAAATTTGCAAACAAATAAAAAGAATAATGGCCAAAATAACGAGTAAAATTGTCTAAAAAATAAAGAACCCCCAATCAGACCCTCATTAGTTATGTAGTGTTCACAGACCATAATGATTATTCCACACTAAATATGTTATGTTTTAACTTGGCGATTCAGATGCTAAAGATTCTCAAACTCAACCATATTTTCAAAAGCTGGCATTACAAATCAAAAGATATCAAACCAATGGTGTAACATCATTATTTGGCGAAAAAACAATTAACGGACGCATGAAATTTAAAACATGTTGTTTTAATTTTTTTTTTTACAGCACTGGGTCGATACAGCTGCTGGTGGGCTATCAGTCCCCGAGGGTATCATCAGCTCAGTAGTCAGTACTTCCGCACTGACATGATTTATAACAAACCTTTCTAAAATTGTCCGTTTATAAATTTTGAAATTATAAAGAAACTAAGGTTTCAACTCCCTCAGGCAAAGTTGACCTTAGATGGATTTGGCTATTTTTTTAGGTCATTTTAGTTATATAGCTCTTCAATTGTTTCAGTTTCTATACACCCTTGGCTTTCAAATATTCGGCTTTGAGCGTTCCTGATGATGGTAAATCCTCATATTCTGAAACAGGTGATCAAAAATACCTGAGGGCTTATTACTTGGTAAGCCAGACGCGCGTTTCGCCTGTAACAGACTCATAAGTGGCGCTCGAATCAAAACAGTTCGACTATTCGTTCATTCAGTTGTCAATGTATTTGATGATGGTAAACATTTTAGTGAATTTTATGCTGATAATTTTTGTTAATTTTATAATTAAATACTAACGCAATATACCGCAAGGTGAATTTGATCTTTGAGAAAGAGATAGCTATTCTTAAAGCTCTTTTTGCGTTGATTTGCCTCAATAGGTATTCTTTGGAGTTTGTACGATCTAGAAAAATATTGTCTGTATAATTCCGAATTCCTCATTTTCAACACTTGTTTTTTAATATATGTCTGTATCTGATTGAAAAGGCTGAAAATGCCTTTGTATATAGTTTTTAGCGTTTTAAATAAATGCCCATTTAATTTTATTTTTTCTATTCATAAAACTTACTGATAAATTATCAGTCCCCTAGTGCATCATAGTATTTAATTGATAAATTTTTAAATTACAAACACTAAAAACTCATCAAAGATACCAGGCTTCTAATTGTATACGCTAGACGCACATTTCGTCTACAAAAGACTCATCAGTGACACTCTTATAAAAAAAAGTTAAAAGGCAAAATAAAGAACGCAATTGAACAGCCTTGAGGAACCAAAATTCCGAAAGGTTTTATCAAATATCAAATTTCCTGGAGTAGAAAATTTAAAACAGATTCATCTCTGTAATGCCAGGTTGATCCTAGATAGTTTGTAATATTACTGTTTTCGCTTTGTTCTTTTTTAACGATACCATTTCATTTTGTTAATTTTTCACTCTCTTAACTGTTGATTGTTGGCGTTCGAAAAAAGGAAAGAAATGTAAAAATGGTATTTTACTAAATATTATAAATTACATTGAGGTTTCAAATTCAGTTAAAATTTTTTTGCAGTTAACTTTGAACTTGACTTTTGAATAGGGGTGTCTGTCCTTCTATTAAATTTTCATATTTGAAATCTTTGTTCAAAAACACTAATCTGTCTATTTGATTTCGTTTGTGCTAAATATACCAACCATTGACGACTCTTAATAACGTTTTTTCGTGTTTGAAGTCATCTTAAAATCATACTAGTACATATAATGGATATGCCAATAAATTCATGTCTTTTCCAGAAAGGAGGAATATATGAGTACAGTTGGACTGGCTATGTTGTTTGGTCGTGCAGGCGGAGCTATCACTGTTACCATGAGAGACGCCATAAGCAAAGAGGAAGTAGTCAGGCCGCATGCGCAAAACATGATAGCAGAAATACGTAGAAGATGGGACGATTGGGATCTGAAAGACGAAGTTCAAGGGGATGATATGTTGGAGTACGACTCGTTTTATAATGGATTCATGGCGCCTTACTTCTCCTGTTACAGATGCTCTGAAACGAAAAAGGCATTGCAAGCAATCGATATGGATACAGACGGGCAAGTTGACTGGGATGAATTTTTAGTCTACATTAAATGGGCTATACATGAATACCCCGATGTTAAGGATGCAGATGAACTGTTAGATATAGCTTTTCGGAAAGGATTAATACCCGCCATGCGGTATGAGCTTTTAAAAAACTGATATGCATGTAATAAGCATATTTGAAATATCAACTTGATAATGTGTTGCGGCTTTCATTTTGTACTTTCATTGCCAATCCTATAAATCTACTTATTTTGTGACTAAAGCAAAATAATGCGATAATGAATCGTCGCTTATATTTTAAAGTAAAATCTTCTCTTAAATGAATCCAACGAAAAAGTAAGAAATTCACGAATATAAAAATCGCCGCAATGTTGGCTAGAAAGAGCTAAACGAGGAAATAAGTTGGTTTTCTATATAATTCATTGTACAAGATTGTATTAATCTTTGTTATACTGAATCAATTAAGCATCAATTGAAATGTGACCATGCTGAACATTTATTTCATTCTAAACTCTATGGAAGCTGGATGCGGCCATTTTCACGATTTTGCATTGTATATTTAAAGGAAAAAGGAGAAAAACGAAATGCAAAATAGCGAAAACGCGATAACGAAATCGAGAACGCGAAATCATTTTGTGTCTTTGCGATTTCCTGTTATTAGGATTTCGCATTTTTGCGACTTCACGATTTTGTGATTTCGCGGATTTCGAATCCGGCTTCAATATCACTCACTGCTGTATACATTATGAGGAATTTTCATAAAGAGATCCCATGACGAATCCTGAAACAAAATCAAAATAATTTCGCAAATGACTATACTATATCATCCTATTAAAAAAAATTTTTTTTAATAAAACACTAGAAGAATTTAAGAGATTGAAGAATTGGACTATTCATAACAATTTGAAGGTTTGAATAAAGGCTGTCATCATATACTTTTATTTTGTTTAACGCAATAAGTTAATGACCTATGATGCTACTCTGTGATATGTGTATATTCAATAAATCAGATTTTCATCCTTATACTTCCAAATTGTAATCTTTGATGTTGGCTTTGAAAAAATACAACAAAACGGATATCGAGACAAGGTCCGCTCCCATTTTATTGATTCTGTCCCATTATTTTCCAGTTTTGGAGTTCATTTAAAATTTAAATGCTTCTTTTGGGTAATGTTATTTGGGAGTAAAAGTGTTGACATAAGCTCATTTTGTCTTTAAAAAATGGCGCACGATCAACTCTTATACAACCCTATTAAAGTCACAAAAAGAAGCAATCAACTCTTATCATTACATTTCTATGCTACAACCGTGGAATAATGATTTATATAAAAATAAATTCCGTGCATTGTTTTTACGTTGTCATGGGGATCGGGTACTATCGGGAACGAAGCATTTTATTGGGAAATAAAATCTGATTTTGGAATGCCTATCGATTGTTGTCAGCCAATCAAAAGTACTGATTCTTATGAAACATACACGTGATGTAATTACTAGTATTCGATTGTAAATACTACTTTGTCATAATGAGTTCACATGTGTTAATTCAGTTCATTCGTCTTCATTGGTTTCATTTTTTAACCCAACCTTTTATTATCAAGATCTGAAGGATATTTTTTTATTGTCTCCCTTGAAGTGTAAAATTATAAATGTATAAGCCTATAATGAAGTCCCTTGTGTGCCATCAAATGAAATTGTAAGAAGATTAATATGCAATTTTACGTGTTTATTGATTTCTCAGGCATATAATTGTCAACATAAAAATACAATTTAGTTTTGAGATCTTATTTATGATGCCAGAGTGTCGATTCGCATGACGGTTGATTACCGAACTTTAGGAAACTGATATATACATGTTGTTAACAAATTTGATTTAGAAACTTGATAATGTGTTGCGGACTTTATTATGTACTTTCCTTGTTAATCTTATAAACCAAATTATTTTGTGAGTATAAAAAAAAGAAAACAACAACAACTTCATTGACCTCCAACACTTCAATGGTACAAGAGGATGGCATACAACTAATGCATGATATATATATTGGTGACATAAGAAACAAAAATAACAGTTGAAAAACAAATAAGTAGTAAACAAATAAAGAGTAAGATATAAATCGTCCCAAATATATCAAAATAGAATCGTCTCTTATATGAATCAATCGAAAAAGTTAGAAAATCTCGGGAGAAAAATAGCAGCAGAATTGAATAGAAAGAGCCAAACGCAAAAATAAGTTGGTTTTCAATACATTTCACTTTACAACATTGTATCTATCTTTGTAGTACTGAATCAATTTACCATGACAATGCAAGTGTTCAGCGATAACGTTATGAAGGACATTTTATTTATTTCATTCATTACTTATGGAAGAAGGATGCGACCAATTTCGCGTTTTCGCAATTTGGCGTTGTGTATATTTAAAGAAAAAAGTTGAAACGGTGAAATCGCTGAAACACGAAAACGCAAAAACGACATTGTAGAATCACAAGAGCAACAACTCGAAATCATTTCGCGATTTTGCGTATTCGTTCTCGTAATTTCTCGATTTAACAATTACGTGGTTTTTTTTTTTTTTATATATTTTGCAATTTCGCGTTTTTGCAATTTCGCGTTTTCGCGATTCCACGTTTGTCAATTACTGCCCACTTCTGTCAATCATCTCGTATGTTTGATCTGATTGGAAAATAATTAAAAGTTTGAAGATAACCTGACTGGATAGTATTATCTTCAAGTACTATTAGTTGTTACAACGAGTATTTACGTATGTAAACTATTTGGTAAGGATAACGGGTAGTATTTGTCGGTTTTATTTTATTACAGGTAGGCAAACGAAATTCATACGCAAAATGATTTATACAATAAAGATTAATGAGAATTGTAAGAAAAATATGCTCACCAAGACAATCGCGAGTAGGCAAAATTACTATAGCGAAAACAAGAAATCGCGAAATCAGATGATGTTGCGTTTTCGTGCTTTCGCTTACGTGATTTCTCGATTTCGTTATCGCATTTTCGCGATTTTGCCTTCTCTTTTCGCGATTTCTAATTCGCGTTTTTTTTTTTTCTTTTAAATATACAACGCGAAATCGCTTCAATATTACTCACTGTTGTATTCATACTGATAAATTTTCATAAAGAGATTCCATAAGTAACAAAATTCAAAATTATTGACAAACAGTGATAAGTCAATGGGCTTGCTTTTTTGGCTCTCGTCGACGAAGTCGATAAAGCGAGACTAAGGCCTGTTGTTTCCGGCGTCGGCGGTGCCAGCGGCTATGGCGTCAGCAATGTATTAGTTTGTGATCGGGTCAGTTTATGTGGAACCAATAGTGGTAGGTCAAGGATATTTGGTATGCAGTTGTATAAGCAATGGCACCTCTCATTTCCATGGAGATTTGTTGGTCCTGCCCCCTCATTCAGAGTTTGTTGACTTTGAAACTTTTGCTTAGTTTACATGAATTAGTTTGTGATAAGGTCAGTTTAAAGAGAACCTTTAGTGGTAGCTCAATTATATTTTGTATTCAGATGTATTAGCATTAGAACATCTCATTTCCATGGAGATTATTTGGTCCTGACACTTCAGTCTAGTCTATTGACTTTGAACTTTTGCACAGTTTGTGATTAGATCAGTTTAAAAATAACCATTAATGCTAAGTCAATGATATTTGGTATGAATATGTTTTGGCATTTCCAATTATCACTTCCATGGAGATTATAAGGTACCACCCTCTCTTCATGGTTCATTGACTGTGAAACTTCTACATAGTTTACAAGTTAAAGTTTGTTTAAATATTGCCGTTTTAATTTCAACATTTGCCTTACACTATCAAAATAACAAACCGAGAGACACATCTCTGTGTCAAAAGTTGATAATACATAAGAAACGTAGGTATTTCCAGATTTCAATATGACATGTATGGGTAGAAACGAAAGAAAGTGTGCACAGAAATAACATGGTTTCTAGATGCAAATCTTTTATTATAAAACATAAAGAGATTTAGTACCATGGAGAATACATAGACTTGGATTCCAAAATATGAATAAAAAGCAGAAAAGATGCGAAGCAAATATCTTTAGGTGAAAACGGATTTGTTACAGTTAACTGTTATAATTTTCGACTTTTTACGCAATGTTCCGGAAATCATATACTCAAAAGAGAGAACTCAAAAATGAAAAAGTTTTATGAATACGTCACAAAACGTAAGTCTGTTAGTTATCAGTATTTATATTTGTTTGTTACCTTTTCTAACACTAGTAAACAAATTTAAGTCTGAATCGGTCATTTTGATCTGAACAGCTTTTAAAAGACTGAACAGCTCTTAAAAGACTGAACAATAAATGATTACGTCATTTATAAATCCAGTACTGTTCAGACTATTCGCTTGCAGTCAATTTAAATCTATTCAATCTATGTTCAGACTGTTCTGAAGTTGTTATTTAACTGAACAGATGACCAATATACTGAATTGTCTGGAAAGCTACAGAACAGTACTGAATTGACTGCAAGCGAATTATCTGAAAAGTACTAAATTTACCGCAGTCAATTAATCTGAAATTGACTGAAAGACTGAACATGACTTAATAAATTATTGTTCAGACTCTTCAGATGATGTCAAGATCAAAATGACCGTTTCGGACTTAAATTCGTTTACTAGTGTAGTGTACTGCCTTTAAGGTATGTGATATTTTGCTGCAAGCTGTTTTAAACAAAAATTTAAACGTGAGTAACTTGTCTTTTATGGTAAGAGTGTTGCTTCCATAATTATGATTTCAACAAACAAGAAGTGTAAAATATTGGTCAAATTTGTAAATCAATATCAAAGTGACATTCCGCAAATGACTATACAATAACATCATATAATATAGATTTTCAATAATACTTTAAAAGATTGAAGAATTGAACTTTAATATATGACAATTTGAAGGTTCGAATAAAGGCTCTCATAATATACCGTTATTTACGGAATAAAGTAATGACCTCTGGTGCTACTCTGTGATATGCGTATTCAATAAATCAGATTTTCATAACTATCCTTCCAAATTTTAATCTGAGATGTTGACTTTGAATAAACACAACAACACGGACATCGAGACAAGGACCGCTACCATGTTTTTATTAGGATACTCCCTGCATTCAGTCTCATGTTCCCATAATTTTCTTGTTTTGGAATTCAATCGATTGTAAATACTACTAAATCATAATATTAATTAGCAATGAGTGCACATGTATTGATGCAGTTCATCCATCTTCATTGTCTTCATTTTGTTTAACCCAACCTTTAATTATGAAGATCTTCAAGATATCTTTTGATTGTCTACCTTGAAGTGTATAATCATAGATGTATTAACCTATATGAAGTCCCTTGTGTGACATCAAATTATAGCTTATGTAAGAAGATTAATATGCAATTCAATTTGTTTATTGATTTGACAGGCATAAAATTTCTCGGGGGTACCAAAACCCTAAACCGTGGCAAAGTCCTATCTGCTACAAGACGCTGACTTTCAGAGTCTGTGGGATATCTGATGAAAGTTATTCTACAAACACGTGTTTTGCGCTTGGAAATCATAATATTTAGTATATATATTTTTTATAGTTTGGTATATCAGCTTGTTGACCATCAGTCTCTGGGATAACTTTCCACCCAGTAGCCAGTAATTTCGGGCTATTTCGGGCTATTTTGGCATGATTGGTATTTTACTAGACAATTTCACGTCAGACAGTCCTCTAACAGTCCTTACAACATCGGTACAGGCAGACGGGACAACCCTTGACATCAACCTGTAGTGACCAAAAATGCCCTTACGCAATGCCATTTACGATTTAGGTTTTCGTCTGCAACTTTAAGTGCTAACCAAGATGTCATGACAGAAGGATTCACGCCATAAATGTTTCCAATACACTGAAATGCCATAGAATAGACTGCCGAGAAACATTTTAAAGCATACAGTTTAAACCGCATCATAACCGAAACAAACTGTAATGGGTGGGACGGAGGAAAATCAGAAGGACAAAACAAAACTCAAAACACGCCCCACAAAACTGGCTGACTTTTCCGTTAATCATTTAGGAGTCATTGCTTCCGACGGTGACACTATTGATAAGAAGAAAACCAAGGTTTCAGTGCATACCATATGATTACAACACTAAACGTGACGTAATCAATTCAACTTTCAAACTGTAAGTATTGCTTTTTTAAATTAAAATTTAAAGGAAAAATTTAATGTTGCGTTTTGAATATCCGTCAGTATATTTCGACTGAGAAGAGGAAGTCAGAGTCGATATACTTCTTGAAGTTGATATACCCTCATACACAGGCTACAATTGTTATATTATTATTGTCAATACGCCAGAAATAGACCAGAAATTCATTGATTGACTTTAACAGCTGCAAACCGGGTATCCCGATCCGAAATCCGCGGAGGGATCCGAGTCCCAGGGAGCAATTAATGTAATGGTGGGTAGGCAAAATATGGATCCGAATCCCACGTAGCATACCGTATAGCGGGTTATTTTCGCTTATTTTGGCGGATAAATGAAAATCGCGAAAATAAATTCCGCGAAAATGTATGCATTTGTCCGGTACTTTCTAATAGCTAAAGAGTTATGTAAACGATCTATTATTTTTTTCGAGAGGCAGGTCAATAACGGTATATGTTAGTTTAAACAACATAAATGCCAAAGGGCATTGTAAAATGACTGTCAGGTGTGTATACCCTTATCATTTAGTGTCAAATAAAACTGGGAATATTATACTAACTTAGTATAATAGTCCCAGAATAAAATAAGAGTGTAAGGTACTCTATCAGGTAATTACCTTTATTAATTAGTGTCAAATTATATAAGAGTTGTAAGTCACTCTTGATAATTTAATAACCTAATTAGTAAGTACATCAAAGGTCCGGTCAATTTCATAACTAATCGACCGTAAAATTTACAAGAAGTTTGTCAAATTTTACATCTTTTTAACTGCAACAATTTCAGTACCAAAATATGTAATTGGGATTTAAGAAACCACCAAAATAAAAACCGCCAACATTTTTCGTATACTTTGTTGCCCCCTAAATCGTGAAATTTTACACCCGCGAAAATAAGCCGCTATACGGTATCTTGCTGTCTCTAATTTAATATGGTTGAATCTCGTGTGCAAGAAAATAAGAGACACTTTATTGAAAAATTCATATCTCAGATACGCGGATTAATAGGTAGATATTGCGCACAAAGGTTCATAAAAGAGTCATCATTTACCTGTTGTAATTAACCCCGTTTTGGTTCATTTATTATCCTGTCATTACATGTCTGGTCAGTCTTTGACTCCAGTAAAGCTTGACTTTTCAAGTTGAGTGATTTATATTGAGATAATAAAGTCATTGTCGTTATTTCAAATACATATGTAAACTTAAATTAAAAACGGGTCAGTTATAATTGTCGTGTCATATCACAAAGTAACATACACAGCGAACGTATTACAACATAGGGGGTATTTACATTGTCATTAAGTTATATCACAACCGATTACACAAAGATCATAAAGTTGTCTATTTTTTTGTGTAAATAAAATTATTTAATTGTTTTTATCGTTCTTGTTGACTTCTCTTTCAACCATATTTGATTCCGCATAACATATTTGTTTACGTTATATAACACAACGTCCGATAATATGTGGTTACTTCATCGAATCTCAGGGTTGACCGCAACTTCCTCCTCTATACTACTTAAGAGTTAAATTAGCAAAACAGAAATGTACTGTTTAACTCATCTAGTCCCAAGCGTCATGTCATGTATTTCCCTTATTATACCGGGATCATCCCTAGCTAATTTAAATATTTTGTGGACAAACCTCAGTAAGAAATGACCACCACAATGGAACATAAAACGAACCAAACGAAAAGTACATACATACAGGTTCTCAGAAACCATCTCGCATATCAAAATCACATCATGCAGAAATACACCGAATGTGTTTCTCTTCTTATTGTTAGTTTTATTGCTATCCAAAATCAAAGCTGTGGAAGATGTTTTAACAGAATCATTTGGTAATCCATACAAATAGTGTCTCCTCGATGATAGTCTTGAAAATTAAAACAAAATATTGAATAAACGGCACTGCTATTTTTTAGTGTTTAATTGATACTAGTCTGATATTCAGGATGGCTGACGCTGTGGAACATAGTTTAACATAGAAGCTTATAAAAAAACATAGAAAACTCTTTTTGTCAGACAACAATCAAAACACCCAAACATACTATCCACACTGATCTGTGTCCACACTTGTATCATAACAAATTACCTAATTTTAGGAAATAATCTGCGAAATGCTATTTATTCATGGATCAAGGAATCAAAAATTTCAATAGTGATGATAACATTGTTCAAAAAATTTCAAGAAGTATAATTTAATAATGTTACCCTTTTTGTGAAAACAGAAAAAAAACAAGGGTAGACCTCCATTTTCGTTCTTATTTGCGTTACAAAAACTTTTTGGTCAAAACGTATACTTTTATGAAGATCAGTAACCGACATTTGAGGATTTTCTTTCAGGTAAATGTTTTTTATCGGATCTAACAAACATTGATTTTGTTTTTGAAAAATTAAAACATAACTAAATATATATATTGCTAATTATTTACAGTTATGAGTACTCATGATTCTCGGTATACATCCTATCGATACTGTTTACTTATATTTGGACATTGCACAAGGTCATGCGTTTATCCGACTGTTTATGACGTCTTTACACTGAATCCGTTGGCTTTAATATTGATTGATACTTTAGTCTGTGATAACATGATTGATTTAATAGTTGTAATTGGCTTTGAGGTTTTACTGCCATCAAAACGGCATGGGTTTTTCTCATTGTTGAAAGACGTATGGGTGCCTATGATTGTTTACATCCACATTATTTGAACTTTGGTGGATAGTTGTCTCATTGGCAATCATACAACACCTCTTTTTTTTATTTTGAAGTAGGTTTCAGTAACTGTGAGTACATTGTGTCTTATATCGTCGTCTTTTATGTTAGTTTGGTTTTTCTTGGTAAGTGCTCCGTACGGATCTATTAAGATAAACCATTAGCAACTGATTTTTACAGTTTGCTCTTATGTTGTGTTGTTACACCACTGTCCCAGGTTAGGGAGTGTGTGCGCTTACAAACATGTTTGTTCTTTATGTGTTATAAGTCTGTCATTAGTTTATGTCTGTCATATATTTTTCCCGTAAATTGTATTGTTATAAATTAGACCGGTAGTTTTCTCGTTTGAATTGTTTCATAATAAATAAGCTTTATTTAGAGTCGGCATAGTATAAAAACAAGGACATAACATCAGCTCTATTGAGATTAAAACCGACATGCAAGGCATAACAATACAATACATAATCAGCATGCAATAATTTAAATAAAAACACAAAATGAAGCACTATAATTAAGCATGGTAGTAATAAGCAGATTTATAAGCATGATAAGCTAGGTATTAAATCTAAAAGCAAATAAAAATATAAACTAAGTATGATTGTAAGCTGGTAGAATGCAAATACAATGCAAAGCATAAAAGATTAAATATAGGATATGATCTAAACGGTAAATATTTAACAAAATGTATTAAGAATCTGCACAAACTGTGCACTTACAGTCGTTTCCATTCCATGACTTTAAAATATTTTTAAACTGACTGAAATAAGCAATTTTTCTAAAATCATCAGGTGGATCATTCCATAAAACAGCAGCTGTAACTATATTTAAAAGAGTTCTTATCATAGGTTGTTTATCGAACACTAGGTATATCAACAATATTAGAATATCTAAAATTATATTTACAATCTTTCAGTTCAACTTAATCATGTTAACATGGTGGTAACAATTTATATAATTTATATAATTTTAAAACATTCAATAGCCCTGTTACGCATACATCTAATTTTCAGTGATGGAACCTTTACTCGTACTAGTAATTCATCATACGAAGTAACATACGTGTAGTCTTGATATATAAATCGTAAAGCTCTTTCCTGATTTTTTTTTTTCTAATTTAGTGGTATTATTTTTGTTTCACAAATGTCATGCCATAGGACAAAAATTTAAATTAGATAGGATAAATGTGTGAAAAATGGTCAATTTATTTAACTTAGTAAGATAGCAACCAAAGCGCTTTAAAACATTCAGTTGTTGAGATGCTTCACTACAAATATGTTTAATGTGGTGATTAAAATTAAGTTGATAATCAATATCAATGACTAAAAGTTGACAATCTCATCGCATGATATTTTAGCTGACTGTATATTAAAAACAGGCTTCTTCGCAATTTTTTTCATTTCCCATTGCAATGGCTTGATTTTATCAGGATTTGCCTGCATACAATTAGATATAATCCAATCAATAAAAACAGAACTTTATTTTTGAAGTAAAAATAATAAATTTTCAAAATCATTATCAGCATATGAAAGAGCATTATCGTCAGCATAATTATATAGGGTTCCATGTTCAATAGAATAAGTTATCACATATTTGTTATGAATAAATTGGGTTTTGCATATGTAATAAACGATGATTTGCCTAGGTCGTATATTGCTGCTCGGGACAAATAACCAGGGCCAGTATTGGCTACCCATGCAATCTCAATGGGAGAGACATATTGGTCCTCGTGTGCCAAAAAATCCATATCGCCCCTCTTCCGGTTTGGAGAGTCATGTACAATCTTCGAGACTTACTTGATTATAAAGTAACTCTGCCGTTCATAAAACTGTTTCAATAGAGCAGTGTTCAAAGAAAAATCTCATCTTCATTATTAAGGTGACGTCCTATATTATATTATGACGTCGTTGCTAGAACATCTTTCTTGATTATCGGGGAAGACCAGATGTGGTTACGGGAATTATTGAGGAATTACCGGATTATTATAAAATGCAAAAAAAGAAAAATAATTAAAATGAACAAACAAGCACAAATCAGGAGCAAACAAATGAAATAAATATATAGAACCTTGTGGTACACCTTTCTGAATGTCAGTCCAACTGCTGAGTACTCCCTGGAGTTTGATTTGTTGCCTCCGATCTGTAAGATAATTTTGAAGTAATTTCACTGATTTTGAAGAAAGACCATAGGCAGATAATTTACTTAAAAAATGTCATGTGGTAGACATCCAAAAGCTTTCGAAAGATCAATAAAAATTACTGCCAAATACATATTTCTATCCAAAGCTGTTTTCCAAGGAGTCTGAGCAAAGTTGTCTGACATCCACGACCTTTTCTAAATGCACATAAAAAAGCATGAAATATATTTTCAAAAAATTCAATTAACTGGTCAGACATAACCATTTCCTATACTTTTGATATTGTAGATAAAATGCTCACAGGTCTGTAGTTCTTTTTATCAAGTGGATCGTTCTTTTTGTGTAGTGGTACGAGCTGAGCTTCTGTAAGTCTTTTGGAAACTCACTTGATTCTATTGTACTTTTTATAAGTGTTGTTATATGTTTGTTAAGTACTGGTGCACCAGCTCGCAATAACTTAGATGATTTCTGATCTTCTTCTGTAGCTTTTTTTTTTTTTTTATCTTAATCTGTTTCACCAGTTTGTCTACGGTGTCAAGATGTAAAGGTTTAAAATCAAAAAGTTTAATGGTGTGTGCTAGCTTTAATTTTCAAAATACTAGGGTGTGTTTTTTCTTCCAAAATACACGTAGTACCTTTGCCTATTTTATTGGCCTCATTTACACACAAAAAAAGTGTTAAACTTGTCACAAACATCTTTAGTGTTGTTTAAAATTTTATTTTCTTCCACTAGTACTTTTTTTCTGTTGGCTGCAAGTAGACTTTTTAGAGATAAATAGTTTAACTGTACTATAAAAGTGTTTTGATTTTTGTCCTCCAGCACATCTTTCTTGAAAATAAATATTCACAGACTTTCTTTTTAATTTTGTTAACAAATCTCTTTGTGTTTTGGTATGCTGCACAAGTTTTGTTTGTCGTGTATGTTTCAAATTTTGATCTCAAAATTTGTTTAAATAGCTTTTCTCATTTTTCTGTTCATAATATCGATCTGTGCTTTATTGTTGCATTTCAGAAACAACCTTGTATCGTAATCATCTTTGTTTTAATCCACCAACTTTTATATCCAATACAAGTTCTACAGGAATGTTGCTATATAAAATGTAAAGTTTACAATGGGTAGTCTTTACGTTTACCAATTTCCGTTCATCAGTGTCGATTACTAGACAAAGGCAGTGGGGTCCTGTGGCGTAGAGGGCGTACGCCCTATCCCATTTTGATCGGCAAATTTTTTTCTAAATATCATGTTTTTTACGATATTCGTGAATTTTTAGCATAAAATCTTCCAAACTTTTTTCGCATCGCTTCGTTCGTCGCTATATCTTCAATTATCGGGAATTATGCCCTCCTTTCAAAAATCCTGATAGTTGTAGATCAAGGTACAAACCAATCATCAATTTGTCAGTGGCATCCTTTATTTGAAGTTTAACAAGATAGATGGAATAAAGTCAATAAACGAGGAATTATTCTGTGAAAGGTTATCATCTATAAAGCTGGAGGATAAGTGTACGTGACAACATTATCTTTTTGAGTCTGCATCGCATGGTGGGTGATGGATGCATGGATAGCAGGTGACGCTTATCCTATCGACGAATCCGGTCTCGCTTCTTTGGAAAGTAATGTGATTCCCTTTAATCCCCCCTCCTTAATCTGTATATTCAAAGTGATTTGTTTTTTTCTGCCTTGTATAGATCTGATGAGTTAAGCCATTTTTAACTGATTTTTTTAGTTTGTTCTTAGGTTGTACTGTTACATGACTGTCCCAGGTTAGGGGGATATGAAAAATGGTGACACATCTGGGCAGCAACTTAGTAATAAATACTGCATTGTTAAATTTTTCTCTGGCTAGTCGGAAGTGCTGATGAAAAAATAAAATAAAATTGTAAAGCAAAACAAAACAAATTCATCATACAGAACGTAAACAAAAATTTGCGTGCAATTTAATATGACGGTGTGGATGGGGGTTTACACAATAGAGAATAATGGGAAAAATATATAAAGAATAGAGAAAAGTGGAACCAAAAAATAAAGAATAGAGAATAATGAGATGCTTGAATATAAAGAATAGAGAATAATCGACAAAAAGGATAAAGAATAGAGAAAAATGGCCTAAAAATTAAAGATACAGAAATGAAGGACCCCCTCCCTATACAGACCCTCATATATAATTTTAGTGCAAATAAATGTTCAAATTAGTGACGTGATGAGTTTTAAAAGCTTTGTTATACAATCAAATGTAAGTCGGCCGCTGAGAATATAATATCCTTGAAGGTTTTAGACGACTGGCTATGTTAGATTTTTATGTTTTACAATGTTATTTAAATGTTACCTATTTATCATAATAACTCCAGATTTAAATTGCGGAAACATTTACGACTGTCTGTGTAATATATTTTAGGTGAATGATAGTACACAGTTCCGTAAACTTTTCATTTATCATCATTTCAAGTTTGTTTACACTATCAATATCCTTATTTTTGTTTCAAATTATTTTTATATACTTTATGTATCTGTAATGAAGGAAACAAATGAATGAGAGCATTCTATTCGCCGAAAAATAATAAAGTCGTTCTGCTTTTTTTAGTTCTGTCTATTTTATAAGGACCTAGATTACATCCGGTATCCCATATAATGCCATTCAAGGACAACGGTGCAGAATGAAACATTATCTAATATTTCTTAATATTCATCATTTACTTGGACTTGGACTTTCATTAAATATCTTTACCGCTACAACGGAAAAGAATACGGATTTGGTGGCAAAACAACAGCGGATAAATAATTCCGTAGATACGTTTTCCAATTTTTCTGATGTTATGAATGAGTTTGATATCCTGGAGAACTGGAGTAGGCTATGTAATATATCACCAACTGGTTATAATGACTTTAACATTGTGTGTATCATTAAAGGTAATTCCAGTATAAAGTTATCAGAATTTAGAAATTTTACCAATCGAGTATCATCAAATGTCAGATTTGACTTATTCGTCACTTGTGAAGATGGTCTCCTACACTTTCCATGGCCGTTCAAAGCAGACAAACTAAACAGAATTTACATCAAAAACTGCACAATTAAGGATTACAGAACTGAATACAAGAATCCATTGTTAGAAAGCATTCCCGACACAATAAAATATCTACAAATGGATAACGTTACAATTAGTCTTAGGTTTGGAGAATTATACGACTCACTGTCAAGAGCTAACTCGCCTATAGCAAGATCTGCGGAATGCGGACCGGAAAATGCATTTTCCATAATTCGGAGTAGGATAAAGGTGATCTTTGAAGATATGCACAATTTTCCTTTGTACGACTTCAGCACTGCAATGACGCATTATGATTATTATTTTAACACTCAGAAGAGAACCTGTTTGTACAACAATCTTGAGGTTTTTGAAATAAGTGGAATGGAGGATTTAGAGAATACTAATGTCAATAAGATTGTGCATACAGACATGGCAGAAAATCTGAAAATTTTGAATTTTTCTGGTAATGGTATGTTCGACACTATTTATAAACTACAAGGATGGCGACTACGGTTCCCAGTGATGGAATATATAGACTTTTCCGATAATAACATAAAGGTCCTTCCAATGATACGAGATTACGGAATGACCGTAGAAAAGACAAAATCAGTCGGAATAATAGATATAAGGCGTAATAAGATAACTTCATTAACAAAAGGAATGATAGACTCATTCTCAACTCACGAATTTGTTAAAGTCGACATCAGTGAAAATCCGTTCTTATGTGACTGTGGAATAATTGAAGTACTGGAATATTTATCTTCAAAGACTATGCCAAAAGCTTATGATTACCTCGGGTCGCTAGTGTGTGCAAATCCCTTAAACGTCCGTGGACGTCAGCTGTTGAGTCTGTCTCTTACGGAACTAAACTGTAACAAGGAAACTGTCATAAATTTTCCAATAATCGTAATGAGCATCATAGCAATAGCATTGTTCGTCATAACTTTGTTGACACTCTATTTCAGAAATCTGATCAAGGTAATTTTATTTACTCGACTCAATATAAACTTTGCGTGTAAAATCAAAAATGACATAAACGAAAAAAAAGACTACGATGCATTTATTGCCTACAGCGAGAAAGATGTTGACTGGATTCTACGTACAGCTCTACCAAAGCTGGAGTCAGAGGATGCTGGGAAAGCATGCAGACTCTGTCTTCATCATAGAGATTTTATAATTGGTAATACCATAGCTGATAATATATTCAAATGTGTGGAAAACAGCTATCACACTATCTTACTTATATCCAGTGAGTTCTTGAAAAGTGAATGGTGCATGATGGAGTTTCGAGCGGCTTTGTGGAAAAGTTTACACGATAAAGGTCGTTATTTAATAATTGTGTTGAAGGATAATGTAACTTTGGATAATATTGATCCTGATTTGAAAAGTTGTCTCAATTCTCATACCTATCTTAAAATTGGAGATGTGTTATTTTGGGACAAATTGAAATATGCAATATCATTTCGACATAACACAAAACAAAGTAATTAACAAAATGGACATTGTGTCTATGTACATATAACTGAGTGTGCGCGGTTGTGTGCGTGTGTGATTTGGAGTCTTTTTTTGGTGATTTTGATACAGTTACAACCAATATATTTATTCCTTTGATATCCAAATCCGAATCCCGAGGAGCAATTACACGAGACCATAAAAGGTTGGTTAGTAAAATCAGGATCCGATTCTTATGGAACATAATCATCTGTGGGAATCGTACCCATCGTTTGCGGTCTCGTGTAATTGCTCCGAGGATTCGAATCCCTCCGCGGATTTCTGATCGGGGAAACACGGTGTGTAATATTACTTATTACTTTCTCATTAAATATGGGTAAAGATATACCGGTTCTGTTAAATTGTTGTTTAACCTTTATTTATTTCTACAACATTGGCCCGAGAACACAGTTATTTCGTAGTGCATTTCTTTTAGACAATAAATTCAAATTAAAAAAATCGCACCTGCTCTATCTCAAAAAGATTTTTACAGTGTAGTGTACTACTATTGGGACAAATAATATCAAAATTATAGAAAAGTCTACCAGCTCTAACTCAAAATATTGACAATTCTATGTTAAGGGGGTCTAAAATTCAGTTTGACAGCTTCAGCTATACTAGTTTTGACCTTTTGAACTGGACCAAATCACCACTTAACATAAAGATTCAGCACTCAAATTTTTTAACATGTAATTTCATCCCTTTACTTAATATTTCATGCATAAAATATAAAGAAATAAATTTGGAAAGTGTATGAACAAAATTTGCAAGTTATACACTGTCCACACTAGGGACTATATTTGTAGACAACGAAAATCTAAGGACGATAACTGTGTCCTCGGACCTAATAGTATAGAAAGACTTGACCGATTCTAATAAAACTTTGCATGACCTAAGCTTAGGAATTATAAGATAGTTGGCCAAGTTTCATGGCCATAGGATGTTTATCATAGAAACTATGGCTATTTTAATATTGAAATTTGGATGTTTAATTTTGACGTTTAAATAAAATAATTTCAACTATCAAGATTTGGGCTTTTAAAATTTAAATATTGCAAAAAATTGCTTTTTAAATGCTCTTAGATATAATATATTAGGTATTAAAAGCAACTGAACACTCATTTGATTTATCAGATTTATTACAATTATTCAAAAGTCAAATTTATATGAGCCTGTGCCTGAAAATTGAGATTTTCGAATTAAGGGAGCCTTACATAAACATGCATTTTTCCAACCAATTTGAAGTTTTTGAAGTTTTTACCATAAATTATTCCTCCATATATGTTAAATGTACTTTAAATTGAAAGAAAAGTTACAAAAGCATACCACATGAGTATAAAATGGTCTTATGTCATGCAAGACTGAACATTATTTAGAGTCAATTTAGGCCGTAGCACATATTTACATATAAAATGCATACAGAAGCTATAAGAAATGGAAATTTGTTACTTTTGCTCATTTCTATGCTAAGATGTCATGATACAAGAAGTCTAATTGCAAAAGGACTCTTGCATTCAACTTTTTTTGCAGACAGTATGGTCTGATGCACAGTTTTTTCACTTTTCAATGGAAAACTTGCATGTAGTTTTAGTCTTAACTGGCATATATTTGAACCACATGCTATCCTACAGAAGAAAATAAAGGTAGTATATGAAATGGATAAGGTGCACAGATCATTGTCAAGTGCTTTTTTTACAGATTTAGTGAAATATTTATGATGGACTACAAATTTTATGTACAAAGCTCTTCACATTTCACATACATCAAACAGGCCGTTCGACCAGTTCCTAATTACCACACATTTTGCACATTTTTTTCTGTGATAATCTACTTTTCTCCAAATTAGAGTTCACAAATGGTTAATAGAATTTGAATTAATCATAGAAACACAAATATCAAAGCATAAAAAGCTGTCAGATAGAAAGTCAGCATGCCTCTTAGGCATAAAAATGGAAACTGCTATAAAATGCTTATTTTAGCCGTATAATGCCAAAATGGGATATTTTAACAGAATTTCTTTCAAATAAAGATTTAAATCCTTTACTTTTATTGAGTTTGACAAATTGAAACCAGCAAACCATTCAGGGAAGTTGCCAAAGTACAGAATCTTGATTTCCTGAATTCATCTCTTAGTATAGAAAGACTTGACCGATTCTAATAAAACTTTGCATGACCTAAGCTTAGGGAATTATAAGATAGTTGGCCAAGTTTCATGGCCATAGGATGTTTATCATAGAAACTATGGCTATTTTAATATTGAAATTTGGATGTTTAATTTTGACGTTTAAATAAAATAATTTCAACTATCAAGATTTGGGCTTTTAAAATTTAAATATTGCAAAAAATTGCTTTTTAAATGCTCTTAGATATAATATATTAGGTATTAAAAGCAACTGAACACTCATTTGATTTATCAGATTTATTACAATTATTCAAAAGACAAATTTATATGAGCCTGTGCCTGAAAATTGAGATTTTCGAATTAAGGGGAGCCTTACATTAACATGCATTTTTTCCAACCAATTTGAAGTTTTGAAGTTTTTTACCATAAATTATTCCTCCATATATGTTAAATGTACTTTAAATTGAAAGAAAAGTTACAAAAGCATACCACATGAGTATAAAATGGTCTTATGTCATGCAAGACTGAACATTATTTAGAGTCAATTTAGGCCGTAGCACATATTTACATATAAAATGCATACAGAAGCTATAAGAAATGGAAATTTGTTACTTTTGCTCATTTCTATGCTAAGATGTCATGATACAAGAAGTCTAATTGCAAAAGGACTCTTGCATTCAACTTTTTTTGCAGACAGTATGGTCTGATGCACAGTTTTTTCACTTTTCAATGGAAAACTTGCATGTAGTTTTAGTCTTAACTGGCATATATTTGAACCACATGCTATCCTACAGAAGAAAATAAAGGTAGTATATGAAATGGATAAGGTGCACAGATCATTGTCAAGTGCTTTTTTTACAGATTTAGTGAAATATTTATGATGGACTACAAATTTTATGTACAAAGCTCTTCACATTTCACATACATCAAACAGGCCGTTCGACCAGTTCCTAATTACCACACATTTTGCACATTTTTTTCTGTGATAATCTACTTTTCTCCAAATTAGAGTTCACAAATGGTTAATAGAATTTGAATTAATCATAGAAACACAAATATCAAAGCATAAAAAGCTGTCAGATAGAAAGTCAGCATGCCTCTTAGGCATAAAAATGGAAACTGCTATAAAATGCTTATTTTAGCCGTATAATGCCAAAATGGGATATTTTAACAGAATTTCTTTCAAATAAAGATTTAAATCCTTTACTTTTATTGAGTTTGACAAATTGAAACCAGCAAACCATTCAGGGAAGTTGCCAAAGTACAGAATCTTGATTTCCTGAATTCATCAGTATAGAAAGACTTGACCGATTCTAATAAAACTTTGCATGACCTAAGCTTAGGGAATTATAAGATAGTTGGCCAAGTTTCATGGCCATAGGATGTTTATCATAGAAACTATGGCTATTTTAATATTGAAATTTGGATGTTTAATTTTGACGTTTAAATAAAATAATTTCAACTATCAAGATTTGGGCTTTTAAAATTTAAATATTGCAAAAAATTGCTTTTTAAATGCTCTTAGATATAATATATTAGGTATTAAAAGCAACTGAACACTCATTTGATTTATCAGATTTATTACAATTATTCAAAAGACAAATTTATATGAGCCTGTGCCTGAAAATTGAGATTTTCGAATTAAGGGGAGCCTTACATTAACATGCATTTTTTCCAACCAATTTGAAGTTTTTGAAGTTTTTTTACCATAAATTATTCCTCCATATATGTTAAATGTACTTTAAATTGAAAGAAAAGTTACAAAAAGCATACCACATGAGTATAAAATGGTCTTATGTCATGCAAGACTGAACATTATTTAGAGTCAATTTAGGCCGTAGCACATATTTACATATAAAATGCATACAGAAGCTATAAGAAATGGAAATTTGTTACTTTTGCTCATTTCTATGCTAAGATGTCATGATACAAGAAGTCTAATTGCAAAAGGACTCTTGCATTCAACTTTTTTTGCAGACAGTATGGTCTGATGCACAGTTTTTTCACTTTTCAATGGAAAACTTGCATGTAGTTTTAGTCTTAACTGGCATATATTTGAACCACATGCTATCCTACAGAAGAAAATAAAGGTAGTATATGAAATGGATAAGGTGCACAGATCATTGTCAAGTGCTTTTTACAGATTTAGTGAAATATTTATGATGGACTACAAATTTTATGTACAAAGCTCTTCACATTTCACATACATCAAACAGGCCGTTCGACCAGTTCCTAATTACAACACATTTTGCACATTTTTTCTGTGATAATCTACTTTTCTCTACATTCAGAGTTCACAAATGGTTAATAGAATTTGAATTAATCATAGAAACACAAATATCAAAGCATAAAAGCTGTCAGATAGAAAGTCAGCATGCCTCTTAGGCATAAAAATGGAAACTGCTATAAAATGCTTATTTTAGCCGTATAATGCCAAAATGGGATATTTTAACAGAATTTCTTTCAAATAAAGATTTAAATCCTTTACTTTTATTGAGTTTGACAAATTGAAACCAGCAAACCATTCAGGGAAGTTGCCAAAGTACAGAATCTTGATTTCCTGAATTCATCTCTTAGTATAGAAAGACTTGACCGATTCTAATAAAACTTTGCATGACCTAAGCTTAGGGAATTATAAGATAGTTGGCCAAGTTTCATGGCCATAGGATATTTATCATAGAAACTATGGCTATTTTAATATTGAAATTTGGATGTTTAATTTTGACGTTTAAATCAAATAATTTCAACTATCAAGATTTGGGCTTTTAAAATTTAAATATTGCAAAATTTGCTTTTAAATGCTCTTAGATATAATATATTAGGTATTAAAAGCAACTGAACACTCATTTGATTTATCAGATTTATTACAATTATTCAAAAGTCAAATTTATATGAGCCTGTGCCTGAAAATTGAGATTTTCGAATTAAGGGAGCCTTACATAAACATGCATTTTTCCAACCAATTTGAAGTTTTGAAGTTTTTACCATAAATTATTCCTCCATATATGTTAAATGTACTTTAAATTGAAAGAAAAGTTACAAAAGCATACCACATGAGTATAAAATGGTCTTAGGTCATGCAAGACTGAACATTATTTAGAGTCAATTTAGGCCGTAGCACATATTTACATATAAAATGCATACAGAAGCTATAAGAAATGGAAATTTGTTACTTTTGCTCATTTCTATGCTAAGATGTCATGATACAAGAAGTCTAATTGCAAAAGGACTCTTGCATTCAACTTTTTGCAGACAGTATGGTCTGATGCACAGTTTTTCACTTTTCAATGGAAAACTTGCATGTAGTTTTAGTCTTAACTGGCATATATTTGAACCACATGCTATCCTACAGAAGAAAATAAAGGTAGTATATGAAATGGATAAGGTGCACAGATCATTGTCAAGTGCTTTTTACAGATTTAGTGAAATATTTATGATGGACTACAAATTTTATGTACAAAGCTCTTCACATTTCACATACATCAAACAGGCCGTTCGACCAGTTCCTAATTACAACACATTTTGCACATTTTTTCTGTGATAATCTACTTTTCTCTACATTCAGAGTTCACAAATGGTTAATAGAATTTGAATTAATCATAGAAACACAAATATCAAAGCATAAAAGCTGTCAGATAGAAAGTCAGCATGCCTCTTAGGCATAAAAATGGAAACTGCTATAAAATGCTTATTTTAGCCGTATAATGCCAAAATGGGACATTTTAACAGAATTTCTTTCAAATAAAGATTTAAATCCTTTACTTTTATTGAGTTTGACAAATTGAAACCAGCAAACCATTCAGGGAAGTTGCCAAAGTACAGAATCTTGATTTCCTGAATTCATCTCTTAGTATAGAAAGACTTGACCGATTCTAATAAAACTTTGCATGACCTAAGCTTAGGGAATTATAAGATAGTTGGCCAAGTTTCATGGCCATAGGATATTTATCATAGAAACTATGGCTATTTTAATATTGAAATTTGGATGTTTAATTTTGACGTTTAAATCAAATAATTTCAACTATCAAGATTTGGGCTTTAAAATTTAAATATTGCAAAATTTGCTTTTAAATGCTCTTAGATATAATATATTAGGTATTAAAAGCAACTGAACACTCATTTGATTTATCAGATTTATTACAATTATTCAAAAGTCAAATTTATATGAGCCTGTGCCTGAAAATTGAGATTTTCGAATTAAGGGAGCCTTACATAAACATGCATTTTTCCAACCAATTTGAAGTTTTGAAGTTTTTACCATAAATTATTCCTCCATATATGTTAAATGTACTTTAAATTGAAAGAAAAGTTACAAAAGCATACCACATGAGTATAAAATGGTCTTAGGTCATGCAAGACTGAACATTATTTAGAGTCAATTTAGGCCGTAGCACATATTTACATATAAAATGCATACAGAAGCTATAAGAAATGGAAATTTGTTACTTTTGCTCATTTCTATGCTAAGATGTCATGATACAAGAAGTCTAATTGCAAAAGGACTCTTGCATTCAACTTTTTGCAGACAGTATGGTCTGATGCACAGTTTTCACTTTTCAATGGAAAACTTGCATGTAGTTTTAGTCTTAACTGGCATATATTTGAACCACATGCTATCCTACAGAAGAAAATAAAGGTAGTATATGAAATGGATAAGGTGCACAGATCATTGTCAAGTGCTTTTTACAGATTTAGTGAAATATTTATGATGGACTACAAATTTTATGTACAAAGCTCTTCACATTTCACATACATCAAACAGGCCGTTCGACCAGTTCCTAATTACAACACATTTTGCACATTTTTTCTGTGATAATCTACTTTTCTCTACATTCAGAGTTCACAAATGGTTAATAGAATTTGAATTAATCATAGAAACACAAATATCAAAGCATAAAAGCTGTCAGATAGAAAGTCAGCATGCCTCTTAGGCATAAAAATGGAAACTGCTATAAAATGCTTATTTTAGCCGTATAATGCCAAAATGGGACATTTTAACAGAATTTCTTTCAAATAAAGATTTAAATCCTTTACTTTTATTGAGTTTGACAAATTGAAACCAGCAAACCATTCAGGGAAGTTGCCAAAGTACAGAATCTTGATTTCCTGAATTCATCTCTTAGTATAGAAAGACTTGACCGATTCTAATAAAACTTTGCATGACCTAAGCTTAGGGAATTATAAGATAGTTGGCCAAGTTTCATGGCCATAGGATATTTATCATAGAAACTATGGCTATTTTAATATTGAAATTTGGATGTTTAATTTTGACGTTTAAATCAAATAATTTCAACTATCAAGATTTGGGCTTTAAAAATTTAAATATTGCAAAAATTTGCTTTTTAAATGCTCTTAGATATAATATATTAGGTATTAAAAGCAACTGAACACTCATTTGATTTATCAGATTTATTACAATTATTCAAAAGTCAAATTTATATGAGCCTGTGCCTGAAAATTGAGATTTTCGAATTAAGGGAGCCTTACATAAACATGCATTTTTCCAACCAATTTGAAGTTTTTGAAGTTTTTACCATAAATTATTCCTCCATATATGTTAAATGTACTTTAAATTGAAAGAAAAGTTACAAAAGCATACCACATGAGTATAAAATGGTCTTAGGTCATGCAAGACTGAACATTATTTAGAGTCAATTTAGGCCGTAGCACATATTTACATATAAAATGCATACAGAAGCTATAAGAAATGGAAATTTGTTACTTTTGCTCATTTCTATGCTAAGATGTCATGATACAAGAAGTCTAATTGCAAAAGGACTCTTGCATTCAACTTTTTGCAGACAGTATGGTCTGATGCACAGTTTTTTCACTTTTCAATGGAAAACTTGCATGTAGTTTTAGTCTTAACTGGCATATATTTGAACCACATGCTATCCTACAGAAGAAAATAAAGGTAGTATATGAAATGGATAAGGTGCACAGATCATTGTCAAGTGCTTTTTACAGATTTAGTGAAATATTTATGATGGACTACAAATTTTATGTACAAAGCTCTTCACATTTCACATACATCAAACAGGCCGTTCGACCAGTTCCTAATTACAACACATTTTGCACATTTTTTCTGTGATAATCTACTTTTCTCTACATTCAGAGTTCACAAATGGTTAATAGAATTTGAATTAATCATAGAAACACAAATATCAAAGCATAAAAAGCTGTCAGATAGAAAGTCAGCATGCCTCTTAGGCATAAAAATGGAAACTGCTATAAAATGCTTATTTTAGCCGTATAATGCCAAAATGGGACATTTTAACAGAATTTCTTTCAAATAAAGATTTAAATCCTTTACTTTTATTGAGTTTGACAAATTGAAACCAGCAAACCATTCAGGGAAGTTGCCAAAGTACAGAATCTTGATTTCCTGAATTCATCTCTTAGTATAGAAAGACTTGACCGATTCTAATAAAACTTTGCATGACCTAAGCTTAGGGAATTATAAGATAGTTGGCCAAGTTTCATGGCCATAGGATATTTATCATAGAAACTATGGCTATTTTAATATTGAAATTTGGATGTTTAATTTTGACGTTTAAATCAAATAATTTCAACTATCAAGATTTGGGCTTTAAAAATTTAAATATTGCAAAAATTTGCTTTTAAATGCTCTTAGATATAATATATTAGGTATTAAAAGCAACTGAACACTCATTTGATTTATCAGATTTATTACAATTATTCAAAAGTCAAATTTATATGAGCCTGTGCCTGAAAATTGAGATTTTCGAATTAAGGGAGCCTTACATAAACATGCATTTTTCCAACCAATTTGAAGTTTTGAAGTTTTTTACCATAAATTATTCCTCCATATATGTTAAATGTACTTTAAATTGAAAGAAAAGTTACAAAAGCATACCACATGAGTATAAAATGGTCTTAGGTCATGCAAGACTGAACATTATTTAGAGTCAATTTAGGCCGTAGCACATATTTACATATAAAATGCATACAGAAGCTATAAGAAATGGAAATTTGTTACTTTTGCTCATTTCTATGCTAAGATGTCATGATACAAGAAGTCTAATTGCAAAAGGACTCTTGCATTCAACTTTTTGCAGACAGTATGGTCTGATGCACAGTTTTTCACTTTTCAATGGAAAACTTGCATGTAGTTTTAGTCTTAACTGGCATATATTTGAACCACATGCTATCCTACAGAAGAAAATAAAGGTAGTATATGAAATGGATAAGGTGCACAGATCATTGTCAAGTGCTTTTTACAGATTTAGTGAAATATTTATGATGGACTACAAATTTTATGTACAAAGCTCTTCACATTTCACATACATCAAACAGGCCGTTCGACCAGTTCCTAATTACAACACATTTTGCACATTTTTTCTGTGATAATCTACTTTTCTCTACATTCAGAGTTCACAAATGGTTAATAGAATTTGAATTAATCATAGAAACACAAATATCAAAGCATAAAAGCTGTCAGATAGAAAGTCAGCATGCCTCTTAGGCATAAAAATGGAAACTGCTATAAAATGCTTATTTTAGCCGTATAATGCCAAAATGGGACATTTTAACAGAATTTCTTTCAAATAAAGATTTAAATCCTTTACTTTTATTGAGTTTGACAAATTGAAACCAGCAAACCATTCAGGGAAGTTGCCAAAGTACAGAATCTTGATTTCCTGAATTCATCTCTTAGTATAGAAAGACTTGACCGATTCTAATAAAACTTTGCATGACCTAAGCTTAGGGAATTATAAGATAGTTGGCCAAGTTTCATGGCCATAGGATATTTATCATAGAAACTATGGCTATTTTAATATTGAAATTTGGATGTTTAATTTTGACGTTTAAATCAAATAATTTCAACTATCAAGATTTGGGCTTTTAAAATTTAAATATTGCAAAATTTGCTTTTAAATGCTCTTAGATATAATATATTAGGTATTAAAAGCAACTGAACACTCATTTGATTTATCAGATTTATTACAATTATTCAAAAGTCAAATTTATATGAGCCTGTGCCTGAAAATTGAGATTTTCGAATTAAGGGAGCCTTACATAAACATGCATTTTTCCAACCAATTTGAAGTTTTTGAAGTTTTTACCATAAATTATTCCTCCATATATGTTAAATGTACTTTAAATTGAAAGAAAAGTTACAAAAGCATACCACATGAGTATAAAATGGTCTTAGGTCATGCAAGACTGAACATTATTTAGAGTCAATTTAGGCCGTAGCACATATTTACATATAAAATGCATACAGAAGCTATAAGAAATGGAAATTTGTTACTTTTTGCTCATTTCTATGCTAAGATGTCATGATACAAGAAGTCTAATTGCAAAAGGACTCTTGCATTCAACTTTTTGCAGACAGTATGGTCTGATGCACAGTTTTTCACTTTTCAATGGAAAACTTGCATGTAGTTTTAGTCTTAACTGGCATATATTTGAACCACATGCTATCCTACAGAAGAAAATAAAGGTAGTATATGAAATGGATAAGGTGCACAGATCATTGTCAAGTGCTTTTTACAGATTTAGTGAAATATTTATGATGGACTACAAATTTTATGTACAAAGCTCTTCACATTTCACATACATCAAACAGGCCGTTCGACCAGTTCCTAATTACAACACATTTTGCACATTTTTTCTGTGATAATCTACTTTTCTCTACATTCAGAGTTCACAAATGGTTAATAGAATTTGAATTAATCATAGAAACACAAATATCAAAGCATAAAAGCTGTCAGATAGAAAGTCAGCATGCCTCTTAGGCATAAAAATGGAAACTGCTATAAAATGCTTATTTTAGCCGTATAATGCCAAAATGGGACATTTTAACAGAATTTCTTTCAAATAAAGATTTAAATCCTTTACTTTTATTGAGTTTGACAAATTGAAACCAGCAAACCATTCAGGGAAGTTGCCAAAGTACAGAATCTTGATTTCCTGAATTCATCTCTTAGTATAGAAAGACTTGACCGATTCTAATAAAACTTTGCATGACCTAAGCTTAGGGAATTATAAGATAGTTGGCCAAGTTTCATGGCCATAGGATATTTATCATAGAAACTATGGCTATTTTAATATTGAAATTTGGATGTTTAATTTTGACGTTTAAATCAAATAATTTCAACTATCAAGATTTGGGCTTTAAAATTTAAATATTGCAAAAATTTGCTTTTAAATGCTCTTAGATATAATATATTAGGTATTAAAAGCAACTGAACACTCATTTGATTTATCAGATTTATTACAATTATTCAAAAGTCAAATTTATATGAGCCTGTGCCTGAAAATTGAGATTTTCGAATTAAGGGAGCCTTACATAAACATGCATTTTTCCAACCAATTTGAAGTTTTGAAGTTTTTTACCATAAATTATTCTTCCATATATGTTAAATGTACTTTAAATTGAAAGAAAAGTTACAAAAGCATACCACATGAGTATAAAATGGTCTTAGGTCATGCAAGACTGAACATTATTTAGAGTCAATTTAGGCCGTAGCACATATTTACATATAAAATGCATACAGAAGCTATAAGAAATGGAAATTTGTTACTTTTTGCTCATTTCTATGCTAAGATGTCATGATACAAGAAGTCTAATTGCAAAAGGACTCTTGCATTCAACTTTTTTTGCAGACAGTATGGTCTGATGCACAGTTTTTTCACTTTTCAATGGAAAACTTGCATGTAGTTTTAGTCTTAACTGGCATATATTTGAACCACATGCTATCCTACAGAAGAAAATAAAGGTAGTATATGAAATGGATAAGGTGCACAGATCATTGTCAAGTGCTTTTTACAGATTTAGTGAAATATTTATGATGGACTACAAATTTTATGTACAAAGCTCTTCACATTTCACATACATCAAACAGGCCGTTCGACCAGTTCCTAATTACAACACATTTTGCACATTTTTTCTGTGATAATCTACTTTTCTCTACATTCAGAGTTCACAAATGGTTAATAGAATTTGAATTAATCATAGAAACACAAATATCAAAGCATAAAAAGCTGTCAGATAGAAAGTCAGCATGCCTCTTAGGCATAAAAATGGAAACTGCTATAAAATGCTTATTTTAGCCGTATAATGCCAAAATGGGATATTTTAACAGAATTTCTTTCAAATAAAGATTTAAATCCTTTACTTTTATTGAGTTTGACAAATTGAAACCAGCAAACCATTCAGGGAAGTTGCCAAAGTACAGAATCTTGATTTCCTGAATTCATCTCTTATAGTATAGAAAGACTTGACCGATTCTAATAAAACTTTGCATGACCTAAGCTTAGGGAATTATAAGATAGTTGGCCAAGTTTCATGGCCATAGGATATTTATCATAGAAACTATGGCTATTTTAATATTGAAATTTGGATGTTTAATTTTGACGTTCAAATCAAATAATTTCAACTATCAAGATTTGGGCTTTTAAAATTTAAATATTGCAAAAATTTGCTTTTAAATGCTCTTAGATATAATATATTAGGTATTAAAAGCAACTGAACACTCATTTGATTTATCAGATTTATTACAATTATTCAAAAGTCAAATTTATATGAGCCTGTGCCTGAAAATTGAGATTTTCGAATTAAGGGAGCCTTACATAAACATGCATTTTTCCAACCAATTTGAAGTTTTTGAAGTTTTTTACCATAAATTATTCTTCCATATATGTTAAATGTACTTTAAATTGAAAGAAAAGTTACAAAAGCATACCACATGAGTATAAAATGGTCTTAGGTCATGCAAGACTGAACATTATTTAGAGTCAATTTAGGCCGTAGCACATATTTACATATAAAATGCATACAGAAGCTATAAGAAATGGAAATTTGTTACTTTTGCTCATTTCTATGCTAAGATGTCATGATACAAGAAGTCTAATTGCAAAAGGACTCTTGCATTCAACTTTTTGCAGACAGTATGGTCTGATGCACAGTTTTTCACTTTTCAATGGAAAACTTGCATGTAGTTTTAGTCTTAACTGGCATATATTTGAACCACATGCTATCCTACAGAAGAAAATAAAGGTAGTATATGAAATGGATAAGGTGCACAGATCATTGTCAAGTGCTTTTTACAGATTTAGTGAAATATTTATGATGGACTACAAATTTTATGTACAAAGCTCTTCACATTTCACATACATCAAACAGGCCGTTCGACCAGTTCCTAATTACAACACATTTTGCACATTTTTCTGTGATAATCTACTTTTCTCTACATTCAGAGTTCACAAATGGTTAATAGAATTTGAATTAATCATAGAAACACAAATATCAAAGCATAAAAAGCTGTCAGATAGAAAGTCAGCATGCCTCTTAGGCATAAAAATGGAAACTGCTATAAAATGCTTATTTTAGCCGTATAATGCCAAAATGGGATATTTTAACAGAATTTCTTTCAAATAAAGATTTAAATCCTTTACTTTTATTGAGTTTGACAAATTGAAACCAGCAAACCATTCAGGGAAGTTGCCAAAGTACAGAATCTTGATTTCCTGAATTCATCTCTTATAGTATAGAAAGACTTGACCGATTCTAATAAAACTTTGCATGACCTAAGCTTAGGGAATTATAAGATAGTTGGCCAAGTTTCATGGCCATAGGATATATATCATAGAAACTATGGCTATTTTAATATTGAAATTTGGATGTTTAATTTTGACGTTTAAATCAAATAATTTCAACTATCAAGATTTGGGCTTTTAAAATTTAAATATTGCAAAAATTTGCTTTTTAAATGCTCTTAGATATAATATATTAGGTATTAAAAGCAACTGAACACTCATTTGATTTATCAGATTTATTACAATTATTCAAAAGTCAAATTTATATGAGCCTGTGCCTGAAAATTGAGATTTTCGAATTAAGGGGAGCCTTACATAAACATGCATTTTTTCCAACCAATTTGAAGTTTTTGAAAGTTTTTACCATAAATTATTCCTCCATATATATTAAATGTACTTTAAATTGAAAGAAAAGTTACAAAAGCATACCACATGAGTATAAAATGGTCTTAGGTCATGCAAGACTGAACATTATTTAGAGTCAATTTAGGCCGTAGCACATATTTACATATAAAATGCATACAGAAGCTATAAGAAATGGAAATTTGTTACTTTTGCTCATTTCTATGCTAAGATGTCATGATACAAGAAGTCTAATTGCAAAAGGACTCTTGCATTCAACTTTTTTTGCAGACAGTATGGTCTGATGCACAGTTTTTTCACTTTTCAATGGAAAACTTGCATGTAGTTTTAGTCTTAACTGGCATATATTTGAACCACATGCTATCCTACAGAAGAAAATAAAGGTAGTATATGAAATGGATAAGGTGCACAGATCATTGTCAAGTGCTTTTTTTACAGATTTAGTGAAATATTTATGATGGACTACAAATTTTATGTACAAAGCTCTTCACATTTCACATACATCAAACAGGCCGTTCGACCAGTTCCTAATTACAACACATTTTGCACATTTTTTCTGTGATAATCTACTTTTCTCTACATTCAGAGTTCACAAATGGTTAATAGAATTTGAATTAATCATAGAAACACAAATATCAAAGCATAAAAAGCTGTCAGATAGAAAGTCAGCATGCCTCTTAGGCATAAAAATGGAAACTGCTATAAAATGCTTATTTTAGCCGTATAATGCCAAAATGGGACATTTTAACAGAATTTCTTTCAAATAAAGATTTAAATCCTTTACTTTTATTGAGTTTGACAAATTGAAACCAGCAAACCATTCAGGGAAGTTGCCAAAGTACAGAATCTTGATTTCCTGAATTCATCTCTTAGTATAGAAAGACTTGACCGATTCTAATAAAACTTTGCATGACCTAATCTTAGGGAATTATAAGATAGTTGGCCAAGTTTCATGGCCATAGGATATTTATCATAGAAACTATGGCTATTTTAATATTGAAATTTGGATGTTTAATTTTGATGTTTAAATCAAATAATTTCAACTATCAAGATTTGGGCTTTAAAATTTAAATATTGCAAAATTTGCTTTTAAATGCTCTTAGATATAATATATTAGGTATTAAAAGCAACTGAACACTCATTTGATTTATCAGATTTATTACAATTATTCAAAAGTCAAATTTATATGAGCCTGTGCCTGAAAATTGAGATTTTCGAATTAAGGGAGCCTTACATAAACATGCATTTTTCCAACCAATTTGAAGTTTTTGAAGTTTTTACCATAAATTATTCCTCCATATATGTTAAATGTACTTTAAATTGAAAGAAAAGTTACAAAAGCATACCACATGAGTATAAAATGGTCTTAGGTCATGCAAGACTGAACATTATTTAGAGTCAATTTAGGCCGTAGCACATATTTACATATAAAATGCATACAGAAGCTATAAGAAATGGAAATTTGTTACTTTTGCTCATTTCTATGCTAAGATGTCATGATACAAGAAGTCTAATTGCAAAGGACTCTTGCATTCAACTTTTTGCAGACAGTATGGTCTGATGCACAGTTTTTCACTTTTCAATGGAAAACTTGCATGTAGTTTTAGTCTTAACTGGCATATATTTGAACCACATGCTATCCTACAGAAGAAAATAAAGGTAGTATATGAAATGGATAAGGTGCACAGATCATTGTCAAGTGCTTTTTACAGATTTAGTGAAATATTTATGATGGACTACAAATTTTATGTACAAAGCTCTTCACATTTCACATACATCAAACAGGCCGTTCGACCAGTTCCTAATTACAACACATTTTGCACATTTTTTCTGTGATAATCTACTTTTCTCTACATTCAGAGTTCACAAATGGTTAATAGAATTTGAATTAATCATAGAAACACAAATATCAAAGCATAAAAGCTGTCAGATAGAAAGTCAGCATGCCTCTTAGGCATAAAATGGAAACTGCTATAAAATGCTTATTTTAGCAGTATAATGCCAAAATGGGACATTTTAACAGAATTTCTTTCAAATAAAGATTTAAATCCTTTACTTTTATTGAGTTTGACAAATTGAAACCAGCAAACCATTCAGGGAAGTTGCCAAAGTACAGAATCTTGATTTCCTGAATTCATCTCTTAGTATAGAAAGACTTGACCGATTCTAATAAAACTTTGCATGACCTAAGCTTAGGGAATTATAAGATAGTTGGCCAAGTTTCATGGCCATAGGATATTTATCATAGAAACTATGGCTATTTTAATATTGAAATTTGGATGTTTAATTTTGACGTTTAAATCAAATAATTTCAACTATCAAGATTTGGGCTTTTAAAATTTAAATATTGCAAAATTTGCTTTTAAATGCTCTTAGATATAATATATTAGGTATTAAAAGCAACTGAACACTCATTTGATTTATCAGATTTATTACAATTATTCAAAAGTCAAATTTATATGAGCCTGTGCCTGAAAATTGAGATTTTCGAATTAAGGGAGCCTTACATAAACATGCATTTTTCCAACCAATTTGAAGTTTTTGAAGGTTTTTACCATAAATTATTCCTCCATATATGTTAAATGTACTTTAAATTGAAAGAAAAGTTACAAAAGCATACCACATGAGTATAAAATGGTCTTAGGTCATGCAAGACTGAACATTATTTAGAGTCAATTTAGGCCGTAGCACATATTTACATATAAAATGCATACAGAAGCTATAAGAAATGGAAATTTGTTACTTTTGCTCATTTCTATGCTAAGATGTCATGATACAAGAAGTCTAATTGCAAAAGGACTCTTGCATTCAACTTTTTGCAGACAGTATGGTCTGATGCACAGTTTTTCACTTTTCAATGGAAAACTTGCATGTAGTTTTAGTCTTAACTGGCATATATTTGAACCACATGCTATCCTACAGAAGAAAATAAAGGTAGTATATGAAATGGATAAGGTGCACAGATCATTGTCAAGTGCTTTTTACAGATTTAGTGAAATATTTATGATGGACTACAAATTTTATGTACAAAGCTCTTCACATTTCACATACATCAAACAGGCCGTTCGACCAGTTCCTAATTACAACACATTTTGCACATTTTTTCTGTGATAATCTACTTTTCTCTACATTCAGAGTTCACAAATGGTTAATAGAATTTGAATTAATCATAGAAACACAAATATCAAAGCATAAAAGCTGTCAGATAGAAAGTCAGCATGCCTCTTAGGCATAAAAATGGAAACTGCTATAAAATGCTTATTTTAGCCGTATAATGCCAAAATGGGATATTTTAACAGAATTTCTTTCAAATAAAGATTTAAATCCTTTACTTTTATTGAGTTTGACAAATTGAAACCAGCAAACCATTCAGGAAGTTGCCAAAGTACAGAATCTTGATTTCCTGAATTCATCTCAGTTATTTCAGAGTGCATTTCTTTTATAGTATAGAAAGACTTGACCGATTCTAATAAAACTTTGCATGACCTAATCTTAGGGAATTATAAGATAGTTGGCCAAGTTTCATGGCCATAGGATATATATCATAGAAACTATGGCTATTTTAATATTGAAATTTGGATGTTTAATTTTGATGTTTAAATCAAATAATTTCAACTATCAAGATTTGGGCTTTTAAAATTTAAATATTGCAAAAATTTGCTTTTAAATGCTCTTAGATATAATATATTAGGTATTAAAAGCAACTGAACACTCATTTGATTTATCAGATTTATTACAATTATTCAAAAGTCAAATTTATATGAGCCTGTGCCTGAAAATTGAGATTTTCGAATTAAGGGAGCCTTACATAAACATGCATTTTTCCAACCAATTTGAAGTTTTTGAAGTTTTTTACCATAAATTATTCCTCCATATATGTTAAATGTACTTTAAATTGAAAGAAAAGTTACAAAAGCATACCACATGAGTATAAAATGGTCTTAGGTCATGCAAGACTGAACATTATTTAGAGTCAATTTAGGCCGTAGCACATATTTACATATAAAATGCATACAGAAGCTATAAGAAATGGAAATTTGTTACTTTTGCTCATTTCTATGCTAAGATGTCATGATACAAGAAGTCTAATTGCAAAAGGACTCTTGCATTCAACTTTTTGCAGACAGTATGGTCTGATGCACAGTTTTTCACTTTTCAATGGAAAACTTGCATGTAGTTTTAGTCTTAACTGGCATATATTTGAACCACATGCTATCCTACAGAAGAAAATAAAGGTAGTATATGAAATGGATAAGGTGCACAGATCATTGTCAAGTGCTTTTTACAGATTTAGTGAAATATTTATGATGGACTACAAATTTTATGTACAAAGCTCTTCACATTTCACATACATCAAACAGGCCGTTCGACCAGTTCCTAATTACAACACATTTTGCACATTTTTTCTGTGATAATCTACTTTTCTCTACATTCAGAGTTCACAAATGGTTAATAGAATTTGAATTAATCATAGAAACACAAATATCAAAGCATAAAAGCTGTCAGATAGAAAGTCAGCATGCCTCTTAGGCATAAAAATGGAAACTGCTATAAAATGCTTATTTTAGCCGTATAATGCCAAAATGGGACATTTTAACAGAATTTCTTTCAAATAAAGATTTAAATCCTTTACTTTTATTGAGTTTGACAAATTGAAACCAGCAAACCATTCAGGGAAGTTGCCAAAGTACAGAATCTTGATTTCCTGAATTCATCTCTTAGTATAGAAAGACTTGACCGATTCTAATAAAACTTTGCATGACCTAAGCTTAGGGAATTATAAGATAGTTGGCCAAGTTTCATGGCCATAGGATATTTATCATAGAAACTATGGCTATTTTAATATTGAAATTTGGATGTTTAATTTTGACGTTTAAATCAAATAATTTCAACTATCAAGATTTGGGCTTTTAAAATTTAAATATTGCAAAAATTTGCTTTTTAAATGCTCTTAGATATAATATATTAGGTATTAAAAGCAACTGAACACTCATTTGATTTATCAGATTTATTACAATTATTCAAAAGTCAAATTTATATGAGCCTGTGCCTGAAAATTGAGATTTTCGAATTAAGGGGAGCCTTACATAAACATGCATTTTTTCCAACCAATTTGAAGTTTTTGAAGTTTTTTTACCATAAATTATTCCTCCATATATGTTAAATGTACTTTAAATTGAAAGAAAAGTTACAAAAGCATACCACATGAGTATAAAATGGTCTTAGGTCATGCAAGACTGAACATTATTTAGAGTCAATTTAGGCCGTAGCACATATTTACATATAAAATGCATACAGAAGCTATAAGAAATGGAAATTTGTTACTTTTGCTCATTTCTATGCTAAGATGTCATGATACAAGAAGTCTAATTGCAAAAGGACTCTTGCATTCAACTTTTTGCAGACAGTATGGTCTGATGCACAGTTTTTCACTTTTCAATGGAAAACTTGCATGTAGTTTTAGTCTTAACTGGCATATATTTGAACCACATGCTATCCTACAGAAGAAAATAAAGGTAGTATATGAAATGGATAAGGTGCACAGATCATTGTCAAGTGCTTTTTACAGATTTAGTGAAATATTTATGATGGACTACAAATTTTATGTACAAAGCTCTTCACATTTCACATACATCAAACAGGCCGTTCGACCAGTTCCTAATTACAACACATTTTGCACATTTTTTCTGTGATAATCTACTTTTCTCCAAATTAGAGTTCACAAATGGTTAATAGAATTTGAATTAATCATAGAAACACAAATATCAAAGCATAAAAGCTGTCAGATAGAAAGTCAGCATGCCTCTTAGGCATAAAAATGGAAACTGCTATAAAATGCTTATTTTAGCCGTATAATGCCAAAATGGGATATTTTAACAGAATTTCTTTCAAATAAAGATTTAAATCCTTTACTTTTATTGAGTTTGACAAATTGAAACCAGCAAACCATTCAGGGAAGTTGCCAAAGTACAGAATCTTGATTTCCTGAATTCATCTCTTAGGCCCGAGAACACAGTTATTTCGTAGTGCATTTCTTTTAGACAATAAATTCAAATTAAAAAAATCGCACCTGCTCTATCTCAAAAAGATTTTTACAGTGTAGTGTACTACTATTGGGACAAATAATATCAAAATTATAGAAAAGTCTACCAGCTCTAACTCAAAATATTGACAATTCTATGTTAAGGGGGTCTAAAATTCAGTTTGACAGCTTCAGCTATACTAGTTTTTGACCTTTTTGAACTGGACCAAATCACCACTTAACATAAAGATTCAGCACTCAAATTTTTTTAACATGTAATTTCATCCCTTTACTTAATATTTCATGCATAAAATATAAAGAAATAAATTTGGAAAGTGTATGAACAAAATTTGCAAGTTATACACTGTCCACACTAGGGACTATATTTGTCTAAGGACGATAACTGTGTCCTCGGACCATTATGATAATTTTGGAGATTCATATTTTATTTTATGATTAAACAATTTGTGGTTAAGTCCGTCAATAGGATTTATAAATTATGTGACAGATCAATAGAGACAAAATAAAACTATAAAAAAAAAAACAATTATTCATTTTTTTAAAGTAAATAATTGTTTGATACCAAAGCAAATTTCAAACCCCATAGAAGCAGTATTCACTATAAAAAGAATTTTAGCATATACAAAAAATAAAATACATAACGAATGGAAAGATATATCGCAAAATGCATTCCACACACAATTAAAAACTAAACATAAGCTGGTAATCCTTGATACTATATGAGGGTCTGGATGGGGTCCTTCATTTCTGTTTCCTTTATTTTTAGGCCATTTTTCTCTAATATTTATACTTTTTGCCCATTATTCTCTATTCTTTATATTTTAGCACCTCATTATTCTCTATTCTTTACTCTTTCTCCATTTTTCTCTATTCTTTATATTTTTGTCCATTATTCTCTATTCTGTAAACCCCCATCCACACCCTCCTATATGACACACAATAGTACAACGGTCGATCAAGTCATGGACACAAATTTAGTCCAATGATAAGTAGTTCATGCAGGTTCAGGACGAGACGTCTAAAAAGAATCTTGACACTACAGTTACAGCTTATTCTATTTCCTACTAGGATTTACACCATTGAAATGGAAAATGAAGACCGGTTGTGAAATTCCCGTGACACAGCGGGTATCACTAGTGAAGCAGGATCCCCTGAGACATCCGCGGAATTAGGTGGGATTCTTTTTGCTCAGTCTTAAGTTTTTCAGTGCAATATAAATCATTGCTCGGCTTTTTTTTTTCTTTTTTCTTTTTGGTTATAGTGTTTCTGCTTTTCTTAGACTTACGATTTTTTATCTTCTATCCCTTTAAGATAAGAGAATGTTTCGAATTTCCAATTACATGCAATTTTCCATTTGTATTTTGCTAATCTGAATAAAAAGTTTATCTGTCTCAGTTTATCGATTTCCCAGCGATTGTGATTTCTATTGTCGTTTTATTTAAGGAATAACTATTATATTTTTTTCTGTCTGCGAAGAAATAACATCAAAATCAAAAATGTGGTGCACACTGAATAACGGGTCATCTAAAAGTGTGTACCACATTTTTTAGGTTATTTCGAATAGACAGAAAAAAAATTACAGTCATTCCTTATAATTTAATTCTGAATTCCATTTTTAAGGAGTAAATAATGAAAAAACGTTGATAACGTCACGGTCACATGACAAAATTATGTCTGAGCTGATAGACAAATACATTCCGCCAATCAAAAGACGTGTTACATCCAAAATTGAATTATTGACGGAGGGTCAGCAGGATTCTACTACTGAATCAGAACATCTTATGATAAAGTTTACTTCATCAATTTCAAAGTTTTACGAACGCATTATGTTGATCGTTGCAGAATATATGTGTTAATGAGACTTGTATCACCCTTTTAGAATAATACATATCATTAATTACATTACATGTATATTTCATTAGACACAGTAATTTTGATTGACTGACAACATTCGCGAGGCATTTCCTATCAAATTTTATTTCCGTATTAAATACAACATATATGATTGCACATGTTATCCGAACAATGTTAAAACAATGCATAGAAAAACAAACCAAAAGCTTCATATATTACTTTTAGATTATTGTAGCATAAAATGTAATTATAAGAATTGAATTCTTCTTTTTCTAATTTCAGGGTTTTAAAAGTGTTGTCCGTGCGCACATTTTTGGGAGAGTTTCATACAAATTGTGCTTCGGTCAACGCTTTTGCACCCCAATAAAATTACAAAAAGAAGCATTCTATTCTTATTTACAAAAGTAATGCATGGTTTAAATGTCAAGACTTTAAAAACTGTCAAGATGACTGAATACAAACAACAGTTGTTGTTCTCATAAACTAATAAAAGCATTCAAAAAGTGGTTAACTAAGTTTGGTGGTGGGCGGGAAATCATAACATGCATAAGGAATATTCTATTTTCATATAACCGCCTTTAAAACCCGTGGTATATAATTTTTCGACGGATAACTTTCTCTGTGGAAGGACATTCAGAAACTCGGTCAAGTCAGAGCAACTAAAATAAGTAAAATCAAATTTACAATTGGCGTAATTTTAGGGGAAAATTAAAAGTTTTATGTTTTCTATATCATCGGAAAACAATTATCCCCTTCCCCAAATTGCACCGATAAAAGAGTTGATTTTTAAATTACTTCTTGTAGTTGCTCTGAACTGGTCATATAAAATCTCTGCTAGCAATGAAAGTGAGAACAAGTTCTCAGAAAAAATTTACGAAGAATGCAAATATGAATTGATTAAACTTGTTTTTTAATTAAAAAAAAGGTGTAAGGAGATACCAATATAAACCCAAAAGTTGAAGAAAAGCAGAGAACACAATGGCCATAAAGGAAACCGACGAAAAGACGGAAAAATCCAATAAATACGGACAACACCATGGCCAAAAAATAAAAACGTCGAAGAGTCAATCCATACAACCCAGCACAAAAAAACAAAAGATTGGGGAACACGAATCCTACGAAATACCGCGGTTGATCTCTCAAAAGGCGCCACTTAATACATTTTTGAAAGTGTGTGTGTGTGTTTATTTGGGATTCCGAAGTTATCACTGTTAAGTCTACTCATCGAGAAAATACGTAATAAGAACTTACTCAATTACAAGTTCGTGTTGCTCAGTCTTTAGTCTTCTATTTTGTGTTTTGTATACTGTTGTTTGTCTTTTGGTCCTTATTTTCTTCTCTTTTTTTTTTTTTTGCTATGGCTTAGTCAGTTTATTTTCGACTTACATACGAGTTTGTATGTCCCTCTGGTATCTTTCGCCTCTCTTTCTGTAGTATGATTCGCTTTACGATTTTGTCTTTTTAATAATTTTGTGTTCATGTTAGTCTTAGTTTTTATCTGTTAAATCCGTTCTCAAATCTTCTCGACTTCACGCGATCGTTGAAGATGATATGATCATTGTCATTGCGATATCGAGAATAACATAAGTATGTTGTACTATGTCATTTCTTAATTGTTTATTACAGTGAGGGTTGGTAAGGATGAACTGAAGAGATCACTTATTTTTTTCCAATTGTGAATTGTTATTATGACATTTGAGATGAAATTGACAATGGAGTAAAAATTTCTTAGTTCGTTCGATATTTCATATATTACGTTTCCTTTATTGATATTTTCTATAGAAGGAGGCTAGTAAACCAGAGGTTTGAAATGTCGAAGTCTTCGAAAGATTGATGGGCGCCATCAGGAATTGGTTGACTATAACGGAAATCTACAGATGACCACTGATGTGTTCCGTTTCTCGCAGCCGCAGTCATTTTTCCTTTATTCGTTAACAAATAAAATTGAAATACAGAAACTATTTGAGTGTTTTGTTTTTTGTTTTGTTTTTTAATAATATATCACTGAAAACTGGAAATTTAAATATTTTATTTTTAACCTAAATCTTTTATTTCAATGTAATATGGGTTTTGCTCATTGTTGAAGGCCGTACGATGACCTATGGTTGTTAACTTCTATGTCATTTTGTCTCTGGTGGAGAGTTGTCTCATTGGCAATCATATAACATCTTCTTATTTCTATAATAATTGCTGTCCCTTCTGTCTCGTCTTACGTTTACAGGTGTTGTCAGTTTTTGTACTTTCCGTCCTCACTTCTACGTATTTATACGTCCCTGGCTTTCAAATGTTGGGATTTGGCCCGTTCATGATGAAGGTAAATCAAGAAAATCGCTTAAAACGGTTGCACGAATTTTGTAAAATTATTTTCATATATACTGTAGTCTTTTAAAATTATTGCATCCGGGTTCTTTAGGGTATGGTTATTAAATTGTCGTAGGTTCATAGATGTTTAATAAACATTTGCATATACGATCATGTACTAAAGTACATATAAATACATAGACAAGAAAATGTACAAAGGTAAATAACTCTGACACTGCTAGTATCTAAGTATACTTGAAATCTTTTTTCAATAGGCAATATACCATAATTGATCTGGATACTTGTTCTTTATACTGTATTACATTAAAAAGATGCACCAGTTCTATTTTGCTGATAAATCTTATATGTGTATAATGTACAGTACAAGTCCCAAAATGTATCAAAAACTTTAAAGAAAATGATGCTATACAGTTCTCCAATAGAAAATTGTATCTAACTTGAAAGTTTTCCTATGCTACTTGCAGAGAGAAGCATCCTTATTGATAAATGTTGTATCATGTTCAAATAGTCTATTTAAGTTTTGTAAAGATATTTTGGGGTGGGTTGAGGTAACGAAAATAAAAAAAAAATGTGTGATTTTCAATTTTTCGTCAGTTTTAGTTGTTATATGTCATATTCGTCATACAAAGCGGCATAACTCAGATATATATTGGTAAGCACTGTATGTTTTACTGGTGTCTTCCTCCTATTCCCACTTTTTAAAAATCAGTTTTCCTTCTATTCCACATAAAAATAACACTAGATGTTTTGATAAATAATTTGCTTTTATAACAATCAAGGTTAATTAAAAATCACTTAAGATTTACCTGTATTTTTAAAAGAAAACACTGTTTAAGTATGATATTATTCGAAGAATCTTACACTGTTTAAGTATGATATTATTCGAAGAAAAAAATGAATACACTGTTTTTTTGTAACACGTTTTTCTTCTTCAAAGAATTACTTAAAAATAAAGAATAAGTCAGAATAATAGAAGTAAGATTAAAAATCATTGAATTTGTAAAATTGTAAAATTGTCATCCGAACAAATAAATTGATGATAGATAATATTATAACAAACTTTCCCATCTAGCACAATTTCCTAGAACACAGATGGGCGTATGTTAACATTCAGTACTCAAAAGAATCTAACACACTTAGCAGCTGCAGATATCATATATGGTGATGGTACATTTTACTCCTGTCCGAGCCTATTCTTCAAACTTAACACCTTTCACGCAATGGTTGACGGTGCAATGTATCCACTGGTACACAGTTCACTTCCAGCCAAGAGCGAACTAGTATACACAAGGTTCCTGACTTTACTCAAGATGTATGCCACCAACTCCAACTACAACTTCAGCCTACCACTATCTTCCTGGACTATGAAGTCGCCATCCGAAATGCAGCATATTCTGTATTTCCTGGTACATATATCAACGCAAAAGGCTGTTTTTCCACTACACACAATGCATTTGGAGAAAAGCACAAGAAACAGGGATACAGGTTCTTTACAAGGAAAACAACAAACAACATTCATCAACAAGAAATGATTGTAACAGGATGCTGTTACGAAGTCTCCCAAACGAAGCTCCTATAATTCGTTATTCCAAGAGTCGCCTGACATTGGGCAAAGTCGAGTGAAATTGGTTTGGTCCAGTAAATTTATATGCATTAGTGATGCCTGGGAATAACCCTGTATATCATTCAATTCATCTTAGCATGACAAACCAGAATATATATGGTTTAGGGTGGGGATCTCAACCATTTACAAGATATTAGAACATTGGGGTGGGGAACCCTGGGACTGACCCTATACGTCATTCAAATGTTCGAGACATGAACAGGAATATATATGGTTTAGGGTGGGGATCTCGACCATTTACAAGATATTAGAACATTGGGAGTGGGGAACCCTGGAGACTGACCCTATACATCATTCAAATGTTAGAGACATGACGAACAGGAATATATATGGTTTAGGGGTGGGGATCTCGACCATTAACAAGATATTAGAACATTGGGGGTGGGGGAACCCCTGGGGACGGACCCTATATGTCATCCAAATGTTCAAGACATGACGAACAGGAATATATATGGTTTAGGGGTTGGGATCTCGACCATTCACAAGATATTAGAACATTGGGGTGGAGGAACCCTGGGGACGGACCCTATATATCATTCAAATGTTCGAGACATGACGAACAGGAATATATATATTTAGGGGTAGGGATCTCGACAATTTACAAAATATTAGAACTTTCTCAAATGGCAGGGGGTCGGGATGACCCCTGGGGACTAACCCTGTGTATCATTCAAACCATCTTTGCATGACAAACCAGAATATATATGGTTCAAGGGTGGGGATCTTGACCTCTTACAAGATATTAGAACTTTCTTAAATGGCAGGGGGTGGGGGTGACCCCTGGGGACTAACCCTGTATATCATTCAAACCATCTTTGCATGACAAACCAGAAAACATATGGTTTAGGGCAGGGGATCTTGACCCTTTACAAAGATATTAGAACTTTCTTAAATGGCAGGAGGTGGCGTGACCCCTGGGGACTAACCTTGTATTTCATTTGATGTGCTTTATCATGACAAACCAGAATATATATGGTTTAGGGTAGGGATCTCGACCATTTACAAGATATTAGAACTTTCTCAAATGGCAGGGGTCAGGATGACCCTTGGGGACTAACCCTGTATATCATTCAAACCATTTAACATGACAAACCAGAATATATAAGGTTTAGGGTGGGGATCTTGACCACTTACAAGATATTAGAACTTTCTTAAATGGCAGGGGTGGGTGACCCTGGGGCTAACCCTGTATTTCATTTAATGTGCTTTATCAGTAGTGAAGAAATGACAATTCTGCCCCAAAACCATTTTCCATGCAGAAATCATGCATAAGACCCCAAATTTGGGGCCCAGGATGCAAACGGATCGTGATCGAGTCAGGGATGCTGAAAAGTGCTGGGAGCCTCATCGGTAGGGCATCTGGGGCGACCCACCAAAAATAGATTAAAAATTGGAAATCCAATAAATCATGAATTCCGAATCTTCTCAAGAGATGGGTCAGCAAATCCGATTGCTAGGCCCGGGCGGAAGAGAACGACGAGGAGGTGAGAAAGAGGCACAGGCTCAAAGGGAGGCCAGACGCGAGCCGATTCTGAGGTGGCGCGACCTGCCTTGGGAAATATTCCAAGTGATGGGGGTCAAGGAGACGAAAAGCCAGTATGGGGACGGCATGATTCTGACGCTGGAGAGGAAAGGGGTAGAAACCAAGGTTTGGGCGTGCAGCAGGATGGTCCGGGAAATGCAGCGGATACCACGGAAAAAGTGGCACCTGCTCAAGATTGATAATTATGGGATGAAGAATTCAAAGAAGAGTGGGCACGACTACTTCGACTTTGAGGTGGTGATTTGAGGGAGCGTGGGAGAAACCTTTTCTGATGGGGGAAACCCATCGGAAAAGATATTTTGAGGGTTGAGATCAGCGAGGGCCTTGGGAATGATTGGCTAGATCTTCGCTGAAAGGGGGCGAGGGCTGGCGTAGACGATCCTTTCCATCGTAATAATTCTTCAGGCAGACGGCGGGGACACCATCCTCACCCGGGAGCTGGGATTGATAGAATCTTGCCAAGCGGAGAGTTTCGCGGTGCTTTTCTTCTTCTTGGCGATTCGCTTGGCAATCAGCGAGAGCACCAGGATGGTCGTAGCACTCAGGCAAGCGAGGGATCCAAAGGGAGGGATGCCACGGCACCGACCCCGGTCAAAGCAGATCCCATGGTACCACTGGTAAGCAACAGACTGATAATGGAGGCTACAGCTAGGGCAATGGAGACCACCTTATTCAGCCGTTTATAGATGCGAAGCATGCGGGCATATTCTGGACCTCGGACTCCAGGAATTCCTCGAGTCTACCATCTGTTTCATCATCCATTTATTTATAGGAGCATACCGAGCAGGGGAATATTCTTGAATGGGCTATTTGGTCCTAACATCAAGCCAGAGCCATCGACGAATTGCCGACCATGCTTCAAGTAGAGCCCATCACCCTGGACGATTCGTACGGTCGAAGGTTTCAGGTAGAGACCGCCCCCACTAGGCTTCATGGTGCAGACGCACCCACCACGCTTCAAGTATAATCCCGAACCGACGGCTTTGGATACGGCCGCACTTCCCAGACCACTCAAGGCGCCAATGCCCAGGGCAGGCAGAACGGTCTTAGCCACCAAGGGTAGGGCTCTCATGGCCAACCCGGCCAGCATGGGTAGGAAGCCTCCCACCTTCTGCATATTTTCCTTCAATTGGGCACTGCTCATCTCCAGATTCATACCACCGGTGCCTTGCTGCAGGAGCTTGGTGATCTTTTGCACCTGCCGGGCGGTGAGCAGCATCTTATGATCGCCTCTCAAATTCGCGTGGGACAAGCGGATGGTGACTGGGCAGCCTTTCTTTACCGCCCGCTGAAGCTTATCGGCTTGACCTTTCGTCAAGTTCAAGCCATATTCTTGATACGTCATTTATTTATACTTCGCGAAGATGAAAGCGGATGGTGAGATGCTCGCCTCTGAGATCGATGGGCGTGCCGTTCTGATCGGTGAGATACGTTTCCATGCGATTGATGGTTCGCAAGGTCACGGGCAAATATACTAAATTTTGGGGTCTGAAGGATCTTCTCGCCTGGGGCCACGCCGGGAAGAAGCTATAGATGGTGGACTGCTGAGTGCCATCCACATAGCTTCCGCTGATGATATCGCTATTCACCAAGATGCTATTGATGCTGATGATATTGACGATATGCTCCCTTCTGAGTAGCCATTCGTGGCTCGGTCGAACGTATAGATCTGCCGCTCGAAGCCCAGCACGCTGCTGATGCTATTTGGGACGTCGAAGTCCACCTGATAGTGGTGGGCGAGGGTCAGCGTCGCTCTCAGGGTCGCACGGTTGGCGTCGAGGAGGATCTTGGTTTTGTGCTTATTGAGCCTCAGCTGCCGCTGGATCTCATCGTTGATATCTTCGATGCCGTAAGAGCCGGTGCTCAGCGCGATGGGAAACCAGTTGGCGCCATCGTCGGGAGAGTAGCGGAAGGAATTATTGCCTGCATGGATATTGGGGATCGGTAGTAAGTCTCCAGATTCACCAATGCCATCTCATAGCTCCTTCCTCCTTCAGATGCAGAGGCGGGTTGAAGCGGGTGAGGATTCGGCTTTGGTTATCGGACACTATAAAGGAAAATCCCTGCTTGGGGTCGGAATTATCGGCGATCCGTTGAAGCAGAGCTTGGTCCATTTATTTATAGGGTCGGCGGTATCGACAGATTTTTGGGTGCCCGAAGGCACTGAAAAACCTACCAATGGCGGCGGTTGCCTCTAGAAGACGACGTTCATCTTCTGGCCGTCGGACTCGAAGCGGAGGATCCGGTCGGAAATCACGAGGGCAAAGGCTTCGGTATTGGCGGGCACATTGCGCTCGAAATCGGCCCGGATCTGGATATCCACGGTTGACTCCTTCAATCGCTCGGACTGGTGACTCACATCGATGACGAAGAGTGGGTAGAGATCGATGAAGTCGGAGGGATTGATATTACAGTTGCTGATGAGACGGTCCATGCTGAAATATTTTTTCCGGAAATCAGCAGCACTCTTATAGACTCTGGCGATCTTATTTTGGGTGAAGCCGGCATTGAAGTCTACGGCAGGGTAGCGGTCTGCATTGAGGGTGATGTAGATATTTCGCAATCGACAGTGATCGAATACGGCCGCATTTTGGGTCTGGTCATTGCTCTTGCCGGTCTGGAAGGTCACGATGATATATCTGGGCTTTTCCCGACCGCTCTTGGCTGCCAGCCGCCAGTTAAATTGGGAGGTTTGAGGGACGGCTATGGAGTCGCACTGTCGCATCCGGAAGCCGCAGTCGATCTTACCCTTGCTCTGGATGGTCTTATAAAGCCGCATTTTCTCCTGGTCGGATGGATTGACGTGGAGACGAACCAGGAGATCTTACTCAGGATGATTTCCGCCACGTCGTTGACGGCGGCGGCCTCAGCACGGCATTGGCATCCGAATCGCGCACGAGGAAAGCTCGTGCTTGAAGCCGTAGACGATCTTGCCATAGTCGTCCGCAAAGCCGAAGATATGCTTCAAGGGAATGGCGAAGGAAAATGACCCTTATTGGCGGGCTTGGTGATGATATAGCCGTGGCGAGCTGAGAAGCCGGTATTATCTGCATGGGCAGCGGCGGAGGAATCCTTATACCATAGCTGGTTGAGACCTTGGGATTTGGAGAAATCGTCGGGTAGGTCAGCATTCCCAGCATGGTGGTGGCGATCCCGGATCGTTGATATGCTCGATCTGCTGGCCGGAGAGTCGGTAGCTGATCGTCCGAAAAGATACATGATACCGTTATGGACGAGCGAGACCAGATCTCCATCGTCATAGGCGGTACCATCATTCTTCTGGAGCCGTCCTTCGACCAAGAGATAGCTCTCGGCGGGGTGGAGGAAGAGATCCTGGGTTTCGATATTGATACGTATTTCCGCACCGGCATTATTCAGTTGGGCCCCAGCTTGAGGCTCGTATTCGTGAACCTCATATTCCTGAAGACTTTCATCGAAGGTCAATCCTTCGGTGATGGTGAAATTTCTGACATCATATATTTATTTATAGCGCCGGACGAAGTCGTGGATGGTGGCGATGCCGCCGCCCGAGATGAGGTTATTCAGTCTGGCTTGCTGCTGGGAGGTCTTCGCAGGAATGCTGGGATTGCTAGGTTGATTGGGCTTGCGGGGCTTCCGGACCTTGCGGGTCACCTTATCCACGACGTGGTCCACGGCTTTGGAGGCTCCCTTTTCGACCCCTTTCAGGGCTGCATTGGTAGCGGCGCTCATGGCCTTGCTGCCCAGCGTCTTCGCGGCAGAGGAGGTGAATATGCGCCCGGCTAAATTGGCGACCGCATCGAATAGTCCCCGCCCGCCGACCGCATATTTGCGGCGATAACCACGTTTCATCACTAATGGCATCGTATTTTATTTATAGGAGACTACGATGCAGCTGCCTATATTTCTGGTCGTCGATATGACCAAATTTCCTCAAGGCATCGAGGATGGCCACGATCTCATTGCGCACCCCATTATTTCCAGCCCTATAGGCGGCAGCGCAAAGCTCCAGACGATCCATCAGCGAATCGAAGTCTTTCGGTAGGAATACCGTCTGCAGCCCAGAGCCATACTTATCTTGCTGGTAGATGCCTGAGACGATCTCTTTCCATTTATAGCTTCGGCTGGATTTTGGGGTCCGCGAGAGGACGGAATTTCCCTGATACATGGCTCCCGAGGCTCGTAGGATATCGCTATAGGTCATCAGGTCTTCGGGATCGAAAGATTCGGGCGCTTCTTAACCATGAGCTCCCAAAGGCCGGGGTACCCTTATGGCGCACGCCATCGACGAAGATATCATCCCCATCGAAGGAGACGGGCGAACTTCCGATCATGAAGACGCCGTCCTCCACCCTCAATCCAAAGGTATGGTCGGCGTGAGGTCATGCTGAGCTTAAGATACTGAGTCGCCCGCGGGCCGAGGTGGGTGCCATGGGGTGGTTCGATGGGTAGTGGATCGGCAAATTCGGCAGGAGGGGGAAGGGCTGGCACTGGAGTGGGCAGCGCAATCGGGATATCTTCGATCGTTTTGGTGATCTTCGAGGCGGCCTCCTTTTGGGCTTCCACCACGGGCTTGAATATCTTGGAGAGGTCTCGGTCGAGCCCCATCTTCTCGAGGCGATGCTGCATATTGCTAGCCTGAATGCTACGCTTGGTTTCCTGGAATTCCCTAGCGAGCGCCTCACGCTGCTTGGGGTCGGTGATTTTGATGAAGGTCATTTATTTATAGCATCGGACGCTTTCGAACGCCCCTAAGCGTTGGAAAGCGTTTGAGCGAACGCCTTGAAGCGTTTGAGAGATCGCCTCAAAGCGTTTGGGCGATCGCCTCGAAGCGTTTTAGTGGACTCGGATCTTGAATCCTGACCAAAGCGTGACGAATTTTGGCGGCTCGTAGGTAGGGCATCGCACGACCTCGACGGTTGCGCACCGATCGGGAGGATCTCTGGGTTTTGGCAAGTGCCTTTTGCATTTATCTCGACCTGGCTGGCATGGGTGCGTGCACTGGTGGCCTCGGACCGTCTTGACCGAGCATTGCGGCTGGGTGGATTTGGCGTAAGATTTCAACCTGGTATAGCGACCGGAATTCAAAGCGTCGAAATCTCCTTCGCCTCTATGGATGGGGCGAATGAGCTGGAGTCCGCACTTATTGCAGAAGCCATCCTCAAGAATATGGCGGCAGGAGCACTTGCACTCTCCGAATTCCCCCAGACGCTGGCGGATGCAGGGGTGGCAAATGTTGCCGAGAAGCTTGCACTCGCACTCCTCCCCGTACCGGCCAAAATAGTGATCCGCAGAGCACCCCTCACACCTATCAAGCCATCGGGGAGGTTTGAAGAGCATATCTATGAGGCATCCTTTTACCTCGGCGATGGATGGAGATCGACCTATCTCCAGCTCGATCTGATTCAAGAATGCGTATTCTTCATTCATCATTTTATCTTAGACTCGATAGAAATCTTCTAATTTGCATCGATATTTTCCAACCGCCTTGGGGCTCGTGAGATCGATGGTCACGAATCCGTACGGCTCGGCCCAGGATCGGTCGCAGAGGGCATCGAACTGGGCGGAGGTGAGGTCGCTGCAGTGATCCCGGCGGATATGATCGCGATTCTTGGCATCTTGCTCGAAGAGGCATATAAAATTAGCATTCTCCCGGATCGATTGCCGCGGCAGCTTGAAATAGTTTTGGCAGAGATAGAAGCAGTCCACGTTATTATGGCGGCCGCGCACGTAGTAATCTTCGCACTTACTCTGCTTGCTCAGCATCAAATCGTCGAAGATCATAAGATTCTTGCGGGCGGGGTCGAGGTCTCGAGGATCCGGCACCTCGTCACCCTGCTCAAAGAAGAAGGCTTCGATATCGGCAGGCCGGGGAGGTGGCTTCAGCATTTCCACCACGTCAATCAAAGAGTGGGGGCAGGCATCCTTGACGGAGTAGGGATCGGATATCTTCCTTCGAGAATCCTCTCCCAGTGCCCGCTGCAGCAGCTGGTAGATGGGTTGGTGAAGGATTTCCGAAGACGTATAATCGATCGTAGTCCAGCCACCCATCGCGCAAGAGGAGGTTATTCAGCAGCGTCGTCTTGCCGCAGTCCGACTTCCGATGATCAGGCCTCTGATCGAACGCTGCGGGAGGAGGAAGTGATTGCGTCGGGCTGCAGCCACCTCATTATAGGAGATATTTTCGACGTCCATTTATATAGATAAAGAATGATTTTCTGCCTGAAGTGCAAGCGGCCAACCGAGACGGAAGGTTGCTATGAGACCACCACCAGCAATGGGAGGCGGCGGACGGGTGGGCTATGCGTCGTATGCGGGGCAAGGAAGTCTCAGTTTCTCCGAGGGAGCAAGGAGCGGGGCTCGTAAATAAAATGATCAATCGGCTGCCGGTGGAAATGCATCTGCCGGGGCATAATTTCACCGGGCCGGGCACCCAGCTCCATAAGCGTCTAAATGCAGATGGTACCCCAAGGCTTGGTCGAAGCCCATCAATCAGGTGGATCAGGCCGCCTATCGCCACGATCTCTGCTACGCCAAGCATAAGGATACTGCCGCACGCAATTCTATCTGCGATAAGGTCATGCTAGCCTCACTGGACACCATTCCCAATCCCACCGTCCGCGAGCTCATGGACCGCAGCATCGTCAAGCCCATCATCGACACCAAGACTCGATTTGGGCTGGGGGTTAAAAAAAAAATTTCGTTGGTCGGACGAGCTAGCCGAAGAGCTGCATAAGCCAGTCCGACGCAAATTCCAGAAGCGTCGCGTGGTGGTGGGTGGGGTGGACGAGACCTGGGCAGCCGATCTCGTCGATATGAGTGCCTTCTTCCGCGATAATCGAGGCTTCAAATTCCTCTTGAGCATCATCGATATCTTCTCCAAGTATGGCTGGCTGGTGCCGCTGAAAGATAAGAAGGGTGCTACGGTGCGAGATGGCTTCCGGACCGTCTTCAAGGATCGCACGCCCGAGAAACTATGGACCGATAAGGGCAAAGAATTTTATAATCGGGAGGTGAAGGAGCTGCTCCAGAAGCATGGCGTCGAGATTTACTCCACGGAGAATGAGGAGAAATCGAGCGTGGTGGAGCGCTGGAATCGTACCATGAAGGAGAAAATGTTCAAATACTTTTCAGCCAATTCCACGCGCCTACCTTCCCGTCTTGGACGATCTCGTCCGCCAGTATAATACCACCAAGCATCGATCCATCAAGATGACGCCCACCGCCGCCAGCCAGAAGGAGAATGAGGCCAAGGTATTCTGGAATCTCTATGGGGACCTACCACCCATGCAGCTGCCACGATTCAAGGTCGGAGATAGGGTTCGGATCACCAAGAAGAAAGGCACCTTCGAGAAGGGCTATACGCCTCGCTGGACGGAGGAAGTCTTCACCATCTCCCAGACCTTGAATACGCAGCCTCCCACCTATCACCTCAAAGACTTCAACGGTGAAGAGATCCAGGGGTCCTTTTACGAGCCCGAGCTTCAGCGCACCGACCAGGATATCTTTCGCATCGAGAAAATCTTGGGCCGACGCATCCGGGGTGGGAAGAAAGAAATCCGCGTCAAGTGGAGAGGTTATCCCACCACCTTTAATTCCTGGGTCAAGGATTCCGACTGGCAATGATCCCCCAGTAGGCTTTCTCGTCCTCTCAGTCAGGACGGGAAAGATTGCATGCTGCGGTGGGTGATAGCAACCACGGCCGCCGAGGGTAGGGTCGGTCGTGACGAACCCAGAATGGTAGAAAAGATTTTCCGAGGACTTTGCTCTCGAGAAAATTTCCGTTAAGGTGGGAAAGAGGGTGGGCATCCGCACCCGTCAGACTCAGAGGTTATCCAAGTAATTTCTTCAAGCTTTTCCCATCCTTTCAATCGAGATGGGGAAAGGTTGCAGGATCAACCATGGTAGGAATTTATCTTCATTTCCAAGGCTTCGATTGCGTCACGGGTCGATTCGACCATGTCTTCGTTCGCGAGGCGCGCTTGGATCTATCCGTCGTATGATATGATCTCACCTTCTCCTCGAGGACGTTGATCTTACCCTGCATCGCCATGGCTAGGTCTTGCCAGCTCTGGGCATACCATCCTTTGGTCACCGGCTGATCCGCCGCCGCCGGTGCTGGGAGATTCACGATCGAATGACCCCGCATATCTATATCACCAATCATCGCACCTCCGACCATGGGTAGGCACTTAGCCACTTCTTTCTCCATACGGTCCAGCCGCTTCTTCTCAGCCTCCAGCGCCTTCGAGGTTACTTCGAGCGCAGCCTCCAGATCATCGATATCTTTCATACCATCTTTCAATTGCAGGTTGACCCAGCGCTTCGTCACGGCATCCGACCCCTCCTGAGGCAATCCCAGGCTAGTGATGCGATGATCGTTCATATCGAGATCCTGGAGCATCCGCCAGAGCGATACTCTTTTTCTTGCATGTGAACCGAACTTATCCATTTATCTATAGTGAGAAAACCACGTCGTCGATCGATCGCCCATCCGCAAGCATCTTCAGCACGTAGAGGCAAAAGTGCCCGCATACTACGTCCCCACGCCTCTGCAGCTCATCGGTGCTATATCAATTTCCGGTCTCAGATAGTCGATCATCTCGTCGGGCGGAGGCAGGCCGTAGGGGTCGAAGTAAACTTTGAGTCCTCCGCGCTTATGCCAGCACGTCCAGTGCGTGCCGGGGCCATGGAAGTCGTCGTGATTCAGGATGCCGCATTCGATGGGGCGTGGGGTGGGTGGTAGGGCATCGCGCATGAATATTCCTCTGAATCGAGAGATTTTCAGGGCAGATGCAGCATCCTCGAGCTCTAGATTCGAGAGGGCTTGTGGGGAGGATCAAGTGATGGACGCGTATGCTGCTCATTTATTTAGATTCGGTAGTGGCCGTGTGCGAGGGTGCTGACGCCGTCTGGGAGGATGTGGCGCTTATCGTCGGAGGATGAGAGCGATTTCTTGCAGGTTTCTAGGGTGAGAACCTGGTGATACCTGCTGCGGATGATATTCATTGAGCGGTATTTCTCCTTGCCCGTGTCCAGGCACTCCTTATAGTCTGCGAAGGTCAGTTCGGACTCGACCACGCTCTTCTTCACGCCTTTAGCCCTCTTGCATTCCTCGCGATCCACCTTGAAGGCATATGCTTTCGGGCGGAGTCCCACGTACTCTGTCATCGGCTGGCCGGCGCACTCATCCTTGAATTTGCCTATCACTTTCTTATTCACGCCGGCCTGGATCCCGGAGGCATGGTCTGGGGCATAGTTAGACGTATCGAAGCACTGATGCACGCTCTCCGCCATATCCTTATATACGTCCGCCGTCTGGATATCGCAGATCAAGCTATCCGTATCCGTATAGCAGATGCTGAGTCGGTCACCATACCGAGGCTTGAGATGATCGTAGACGAAGTCGACCATCAGGGTCTTTGATAGGTCAAGGATGGAAAATCCCAGGTAGATAGGCTTATCGAAGACTAGCTTGGTGCGATGCAGATGGACGGCAGCCAGATCTTCGCTGAAGACCGTCCTACGCTTGAAGTTTGGCTTGGCCACCAGCTTCCGGGCGATCTTCTCGCTATTGACCAGCCGCACGTCCACCCTATTGCGGATATTCTCCATGGTCTTCCCGAATACCGAGTTGACCATGAGCTTGAAGAAATCCTTCTCGAAGTCGGTGGTGGCCAATGCCCTGCAAGCCGTATTCTTCTCCACGTAAGCCCTCAGCCATGGGCTCTGGATGAATCGGAGGACGCGATGGACCTTCTTCAGCTTCAGACCCCGGGCAAGATACTTCTTGAGATTCACGTAGTGGACCACGTATTTCTCCTTGTCATGGAGGTTGGCCACCAGCTTCCTGACTCCATTGATCACCATGGATTCCGGCGCGAGGGGATAATCGTTATGACGATCGTGGAGCTCCTTGGGATATTCGAGATCCACTTCCAAGATGAATCCTTGCTCATCCTCTTCGCCGAGCGTGCTGAGGTCTGGGACTTCCGAGGGATCGATCCACTTGAAATCTCCGGTGGGTAGGGCCCGACTCATCGCCCACCCGTAGAGATTATTGGCGTCCAGATACATCAGATGGTTGGTCGGCTTGCTCGGATCGAAATCTTGCACGTAGGGATTATTCGCCCGAGCATATCTCTGAGACGCCATGGTCAGACCCCCGCGAATCCCCTTCTCGACCATGAGTAGCATATCGGGATCGGTGAGAAGCTCAAGCTTGATATCGCTAACCTTGAGCGCTGCGTCGTAAGCTAACCCTGGCGCTGTGTAGTAGTGCGCAGGATCGAGACCATAGTGCTTCATGCAGATTTCGCGGAAATTCTCGAATACGTCGGTGAGCAAGACCACGTCGGTCTCGAGATAGAGGTCGTGGTAATCGCGCATGGTCTTGCATCCGAAGGCTTCCCAAACCTTCTGAGCGTGATCGTAATCTTCCTCGCTGATATGCTCACCGGTGAGCGTACTGACGAAGGCTTCCTTGGGTGGGAGCTGGGTCTCCTGGAGCCTCTCGAATCTATCCATATAGTCGTAGGGGTAGACGCCTTTGCGTAGTAGCAGGTCTGAGTGGTGGCCCATCTGCCCGGTCGCCGCGATGGGGATGTCGTACCCTTCATCCATCTCCTTGACCGTGAAGGTGATATCCACCCCGACGACTTCCTTCACCTTCTGAGAGCAGCCTTGGAGAATCTCGGGTAGTCTGGTGCGCGGGACCCCCTTCTTATGGATCATTAGCCCATCGAATACTAGAGCCCCCACCTCGATCTCTTGCTCGGTCAGGTAGTCGAAGGCCGCCATCAGAGCCTTATTTTCCAGGGAGCACATGACGTAATTCACGGTCGTGCCCTCGATATTATAGTCCGTCCCCCTCTTCTCCTTAGATTCGCAGGCAAGCTTGTGCAGATCAGGATTCAGCTTGATCACTTCCTCCATGATCTGCCTCATTCCCCCATAATATTCCCGGAGCCAGGCTGGTGCGTCATGCTTGAGTCTGACGATCTTCCCATTGATGATGGCGAGTAGGTAGGTTTTTGCATCGTCCCGGCTGATTCCCTCGTAGGTCATCAGATCCGCGATTAGCCTCTCCCGGTCGACGATATATGCGTCGAGCCCTGTGCACGCGATGCCATTTTCATGACAATACCAAGAGAGCAGAGTCGGATGCGCATTCTTCATATCGATATCGATCATATGATCTGCGCAGAGGGTATGCCGAATTCGGCGACTGATATTCTGGAGACCGATCTTCTCACCGGTCCAATACCTTCCGAAGCCATTGCGCTGGTAATATCGCATCGGGCATTCGCCCAGGGTATTGGTGCGGGCCAAGTAATCCTGCAAGAGCGTCAGCTGGGCATCCTTATCCATCTTCTCGCCCTTGATATACCTACTCCCCAGCTCGTAGTCTTCCGGGTGCATCACGATATGCTTCAGTTTTTCCCGGTCGATCACTTCGCGCAAGGTGATGCTTCGCCCATTCTCCGATTCAAAGTGCCCAATCTTGAAGAGCTCCGGATCCATCGGCTTGGTCCCAAATTCCCTCCTCATATTGGTGAAGGCATCGGCTGGCGTGGATTCTACCAGCTTCTGCAGGCTTGCCCCATGAACTTGAAGCTGTCGATGAATCGCAAGTGCTGGTAGAGCGTCTTCATCTTCCCTTTCTTATCCTTGTACGAGCCGACCGCCACGCTCTTGGTGAATGATATGTAGCGCTCCTCCGTATTGGGAATGCAATCGATCTTGCCTTCAGTAGCCCCAGTGCCTTGATGAAGAGATGGGCATCGTAGCCTGCCAGGTTATGGAAGATGACCGGGATGAATTTCGGCGCCTGATAGTTCAGATTGCACTCATTGTGCGCGGCCCTCTGAATCTGCCCGTGAAGTGGCAATGGTCCCTCGCCCTATCCTCCCCAAGCTCCTGGTCGCAGATGAAGCACTTGGTGGCTTCCGCGAAGGCGATCTTATCTTCCTCCGTCATCACCATGGGCTTCTTGAAATCGTTCTGCTGATAGATCTCGCGGATATCTTTCGTCAGCCTATCCACGAAGATCTGACCCAAGTCCTCCCCTTCCCGCTGCATGGTGTAGATCACCGGCTCCTTAGCGTATACCGTCTCATCGAAGCACTTGATATGGTAGCAGAATCCCGATGGTACGTGCTTCTGGAGGATCTTGGTATGAGGTTTGGACGGCTCGCCCCCTTCTGCCTTCTGTTTGACAAGCTTCAGAAAGCGCTCCAGCAGCTGCACGATCCTATCTACGCCATCCTTCGCCGGTTCAGGCTCGACCTTGGTAGTGAAGCACTCGAAGTCTGCGTAGACGACGAATGGCACCTTCATCGACCGGGTGTGGTTTTGGTAGCTGACGTAGCTTCCTTCGCTCGGCATCTCGATTTTCACCGCCTTCTTCTGACCACAATACTCCATGTGCTGATCCAGTTTTTCTTGCCGGGTGAAGTGGTTCAGGCATCGGCGGCAGAAGTACGCTACCCCATCGTGATCGGTTACCTGAGCCGTCAAGAGCCGCGAGAAGTTCTTCACCCAGCAGTAGTGCCGCGTCTCATCATTAGCCACTAGCATGAGGTCCACGTGCTGCGCCCTGGCATCATCCTCTCGGATATCCTCATAGGGTAGACCCTCCTCCTTCCCCCATCGAATCCATAGACGTTGACCTTGATCCTCATTTAGCTTCTCAAACCTATCGATTGCCCGGGTGATACCGGGAAGTCGATGCCATCGAACCTGAGCTCGTCCGCCCACTTTTCGTACTGCTTGACTCGGTTGGTGTGCTTCTGATCCACCTCCTCGTGATGGAGGGCCGAGTATCGCCCATTTGAAGCACTGCTGATCCTCATTTTGCACGTTGACTATTGCTTTCTTGGCAGCGAGCTTCTTGGAAAGTGGGATATATGATCTTCCCTCAAGGGCTTGTACTCATTCAGCTGAATCTCCAGCTTCTCGACGCGCCCAAAGGTCCACCCGCTCCCCCCAGCCTGGAAAGTTGCCATGCTCTCAATGATCTTATCCTCCATCCACGCTATCACTTCGTCCAAATCTACCGACTCCGTGATAACCATCAAGGCCGACCGGAATTTTGGGTTAGCGTAGATATTCTCACCGGTCGCCGGGCTGATCTTCACCATCTCCACGTGAAGGACCAAGTGAACTTTCAACCCTCTCTTCTCTGCTAGGGCATCTGAGATCTTGCTTCGGGTGATGCTTCGGCTCACTTGCATGAACGTTTCAACGTCATGCGGCTTCAGGGTTCGAGGTTCACCGTGCCGAATATCCTCCCAAAGCCTCGCGCTTATCGCGCACTTTGATCTCATCTTCAGCTTCCCTAAGACTCTCCTTCACCCTCTCGACCAGTTGATCCTTTCTGAGTCGGGAATAGTTGGTGACCCCCTACGCCGCGCCATAGCCTTGAGCTGCTTCTTTGTGAATACTTCCGGCGAAGGAACCTGCGACCGGTGGCACACTCGATGAGTCTCACTAAAGCGTCCTTACTTTTCCTACTATATCCCTCACCCCTTCCTCCTTAGCAATTTCCCGAAGCTCCTTGATGGTCTCGATCACCTGAAACTTCCCCGATGGTTTGGTCGGCAATATCCTGCTGAGGTGAATTCTTGGTATGCCTCCAGCAATGCCCATCCTTGCCTGGTTTGCTTTTGCAAAATTCTCCTTCTTCCTTCTGAGTGGGGCATTGCAGTATTGCTGCTTTTGGGGATTGGGGCTGGGGTACTATTCCCGAGACTGAATCTTCCATGCGATCCATGATTCTTATCATGGATGATGCCATGTCTTTATTCTATATATGTTTTTTTCCACTTCACTTCAAAAGTAAAGGCATGGCAGGAGGGCAAAAATCACCTCAGGTGATTGAAATCCTAGGATTAGATGATATGCAACGATGTGCTTTCCCCACCAGCAAGGCACCCTTGTGTAAGCATTACGGAATAGCTTGCACCTATTGTGGCGGCATGCGAGTAAATAAGTCTCCGCTCCTCTAACCATCCACAACGGGGTCACTCCTCGAAGGTAAAGTCGTACATCTCAGGGAAGATCCGAGTGACCTCCATATAAGCTACGTTAGTCCCACTTTTCACTTATATAGTCGGGCTGGTGCCATCCGTCGATCTGGGAGCTGCTGCATACTTAATAATATATGTCTTTGAGCGGTATTTAAACCATGCAATTCCTGCAATTTCATTAGGAAAGGTATGGCTAATTTGCATATCGCCTAAATATTTTGCAAAATTTCAGCCCGCATGCCGCCAGACCCCAGTGAAAATTATTGAGACCCCACTGAGGCTTATTTTAAGAAAATCCTCAGCCCAATATCATATTTTTCCAGCCAATGCAGCAAATAATCTCAAAAATACTTTTTTCGGCATCAGGAGATAATCCAGTTATAATTACTGCAAAAAAAATCTTTTCCGACGAGGTTTTCCCCGTCGGAAAAGCTTCTGCCGTAAGACAAAGGCTAAATTGCAACGGTCATGACGAGATACGATCCGTTTGCATCCTGGGGCCCCAAATTTGGGGTCTTATGCATGATTTCTGCATGGAAAATGGTTTTGGGGCAGAATTGTCATTTCTTCACTACTTTTATCAGTTACAACATTTTCAATTAAAAGATTGTGTCTATCACAAACAGTTTTCAATTTATAATCATTTGAAAATTTTTAAAATAAAATCCAATAGGGTTCTATGGTAAAACCCTCCTTTCCATTTGCCCTCAAAGTACCCTTTTTAAACCCCACTGCACAAACAAAACCCTGATTGCACCACTAGATATAGGAAGGTGTGGTTAGGAAGACATGTTAGTCGAACATATTGTTGAACCCTAAGTTAATCGGACAAGCGGTTTTGGAGAACGGGTGCGGACAAGTTCAAATTTAAAAGCGGCGGAAGAGGAAGAGTGAAGAATAATAATAAGAAGAAGAAGAAGAACTGAGCAAAACCAATAAGTCATCCCAAACTTCGTTTGGGAGACTTAACTAGTACGCCGTGCTGCTGTCCTTCCTCTTGTACCTACTTCTAACGTCGACGATGTGTGGTTTAATTCTCTAACCGACATAGATAAGATTGATACTAACATCAACTACACGCCCTTTACAGACTATGTAACTACATACTGGGTCGAGTAGAACAGTCACCTTTGGGACCATTACACAATACAGGGACCGAGGACTACACATCATCTAGAGAGTTGGCACAGCAAGCTGAAAAAAACATTTCCAGCACCCACATCCAAACATCTTTAAACTCATAAAACTACTGAAACATAAGGAAGCTTTCAACACCCTGACCATGATCCAGTATGCAGCCGGTGGGAAAAGAGTGGTCCAAAACGAAAGTATGTCGAAATCAACAACAGTACAGTTTGGTGATGTAGCCTCCCTTCTTCACGTTGAATAGATTAATTAATAGACTTATATATATGGCACGCCTGAACCACTTTTATTAATTAATCTTAGATTATCTCAGATAAACTAGGATTATCTCAGATAATCCCGGTTTATCTCAGATAAACTAAGAGTATCTCAGTTTAATTCAAATTCGAGAAAATCCTAGTTTATCTCAGAAAATACTGAAAATTCATTATCTGGAGAAAATCCCGGTTTATCTCAAAATATTAAGAAAATCTAGGTTTTTCTGAGCGATTTTCAGATAATCCTAATTTATCTCCAGATAATTAATTTTCTCAATTTCAGATAATGAATTATCTCATTTCTCGAGAAAATCTAGGTTTATCTCGGATTCTAAATATACAAAAGAACAATGTAACGAATGTTTTAATTGGACGACAATCCGGCGTTTAACGTTTTACTTTCTCTTTGAAACCATGATGGTGACGAATTCACTTCCTATTATTGGGTGAACGGGGATGTGCCAAAATATGGGTCATAATTTTGCGAGATTTTATATAAAAATTAGCGTCCTTTTTCAGAGGAGGGGCGACATTCAGCATACGGCACGCAATTTTTACTTATATTATTGATCGATCGCTGTGTTATTGTGTCATTTATCACTACTCGTGGTGTGAACATCACCGTTATTGACACCTGGACAAGCGAAATTTGTTGAATCAATTATAAAAACAAGTAATATACAGAAGGGCTGATATTATATACAATATACATATACTTTGTACATACATAATAAACAAATTTGGTAGCTATTTCTTTTACACAAACTGACTGTTTATTACCGAAAGCTAATTTCGACATCGATTATCATTGAATTCTCATATTTTAATTTATTCAGTCGGTTTTAATTTTTTAATCGTGACAAAGTTTTGTAAAATATTTAATTTTAACTATTGCATTATTTCGTCATTTGTCAGTAAACAAAATAGATAACACTAGAAAGAAGGCAACTAAGTAATCCAATACACAAATAATGCACGATTCAATTATGGAAAAAACAATTATTTCATCATGGTTATTTATAAGACATAATTTTCATTTTGTTTTCAAAATAATTAAATACATAAGAGTTTATATGCCACGAACCTTAAAGCGCCAGTTATTAATTGTAGGATATAAACAATAAATGTACATTGTCTGAAATACAAAATATAGTGTGTGTACTCACTAACACGGGTGTCATCCGGTTTATCGAGAGAAATGATCGTGAAAGAATATCTAACGGTGGTCAAGTATTGCGAGACGATCGTGAAAGCTCTGGTACCGGATCGTGAATGTAATCAAATGTAAATTCTACTTCAGAATGTGTGAAAAAATCGCTGAATTTTCAAAATGCGGAACAAATCCGAACAAAAAAATATGTCTGTCAAAATGATTCAACTTCCTCAACATTACTGTGCAATAAGATAAGGAAAATATGCAGTACTTTATGAAAAAACACAAAAGGCACAATGCATGTCTATGGGATTAATTTAAAAAAAAACGTCTTTTTGTACCTATAATGGTCATATTTCAATATATCATGATATATTTGAAATTTAATCTTTGTTGTGTCTGAAAGTACAGTAAAATAAAAGTATGCTCTTCCCTTAAAATCGTTCATTTGTTTATAAAAACCTTGAATTTTGTTGATTTTTCATCAAACTTGATCGTGAAAGATCAGGCAACGCATTACTTTGATCGTGAAAGATAATGCGTGACCAGACTTAATAATCAGAAATCAATATTTCTTTTACCACTTGATATACCTGCAACTGGTTGAAGCCTGTAACTTTTTTGATAAGAACGAACATGAAAGCTATCATTTGTTTTTTAAATTCAACACTTTACCTCTAAAGTTAATAAAAAAAAACTTAAAACGTGCCTAAATCAGTGTGAAAAATTCAGCTCTGAGAATCGGACTAGTACAATTCAGGCAGACCGCCACTATTCAGCCAATAATATGGGTATGCAACGTTTAAACCAAAAAGTTAATCATCAACCAAAAACTTATAGCAGAAACAGCATCTTTCATGAAAAATTTGAAATTGAACGATAACCAACATTTTGTGCAACAATACTTTCTTAAGTTGTATGTATCTTTGTATACAACGTAGCAGATGTGGATTGATTTCCAATGAGATAACTATATATTAGAGACTAAAGAATACCAGAGCGGAAATGCTGAAATGTCTCGTCTGCTTTAATTTTGATAGTATATTTGTTGAACTTCTGTAATATTAAGGGTTTTACTAGAAGTGTCACATACGCTTAAAATTGTCAATGATTCATAAAAAGAGGTCAAGGTCAGATGAACCATGCCATACAGATCTCTACAAAAATCCCGTACACCAAATATAGGTGTTCCAATGCTTACAGTACCTTAGAAACTGACAAATGTAAAAGTTATGTTTGGCCAATTAATTCGGAACATCAGGTCAAAAGTATATGAACCCTGACCGACAGTCAGACACAGACATCTTACTATCATTCAATATATCAAATACAATTGACGTCATATATGAAACATGCAGACAGACATGTACACCATACACCAAATACCGTGGCCCTATAGCATACAGGTATGTAAGCTTTATAAATATAATGGGCATAAAAATGAGAATTCAAAGTTATGAATACAAAATAAAACATCTTAATGTATAAAAAAACAATACTTATGAAGGACGGACAAATGGACTGGTATTGATACAATTTACCAAGTCTGTGTGATATTATAAAATATTAGATCCAATGGCATTGCACGATTATAGTCTTATTCACTAACAAAAGAGACCCGGGTCAGTCATGCCAATCTAGTTTTTTTTTAATACCAATAATAAATATTTAAAATTATCATATAACTGAAGAATAATTTGAACGTCTTCGTAGCATCAGATCTTTCACGATCCTTTTCACGATCTTCAAAAACCGGTACGTGATCTTTCACGATCCGAAATATCAATTTTGTGTAAATATTTCTTTTGTTTACCAGGTTTCAGATTATGTTTATACAAAATAACTATGAGAACCATTTGATGCATTCAAATAGAATGCCCTTTTTCGAAGAAAAATAAGTTTATTTTATTCGAATTTGTGAAAAAATCATGTTTGTTTACACTTTTGATGTCACTGAAATGTCGAGGAGCAATATGCCTTCTGTTGTTTTGTAAAAACTATGTACTTTTAGAACTGGATTTTCTCACATACTGATCATAATGTTGAACCATTTTGACAGACAGTTTTATTTTGTTGTAAATTTGTCCGTGTAATTAATTTAATTAGATTATTTACTGACTTTTCATATGTCTTCTCGATTAAATTTCTTTCACGATCCGGTACCAGAGCTTTCACGATCGTCTCGCAATACTTGACCTCCTTTAGATATTCTTTCACGATCATTTCTCTCGTTAAACCGAATGACACCCGTGGCTAAGAAACAGGAGAAAACCTATTTGTTCTGTTTCTAAATCTTGAACCAAAAAGTTCAATTTTTACAGGTAAATGTAATTACAGGTGACATGATTGTCAATGCTTTACCGTTATATTGCTTATATACAACAACTGCCCCAATAAATGTTCACATAACAGGAAAAAAGTAATAAAAGTTTGTTTAAGACTGTTCAAAACAATATTTTAATTCATGCACGAAAAAGAAATTTTGAAAGATTTATATTCTTATGGTTTCTGTTCAATCTTTTTCTCTAATATTTTATTCTTATAATCTCTTTTGACTCGAAAACTAGCATATTTTAACACAAGACATAAAATCACAATCCAGTGATAAAAAAACTGTTACTTTGATTATATTTAAGGAAGGACTTATCTTTTTAGACAATCAGTTGGATTTCTGTCGAGCCTCCGACTTTTGTCGCAGAAAGCTCGACATAGGGCGGCGTTAGCTAACTTCTTAAAAGCTTTATATTTAGAAGGTGGAAGACTTGGATGATTCATACTTTGTATATAGATGCCTCATGTTACGAAGTTTCCGTGTGTCACATGTCCATTGTCCTTTACCTCATTTTTATGGTTCAGTGACTACTTGAAAAAAAAGTTAAGATTTTTTGTAATGATAATTTCTCTCTTATTATGAGTAACATGATAACTATGTTTTGTATTAACGTACCTCGCAAGGTCCTCATGTCCGTCAGACAGTTTTCACTTGACCTCGAACTCATTTCATGGATCAGTGAACAAGGTCAAGTTTTGGTGGTCAAGTCTATATCTCAGATACGATAAGCAATAGGTCAAGTATATTCGGTATATGGAAGGACTGTAAGGTGTACATGTCCAACTGGTAGGTGTCATGTGACCTTGACCTCATTTTCATGGTTCAGTGGTTATAGATAAGTTTTTGTGTTTTGGTCTGTTTTTCTTATACTGTATGCAATAGGTCTACTATATTTGGTGTATGGAATGATTGTAAGGTGTACATGTCTAGCTTGCAGGTGTCATCTGACCTTGGCCTCATTTTCATGGTTCAGTTGTCAAAGTTAAGTTTCTGAGTTTTGGTCTTTTTTTCTAATACTATATATATATGTCTGTTTTTTAGAATTTATCAGCAATAGGTCAACTATATTTAGTGTATTGAATGATAGTATTTAAAACATGACATTTTCAAAATTTCGGTGTTAAAAAATGCAGCCATATATTTCACAGAATGATGATATACTTTTATTACAATTACAATTACATATCGAGGTTATCTAGACAGGTATATTATCTATTTCATCAAACAGCCCAACGAAACATATACCAAAAAAACCAGCTGTGCAGCCCTTTTTTATTGCACTTTTTTTTTTTTTTTTTATTGCACCATGTGCACTTTTTGTTCTTCACAGCAAATTTAGATTCATAAAGTAAGAACATTTCTGTAGATTCTTTGTTTTTGTCCAAAATAAAATTTGATAAAGCAAAGCATATATTGACATTTCTGAAATACAGATTTAAAAAAATACTATTTCCTTACAAAACAGTGATTATAAGGTCCTTTGTGCTCTTATAAACTCCTTTGTGGTCCTTTCTGCTACATTATGTTTTTTTGTGCACAAAGTAGGTCCTCTGTGGTGTTTACGAGACCAAAAAAACATGCTGTCATAGTGTATTGAAATGTAGAAAAATAAGTCTCAGAAAAAAATCTATGTGTAGGATTTTTTCAGAAATTTGGTTTATAATTTTTAAATATATAAATGATTTGGTCCATTTCAGAGGTCAATGCCTAACTCTATCTCTACCTCTATTACCATGGCCGACAGCCGGTAATTGTTCAGGTGGTCGTTGTGACAAACCAGACACCTTCTACCTTAATGCTTCAAAACGTTTACTGGTCTAGTGCTATGGGTAATTTTAGATACCATGCATACCTCTACTTTTGGTAACCATAACCCACACGGGAAATCAATAGGACATTCATCGAGTACCATCTATGACTATAGGACATTCAACAAGTACCTGCTATAACTGTGGGACATTCACCAAGGAACTGCTATAACTATAGGACATTCAACAAGTTCCTAGTATAACAATAGGAATTCAACACGTAATTGTTATATACTACTATATAGAACATTCAACAAGTATCTTCTATACCAATAGGATATTCAACAAGTACCTGCTTTAGATATAGGACATTCAACATGTATTTGCCATCATTATAAGACATTCAACAAGTTCTACTATAACTATCACCACTCTGTATATCTATCACCACTCTGTATATCTATCACTACTCTGTATATCTATCAACATTCTGTATATCTATCAACATTCTGTAATCTACCACTACTCTGCATATCTATCACCACTCTGTATATCTATCACTACTCTGTATATCTATCACCAATCTGTATATATCTTCCATCACTCTGTATATCTACCACCACTCTGTATATCTTTCTCCACTATATCTATCTCTCGTTTGTATATCTATCAATATTATGTATATATATCGCCACTCTGTTAATCTACCACCACTCTGCATATCTATCACCACTCTGTATATCTATCACCACTTTGTATATCTATCCCCACTTTGTATATCTACCACCATTCTGTATATCTATCACCAATCTGTATATCTATCACCTCTTTGTATATCTACCTCCACTATGTATATCGATCACCACGCTGTATATCTATCACCACTGTGTATATATCTATCACCACTGTGTATATATATACCACCACTCTGTATATCTATCCCCATCCTGTATATCTACCACCACCCTGTATATATGCCACCACTCTTTATATCTATCACCACGCTATATATCTATCACCACTCTGTATATCTATTACCATTCTGTATATCTATCTCTACTCTGTATATCTATCACCACTTTGTATACCTACCACCACTCTATATATCTATTACCACTTTGTATATCTATCACCACTCTGTATATCTATCACCACTCTGTATATCTATCTCCACTCTGTATATCTATCACCACTTTGTATACCTATCACCACTCTGTATATCTACCGTCACTCTGTATATCTATCAACACTCTGTATGTCTACCACCATTCTGTATATCTATCACCACTCTGTATATCTATCATCCCTCTTTATATATATCACCACTCTGTATATCTACCACCACTCTGCATATCTATCTCCACTTTGTATATCTATCACCACTTTGTATATCTATCACCACTCTGTATATCTATCATCCCTCTTTATATCTATCACCACTCTGTATATCTACCACCACTCTGCATATCTATCTCCACTTTGTATATCTATCACCACTTTGTATATCTATCACCACTCTGTATATCTACCACCATTCTGTATATCTATCAACACTCTGTATATCTACTACCACTCTGTATATCTATCACCATTCTGTATATCTATCACCAATTCGTTTATATATCACCATTCTGTATATCTATCACCACTCTGCATATCTATCACCACTCTGTATATCTATCAAAACTCTGTATATCTATCATCCCTCTTCATATCTAACACCACTCTGTATATCTACCACAATTCTGCATATCTCTCACCACTCTGCATATTTCTCACCACTTTATATATCTCCACTCTATATATCTATCGCTACTCTGTATCTCTACCACCACTCTGTATATTTACCACAACTCTGTATACCTTTCACAACTTTATATATCTATCATCACTTTGTTTATCTATCACCACTCTGTTTATCTACCACGACTCTGTATATCTATCACGACTATGTATATCTATTAACACTCTGTATATCTACTACCACTCTGTATATCTATCACCATTCTGTATCTCTATCAACACTTGGTTTATATATCACGATTCTGTATATCTATCACCACTTTGTATATCTATCACCACTCTGTATATCTACCAACACTCTGTATATCTATCACAACTTTATATATCTATCATCACTATGTTTTCTATCACCACTATGTATATCTACCACCACTCACTCTGTATATCTATCACCATTCTGTATAAATACCTCCACTCTGTATATCTATCAACACTCTGTATATCTACTACCACTCTGTATATCTATCACAATTCTGTATATCTATCAACATTTCGTTTATATATCACTATTCTGTATATCTATCACCACTCTGTATATCTATCACAACTTTGTATATCTATCACTACTCTGTTTATCTATCAACACTCTGTATATCAATCTCCAATCTGTATTTCTATCACCACTCTGTTAATCTACCACCACTCTGTATATCTATTAACACTCTGTATATCTACTACCACTCTGTATATCTATCACCATTCTGTATATCTATCACCAATTCGTTTATATATCACCATTCTGTATATCTACCACCACTCTGCATATCTATCACCACTCTGTGTGTCTATCAAAACTCTGTATATCCATCACCACTCTGTATATCTATCAATACTCTGTATATCTATCACCACTTTGTATATCTTTCAACACTCTGTATATCTACCACCATTCTGTATATCTACCACCACTCTGTATATCTATCACCACTCTGTATATCTATCATCATTCTGTATATCTACCACTACTCTGTATATTTTCACCATTCTGTATATCCATCACCACTTTGTATATCTATCACCACTCTGTATATCTACCACCACTCTGCATATATATCTCCACTTTGTATATCTACTACCACTCTGTATATCTATCACCATTCTGTATATCTATCACCAATTCGTTTATTTATCACCATTCTGTATATCTACCACCACTCTGCATATCTATCACCACTCTGTATATCTATCAAAACTCTTTATATCTATCATCCCTCTTCATATCTAACACCACTCTGTATATCTACCACCATTCTGCATATCTCTCACCTCTGCATATTTCTCACCACTTTATATATCTCCACTCTGTTTATCTATCACCACTCTGTATATCTATCGCTACTCTGTATCTCTACCACCACTCTGTATATCTACCACTACTCTGTATATCTATCACAACTTTATATATCTATCATCACTTTGTTTATCTATCACCACTCTGTATATCTACCACGACTCTGTATATCTATCACGACTCTGTATATCTATCACCACTCTGTATATCTATCACCATTCTGTATATCTATCAACACTTCGTTTATATTTCACCATTCTGTATATCTATCACCACTTTGTATATCTATCTCCACTCTGTATATCTATCACCACTCTTTATATCTACCACCACTCTGCATATCTATCTCCACTCTGTATATCTATCACCACTTTGTATATCTATCACCAATTCGTCTATATATCACCATTCTGTATATCAAACACCACTTTATATATCTATCTCCACTATGCATATCTATCACCACTCTGTATATCTATCACCACTCTGTATATATACCACCACTCTGTATATCTATCCCCAAGCTGTATATCTATCACCGCTCTGTATATTTCTCACCACTTTATATATCTCCACTCTGTATATCTATCGCTACTCTGTATCTCTACCACCACTCTGTATATTTACCACAACTCTGTATACCTTTCACAACTTTATATATCTATCATCACTTTGTTTATCTATCACCACTCTGTTTATCTACCACGACTCTGTATATTTATCACGACTCTGTATATCTATTAACACTCTGTATATCTACTACCACTCTGTATATCTATCACCATTCTGTATCTCTATCAACACTTGGTTTATATATCACGATTCTGTATATCTATCACCACTTTGTATATCTATCACCACTCTGTATATCTACCAACACTCTGTATATCTATCACAACTTTATATATCTATCATCACTATGTTTTCTATCACCACTATGTATATCTACCACCACTCACTCTGTATATCTATCACCATTCTGTATAAATACCTCCACTCTGTATATCTATCAACACTCTGTATATCTACTACCACTCTGTATATCTATCACAATTCTGTATATCTATCAACATTTCGTTTATATATCACTATTCTGTATATCTATCACCACTCTGTATATCTATCACAACTTTGTATATCTATCACTACTCTGTTTATCTATCAACACTCTGTATATCAATCTCCAATCTGTATTTCTATCACCACTCTGTTAATCTACCACCACTCTGTATATCTATTAACACTCTGTATATCTACTACCACTCTGTATATCTATCACCATTCTGTATATCTATCACCAATTCGTTTATATATCACCATTCTGTATATCTACCACCACTCTGCATATCTATCACCACTCTGTGTGTCTATCAAAACTCTGTATATCCATCACCACTCTGTATATCTATCAATACTCTGTATATCTATCACCACTTTGTATATCTTTCAACACTCTGTATATCTACCACCATTCTGTATATCTACCACCACTCTGTATATCTATCACCACTCTGTATATCTATCATCATTCTGTATATCTACCACTACTCTGTATATTTTCACCATTCTGTATATCCATCACCACTTTGTATATCTATCACCACTCTGTATATCTACCACCACTCTGCATATATATCTCCACTTTGTATATCTACTACCACTCTGTATATCTATCACCATTCTGTATATCTATCACCAATTCGTTTATTTATCACCATTCTGTATATCTACCACCACTCTGCATATCTATCACCACTCTGTATATCTATCAAAACTCTTTATATCTATCATCCCTCTTCATATCTAACACCACTATGTATATCTACCACCATTCTGCATATCTCTCACCACTCTGCATATTTCTCACCACTTTATATATCTCCACTCTGTTTATCTATCACCACTCTGTATATCTATCGCTACTCTGTATCTCTACCACCACTCTGTATATCTACCACTACTCTGTATATCTATCACAACTTTATATATCTATCATCACTTTGTTAATCTATCACCACTCTGTATATCTACCACGACTCTGTATATCTATCACGACTCTGTATATCTATCAGCACTCTGTATATCTATCACCATTCTGTATATCTATCAACACTTCGTTTATATTTCACCATTCTGTATATCTATCACCACTTTGTATATCTATCTCCACTCTGTATATCTATCACCACTCTTTATATCTACCACCACTCTGCATATCTATCTCCACTCTGTATATCTATCATCACTTTGTATATCTATCACCAATTCGTCTATATATCACCATTCTGTATATCAAACACCACTTTATATATCTATCTCCACTATGCATATCTATCACCACTCTGTATATCTATCACCACTGTATATATACCACCACTCTGTATATCTATCCCCAAGCTGTATATCTATCACCGCTCTGTATATTTCTCACCACTTTATATATCTCCACTCTGTATATCTATCGCTACTCTGTATCTCTACCACCACTCTGTATATTTACCACAACTCTGTATACCTTTCACAACTTTATATATCTATCATCACTTTGTTTATCTATCACCACTCTGTTTATCTACCACGACTCTGTATATTTATCACGACTCTGTATATCTATTAACACTCTGTATATCTACTACCACTCTGTATATCTATCACCATTCTGTATCTCTATCAACACTTGGTTTATATATCACGATTCTGTATATCTATCACCACTTTGTATATCTATCACCACTCTGTATATCTACCAACACTCTGTATATCTATCACAACTTTATATATCTATCATCACTATGTTTTTCTATCACCACTATGTATATCTACCACCACTCACTCTGTATATCTATCACCACTCTGTATAAATACCTCCACTCTGTATATCTATCAACACTCTGTATATCTACTACCACTCTGTATATCTATCACCATTCTGTATATCTATCAACATTTCGTTTATATATCACCATTCTGTATATCTATCACCACTCTGTATATCTATCACAACTTTGTATATCTATCACTACTCTGTTTATCTATCAACACTCTGTATATCAATCTCCAATCTGTATTTCTATCACCACTCTGTTAATCTACCACCACTCTGTATATCTATCAACACTCTGTATATCTACTACCACTCTGTATATCTATCACCATTCTGTATATCTATCACCAATTCGTTTATATATCACCATTCTGTATATCTACCACCACTCTGCATATCTATCACCACTCTGTGTGTCTATCAAAACTCTGTATATCTATCACCACTCTGTATATCTATCAATACTCTGTATATCTATCACCACTTTGTATATCTGTCAACACTCTGTATATCTACCACCATTCTGTATATCTACCACCACTCTGTATATCTATCACCACTCTGTATATCTATCATCATTCTGTATATCTACCACTACTCTGTATATTTTTCACCATTCTGTATATCCATCACCACTTTGTATATCTATCACCACTCTGTATATCTACCACCACTCTGCATATATATCTCCACTTTGTATATCTACTACCACTCTGTATATCTATCACCATTCTGTATATCTATCACCAATTCGTTTATTTATCACCATTCTGTATATCTACCACCACTCTGCATATCTATCACCACTCCGTATATCTATCAAAACTCTTTATATCTATCATCCTCTTCATATCTAACACCACTCTGTATATCTACCACCATTCTGCATATCTCTCACCACTCTGCATATTTCTCACCACTTTATATATCTCCACTCTGTTTATCTATCACCACTCTGTATATCTATCGCTACTCTGTATCTCTACCACCACTCTGTATATCTACCACTACTCTGTATATCTATCACAACTTTATATATCTATCATCACTTTGTTAATCTATCACCACTCTGTATATCTACCACGACTCTGTATATCTATCACGACTCTGTATATCTATCAGCACTCTGTATATCTATCACCATTCTGTATATCTATCAACACTTCGTTTATATTTCACCATTCTGTATATCTATCACCACTTTGTATATCTATCTCCACTCTGTATATCTATCACCACTCTTTATATCTACCACCACTCTGCATATCTATCTCCACTCTTTATATCTATCACCACTTTGTATATCTATCACCAATTCGTCTATATATCACCATTCTGTATATCAAACACCACTTTATATATCTATCTCCACTATGCATATCTATCACCACTCTGTATATCTATCACCACTGTGTATATATACCACCACTCTGTATATCTATCCCCAAGCTGTATATCTATCACCGCTCTGTATATATACCAATACTCTATATCTATCCCCACGCTGTATATCTATCACCACTCTGTATATCTACCACCACTCTGTATATCTATCAAGACTCTGTATATCTACTACCACTCTGTATATCTATCACCATTCTGTATATCTATCACCAATTCGTCTATCTATCCCCACTCTGTATATCTATCACCACTCTATATATCTATCTCCACTATGTATATCTATCACCACTCTGTATATCTATCACCACTGAGTATATATACCACCACTCTATATCTATCCCCACGCTGTATATCTATCACCACTCTGTATATATACCAATACCCTATATCTATCCCCACGCTGTATATCTATCACCACTATGTATATCTATTACCATTCTGTATATCTATCTCTACTCTGTATATCTATCACCACTTTGTATATCTACCACCACTCTGCATATCTATTACCACTTTGTATATTTATCACCACTCTGTATATCTATCACCACTCTGCATATCTATCTCCACTCTGTATATCTATGACCACTTTGTATACCTATCACCACTCTGTATATCTACCACCACTCTGTATATCTATAAACACTCCGTATGTCTACCACCATTCTGTATATCTATCACCACTCTGTATATCTACCATCCCTCTTTATATCTATCACCACTCTGTATATCTTCCACCACTCTGCATATCTATCACCATTGTATATCTACCACCACTCTATATATCTATCCACACTCTGTATATCTACTACCACTGTATATCTATCACCAATTCGTTTATATATCACCATTCTGTATATCTACCAGCACTCTGCATATCTATCACCACTCTGTATATCTATCAAAATTCTGTATATCTATCATCCCTCTTCATATCTAACACCACTCTTTATATCTACCACCACTCTGCATATCTCTCACCACTCTTCATATTTCTCACCAGTTTATATATCTCCACTCTGTTTATCTATCACCACTCTGTATATCTATCGCTAATCTGTATCTCGAACACCACTCTGTATATCTACCACCACTCTGTATATCTACCACCACTCTGTATATCTATCCCAACTTTCTATATCTATCATCACATTGTTTATCTATCACCACTCTGGATATTTACCATGACTCTGTATATGTATCACGACTCTGTATATCTATCAACACTCTGTATATCTATTACCACTCTGTATATCTATCACCATTCTGTATCTATCAACACTTCTTTTATATATCTCCACTCTGTATATCTATCACCACTTTGTATATCCATCACCAATTCGTCTATATATCACCATTCTGTATATCAACCACCACTTTATATATCTATCTCCACTATGCATATCTATCACCACTCTGTATATCTATCACCACTGTGTATATATACCACCACTCTGTATATCTATCCCCACGCTGTATATCTATCACCACTCTGTATATATACCAATACTCTATATCTATCCCCACGCTGTATATCTATCACCACTCTGTATATCTACCAGCACTCTGTATATCTATCAACACTCTGTATATCTACTACCACTGTATATTTATCACCATTCTGTATATCTATCACCAATTCGTCTATCTATCCCCACTCTGTATATCTATCACCACTCTATATATCTATCTCCACTATGTATATCTATCACCACTCTGTATATCTATCACCACTGTGTATATATACCACCACTCTGTATATCTATCCCCAAGCTGTATATCTATCACCACTCTGTATATATACCAATACTCTATATTTATCCCCACGCTGTATATCTATCACCACTATGTATATCTATTACCATTCTGTATATCTATCTCTACTCTGTATATCTATCACCACTTTGTATATCTACCACCACTCTGCATATCTATTACCACTTTGTATATTGATCACCACTCTGTATATCTATCACCACTCTGCATATCTATCACCACTCTGTATATCTATGACCACTTTGTATACCTATCACCACTCTGTATATCTACCACCACTCTGTATATCTATAAACACTCCGTATGTCTACCACCATTCTGTATATCTATCACCACTCTGTATATCTATCATCCCTCTTTATATCTATCACCACTCTGTATATCTACCACCACTCTGCATATCTATCACCACTGTATATCTACCACCACTCTATATATCTATCAACACTCTGTATATCTACTACCACTGTATATCTATCACCAATTCGTTTATATATCACCATTCTGTATATCTACCACCACTCTGCATATCTATCACCACTCTGTATATCTATCAAAATTCTGTATATCTATCATCCCTCTTCATATCTAACACCACTCTTTATATCTACCACCACTCTGCATATCTCTCACCACTCTTCATATTTCTCACCACTTTATATATCTCCACTCTGTTTATCTATCACCACTCTGTATATCTATCGCTAATCTGTATCTCGAACACCACTCTGTATATCTATCACCACTCTGTATATCTATCCCAACTTTCTATATCTATCATCACATTGTTTATCTATCACCACTCTGGATATTTACCATGACTCTGTATATGTATCACGACTCTGTATATCTATCAACACTCTGTATATCTACTACCACTCTGTATATCTATCACCATTCTGTATCTATCAACACTTCTTTTATATATCACCATTCTGTATATCTATCACCATTCTGTATCTATCAACACTTCGTTTATATATCACCATTCTGTATATCTATCACCACTTTGTATATTTATCTCCACTCTGTATATCTATCACCACTCTGTATATCTACCACCACTTTGTATATCTATCATCACTCTTTATATCTACCACCTATCTGTATATATACACCCACTCTGTATATCTATCACCACTTTGTATATCTATCACCACTCTGTATATCTATCAAAATTCTGTATATCTATCATCCCTCTTCATATCTAACACCACTCTGTATATCTACCACCACTCTGCATATCTCTCACCACTTTTCATATTTCTCACCACTTTATATATCTCCACTCTGTATATCTATCGCTACTCTGTATCTCTACCAGCACTCTGTATATTTACCACCACTCTGTATACCTATCACAACTTTATATATCTATCATCACTTTGTTTATCTATCACCACTCTGTATATCTATCGCTAATCTGTATCTCCACCACTCTGTATATCTACCACCACTCTGTATATGTATCACAACTTTATATATCTATCATCACTTTGTTTATCTATCACCACTCTGTATATCTACCACGACTCTGTATATCTATCACGACTCTGTATATCTAGCAACACTCTGTATATCTACTACCACTCTGTATATCTATCACCATTCTGTATATCTATCAACACTTCGTTTATATATCACCATTCTGTATATCTATCACCACTTTGTATATTTATCTCCACTTTGTATATCTTATCACCACTTTGTATATCTATCATCACTCTGTATATCTACCACCACTCTGTATATCTACCCCCATTCTGTATATCTATCACCACTCTGCATATCTATCTCCACTCTGTATATCTATCACCACTCTGTATATCTATCACCACTCTGCATACTTATCTCCACTCTGTATATCTATCACCACTTTGTATATATATCACCACTCTGTATATCTACCACCACTCTGTATATCTATCATCACTGTATATCTACTACCACTCAGTATATCTATCACCACTTCGTTTATATATCACCATTCTGTATATCTATCACCACTTTGTATATCTATCATCACTCTGTATATCTACCACCACTCTGTATATCTATCATCACTGTATATCTACTACCACTCAGTATATCTATCACCACTTCGTTTATATATCACCATTCTGTATATCTATCACCACTTTGTATATATATTACCACTCTGTATATCTATTACCACTCTGTATATTTACCATCACTATGCATATCTATTTCCACTCTTTATATCTATCACCGCTTTGTATATCTATCACCACTCTGTATATCTACCACCACTCTGTATATCTATCAACACCCTGTATATCTACTACCACTCTGTATATCTATCACCATTCTGTATATCTATCACCACTTCGTTTATATATAACCATTATGTATATCTACCACCACTTCGTTTATATATAACCATTCTGTATATCTACCACCACTCTGCATATCTATCACCACTCTGTATATCTATCAAAGTTTGCTGACTTTGAACATGTTGCACTAGGTTATACACTGCTAGTACTATCAGATCGTTCTTTTGTGTCCTATCTATTGGTATATCTTTTTTTATCTGTATTGTGTTGATCTGAACCTTTTTCAACAAATTTTTACTTGAAGTTCTGACTTCGGTCTTATCCCATGTGTACAGTTTCAGTTTAAGGTAAGGTTTGACACTAGACCTTTTTTAGCCCCTTCCAAAAATGCATGTGCCTTCCCCTCGTCAGGACATATTGTGTCATTGAGTCTTTGCTCCTGTATTCCATTTTGTTTTTGTTGTAAATATAAATCAGGCTGTATGTTTGCATATTTGCTTTTTTTTTCACACTCGTCGTTTTGGAAATTAAAAAGAAGATGTGGTATGATTGCCAATGAGACAACTCTCCACAAGAGACCAAATGACACAGAAATTGACAACAATAGAAGACGTTACTAAGTTGAAAAACTTGTGCCTAATCCATTTGTCATTTTTTGAACAATAAAATACGTTTAAACTAACAACTATAGGTCGAATCTAGAATACAGTGTTGCTATTTACTGAAGTTACTCTTAGACTAGTAGCTCTACTGTTTTCTTGATGTTGGAGGTCCATAAGATTTTTTTGACGGTGCTGTCCATGTACCATTTTGTAGATCGTACTTCTTGAGCATATGTTTTATAGCGACAAGCAACTAGAACTTTGGCTATTTTTCAGTTTAAGTTGTCGTCAGCTAGCAATTTTTCTATGCTTTCTTCATGCTGATTACAGATGTTGTTCAATACTAGAAGTCCAAGTACTCGGATATGTAGTTGGGCTTCTATTGGTAGTATTCCGTTTAGGATGTTGATAGTAACATCTGCTACATAAGTTGGTTATGAGAGTATAATCTTATAAGTAGCTTTTTCTGGAAGTTTCGATTAATTTTGGTGAACTGTTTTTGGTAGTTTTAGCTCTAATCTATAGAGAAGTACTGGAGATACGTAACACGAATGACCGAATGACAATTGGAATGACCGTATGACACATGAAATTTTAATCTTAGTTTAAACAGTATTTATAAATGAAAAATTTTACAAGAATAAAGTATTAAAATATTACATGAAGTTTTAATCTTAGCACATATATGTGAATTTTAAACATTGATTTATAAATAATATTACATTAAAAGTGTATGTTATAACTAAAACATGATTTATTAAATCAGGTAAGTTCATAAAATGTTATTATAATTTCGTGGATACATCTGTTCCTGATTGCATATATACGATCGCCCAATGTGTTCAAGTTGGACTACCAAAGTGGGCCCTCATTTGTAAAATATATTATAACTCACTGACACTCCATGAATCGAAATGTATTTCATTTAACAGTCAACAAAAATTATTTTAATTAATAATTTTGCGGTACGTTTTAAAACCACTCAGGGCCTCCTGAGTGCACTCAGGACATGTGATAGATATTTTAGTGGGCGTTGAGGGTATGCGTCCTATAAATCATTTATTTTTTTATCTTAATATTTTTGTTTGAATAAAATTAATTGAATATTTCAGAAGTTATTGAAGTGTTTATTAACACGCGCCGTTATTTGGAATATGTCATGCATGACCGATGATCATATTCAATACCAATTATCATGTTGATTAGGTCTATACAAATCCTTAATTAGGTCGTCTGATCTTTAGTAATTAGTGAAGGTAATCAACACATACTAGTTAACCAAACAAGAAAGGTTTTCTTAGAACAAAAATAAAGATAGAAGTTGCAAAAAATGTTAAATAAACGTTTCGTTTTGTTTGTAATCATATTAAAGCTATTTGAGAAATTTAAGAAATCCATTCAGTTTATTTAATTTGAAAACGTTAACAAATATAGATCTAATTCATTGCAAAGTGTGGCGTCCTTCAGGGATCAAAACCCCGTTTTAATAGCGTTTGTTTAAAGGTTAATTATGCATTGGCCACGACACGTTAAAAAAACAAACTGATTAACAATGTAATAGAGTTGTAAGGTAATAGATATTTCAGGTATTGGGCATTTGTCATTATCATGATTAGATTATCTAATTGACAAAAACACTTTATAATTCAACTTTCCAAGTAAGTACTAACACGTAACACTTTGCAATAAAATGGATGATAAATTCCTGCACCATATTTCACTCTTTTTATAGAGAAAATTAAGGAAAGAAAACGGCGCGTGATATATTTTTTTTTAAAGATTATAACTTTCTAAAAGGAAACTCATTAGAACTTCGAAATGGTGTATTTCAACTTTGCTAAACTTATTTCAACATTTTAGTTATTTTAATTTTGTCCTAGTTAATTGTGCGGATGCCAGATTTATGTAACATATTTCACTATCTTCATAAAGACAAATACATGAATTAGGATATAACATTCAAATTCTCTTAAAGAAACCTCTCAAGACAAACTTCTAAATTCTAGATTCCTCTGATCTTCATTATTATCGATACACTTGTCATACATGTACATCCTGAATAAATCAATTGTTATTTTTATCAAATTTGGAAATTTAAAACCCGCAAGAGTGTAATCTTTCATTCTTCTCTATCTGTATAGAAGCACCATTGTATCTATATCTTATGGCCACAGACCACAATTAAATTCTCTATTAGTTCTTTATAACGTTTTGTTTCATTGAAAAAATTGCACCGATTCTTTTTGTCAAATATTTTGTGTGTGTAAAGTACAGTACTAGTTGAAACATATATCCAACATTCAGAAAGATTGCTCCCCAGTATCTTACAAATTTAGCCAATACACATCCATACCCCTATGGACAAGTCAAGAGATGTTCCGAAAACTGTAAATATCACCTTTTTGCACCTGGCCTAATCACTCTTTCCATATCAAAATCAGTTAAAATACAACATCCAAAAGTTTATTTCACCTCTCTTCTTTCATTTCCATCCAAAAAAAGCTAAGAAATGAGTGAGGAAGGGAAAGAAAAAAAATAAAGAAAAAATACACTTTAATTAAAAGGAACTATATTGGTGGTATGGGACCTTATCCCTTATGACCATGAAATTTTCCTCCAATGTGTCGTGGCTTTCTATTGGCTCCTTTTTTTCAGTTAATCGATTTTCTCAAAATTCTCAGATAATCTCGGATTATCTCAGAATTTTCAGATAATCCTGGATTTTCTCCAGTTAATTATTTATCTAATTTTGTGAGGAATATAATGAATTATCTCAAATATGCATTAAGCTGAGAAAATCCCGGTTTATCTCAAAATTCTGAGATAAACCGGGATTATCTGAAAAAATCGAGATAATCCCGGTTTATCTGAGCTTAATGTAAAATAGTGAGATAATCCTAGTTTATCTGAGATAATCTAGGATTATCTATAAAAGTGGTTCAGGCGTGCCATATATATACAGTGAATTTTTAATGTGTGTGCTACAATGTGTGATTTTAGTGCTGTTAACTTGTATAGTTTGTTTCATATTATAATGCTTGCTTGAATCTACTGTTGAATTTGTGTTATAAAAGAAATAAAATAATTTACTTATATTTGTTTCCATTTCTTTCATATTTATTTTAATTAAAACACAGAATTCTACTCATACAACAATAACCTATTACCTATGAAAAAAAAAAACACTTGTCAATTAAAAGTTGATTAAACAATGTTTATACAGTATAATCCTTTGTTTGCATAAGTTTTCCCCTATTCCACATGAAATTTAAACTTTACTTACCAGATTTATAAAAGTGGGAATTGGAGGAATGAACCGTTTTACTTCTATGATTGTTGTTCTTTGTTAAAGGTACCCAATAAAATAAGTGAGAAAAATAATGAAAAATTTGATGCCTTTGTGATATTAAAAATCTGTGTAAAGGAACATAATGATAAAGTTAGAATAGTGAATTATAATGTATTTTTGATGCAGAATCCTATTAATTGAAACTATTTTGCTATCACTTTTTGAACCTTTGAAAATTTGGTTAGAATGCCTACAAATCTAGCCCATACACATTCTTCATGTGTTTCGTATCTTATACATCCTTGTATTAGCTTTTAATATTTCTGCTTTGAGCGTTCCTAATGAAGGTTAATCCAGAAAAGCGCTTCGAACGCATTCAATTTCAAGTGTTATTTTCATTGACAAGTCTAGAGATTTTCTGAGAACTGTAAAAGTACCTTTTCCAACCTACTCTGATTCCTTACATCAATTCGTCGTTTCAAAATCTAATGCATTCCGGGTAATATTTTCAAAAGAATACAACAAAACGTCGTGATTGATTTAAAACGTCCTAAACAATGGCAATTCAACTCATAAAAACTTATAAACGAATAAGAAAGAGAAAGAGGAAAATGCAACAAAAAGGAACTATATTCTAGATCGTTAAATGTGGTATTGGGCCATAGATCAAATCAAACTGAATTATGAAACAAATTTAATGAATTACATATTACAGTTCAACTAGACATTATGCAGTCGCTACACATCTATTTAAGAATAAATTATTTCTGAGAGAAAAAGAATTTGTAGTAGTTTTAATGCAAACAATAGTTTATAATTACAAACACATATTAAATAATAACAAAGGGTAAAATACAAAATGGTGTTTACATATATACGTATATTCATTAATTTTACAAGTGGCTCCCAAAAGCCTGACTAACACACCTAGTAAAAATTATGCCTTTTTGATATTCATTTTGTTTTTTCTTTATTGCAATAAGATATGTTTTCTTATTTGTAGATCTTATTAACTGTCATTTTTGTACGTCTTCAATAGATGATCATTCTTACTATTGGCAGAATATACCTATCAAAGTTTTTGAGATAAAAAAAAAGCCATTTAATGATATGGCAATAAATCCTATAACTAGTGTGACAAATTGGCAATGTTGACCTACTTGTAGTTCTTATTTCGCTGATCTTTGTTTTGCTGTATTAAGGATGTACTGAGGTGAAATTAAAAAAATCTAGAATTTAAAATTGATACTATACCCTTAACTTCCTTCATTCCGTCTATGGCTATCTAACTGATTGTCTACCCTTAACTACCTTCGTTCCGTCTATGGCTATCTTACTGAGTATCTACCCTTAACTTCCTTCGTTCCGTCTATGTCTATCTTACTGATTGTCTACCCTTAACTACCTTCGTTCCGTCTATGTCTATCTTAATGCTTGTCTACCCTTTAACTTCCTTCGTTCCGTCTATGGCTATGTTACTGCTTGTCTACCCTTAACTTCCTTCGTTCCGTCTATGGCTATCTTACTGATTGTCTACCCTTTACTACCTTCGTTCCGTCTATGGCTATCTTACTGAGTGTCTACCCTTAAATTCCTTCGTTCCGTCTATGTCTATCTTACTGATTGTCTACCCTTAACTACCTTCGTTCCGTCTATGTCTATCTTAATGCATGTCTACCCTTTAACTTCCTTCGTTCCGTCTATGGCTATGTTACTGCTTGTCTACCCTTAACTTCCTTCGTTCCGTCTATGGCTATCTTACTGATTGTCTACCCTTTACTACCTTCGTTCCGTCTATGGCTATCTTACTGAGTGTCTACTCTTAACTTCCTTCGTTCCGTCTATGTCTATCTTACTGATTGTCTACCCTTAACTACCTTCGTTCCGTCTATGTCTATCTTACTGATTGTCTATCCTACTGATTGTCTACCCTTAACTACCTTCGTTCCGTCTATGGCTATCTTACTGATTGTCTACCCTTTACTACCTTCGTTCCGTCTATGTCTATCTTAATGTTTGTCTACCCTTTAACTTCCTTCGTTCCGTCTATGGCTATGTTACTGAGTGTCTACCCTTAACTTCCTTCGTTCCGTCTATGGCTATCTTACTGAGTGTCTACCCTTAACTTCCTTCGTTCCGTCTATGGCTATCTTACTGATTGTCTACCCTTTACTACCTTCGTTCCGTCTATGTCTGTCTTAATGCTTGTCTACCCTTTATCTTCCTTCGTTCCGTCTATGGCTATGTTACTGCTTGTCTACCCTTAACTTCCTTCGTTCCGTCTATGGCTATTTTACTGACTGTCTACCCTTAACTGCCTTCGTTCCGTCTATGTCTATATCTTACTGATTGTCTTCCTCTTGCCACCTTCATTCCATATTTTGTTATCTTACTGATTGTCTTTCCTTAACCACCTTCATTACAGCTATGGCTATTTTACTGATATTCTATCCCTAAGCACCTATATTACATCCATGGTTATCTTTCTGATTGTCTACCCTTCATTACCTATAATATTACATCTATGGTTATCTTACTGATTGTCTACACTTAACCACCTCCATTCCATCTTTGGTTTCTTACTGATTGTCTACGGACTTAACAACTTTCATTGCATCTCTGGTTATCTTACTGATTGTCTACCCTTAACCATTGTCATCCCATCTATGGTTATCTTACTGATTGTCTACCCTTAACCACTGTCATTCCATCTACTGCTATCTTACTGATTGTCTTTCCTTAACCATGTCATTCTATCTATGGTTACCTTACTGATTGTCTTCCCTTAACCAATGCCATTCCATCTATGGTTATCTTACTGATTCTTCCCTTAACCGCTGTCATTACATCTATGGCTATCTTACTGACTGTCTACCTTTAACCAATGTCATTCCATCTATGGTTATCTTACTGATGGTCTACCCTTAACCACTGCCATTCCATCTACTGCTATCTTACTGATTGTCTACCCCTTAACCATTGTCATTCCATCTATGGTTATCTTGCTGATTGTCTAACCTAATTAACCACCTTCATTACATCTATGGATATTTTACTGATTGTCTACCCTTAACCACCTTCATTACATCTATGGCTATCTTACTGATTGTATACCCTTAACCACCAGATTACATCTATGGATATCTTACTGATTGTCTACCCTTAACCATTAATATTCCATCTTTTGCTATCTTACTGAGTGTCTTAACCTAACCACCTAGATTACATCTATGGATATCTGACTGATTGTCTACACTAAACCACCTAGATTACATATATGGATATCTTACTGATTGTCTACCCTTAACCATCAATATTCCATCTTTTGCTATCTTACTGATTGTCTTAACCTAACCACCTAGATTACATCTATGGATATCTTACTGATTGTCTACACTAAACCACCTAGATTACATCTATGGATATCTTACTGATTGTCTACACTAAACCACCTAGATTACATCTATGGATATCTTACTGATTGTCTACACTAAACCACCTAGATTACATCTATGTATATCTGACTGATTGTCTACACTAAACCACCTAGATTACATCTATGGATATCTTACTGATTGTCTACACTTAACCACCTAGATTACATATTTGACTATCTAAGTTGTTGTCCTCTCTTAACCACTTCATTCCATCGCATGTTTTTTTATTGAACGTCTACTCTTGACCACCTTCACTAAATATGTAATCTGCACCTGATGAATTGATAATTTCATCTGTGCTGATAGGACCATTCCATTTAATTTCTGAACGGGGAGGAGGTGTTACCTTATCAAAGCCTCCCTTAAGAAGATATTTTCAGGCAAATTTCAATTCCTCAGATGCTTGGCTTAAAACCCCTCAGATGCCTAATCGTGCCTTCAACCCCTCATTTTTACATATTTAGACCCCTCACAAACAAAAAAAAAAGTACCTCTCAGATGTATCATGAGCCAATCAGTAACCTCAAGAAATGACTTTTGATACCCCTCAGAAAAAAAAACCATCCACCTCACTTTTTCAGAAATTGAATGGAATGGTCCATAGCCCCTCCTGTCAACATTTCAAAATCCTGGATCTATTACTGCATATTCGATCGCGAAGAGGCCAAGGCCAGTATCATTTTCTTACAAACACGTAAAATGTAGCGATCTGATTTTAAAAAATCATCTCAGCTGTTAATAGATATAGGAAGATGTGGTGTGAGTGCCAATGAGACAACTCTCCATCCAAATAACAATTTATAAAAGTAAACCATTATAGGTCAATGTACGGCCTTCAACACGGAGCCTTGGCTCACACCGAACAACAAGCTATAAAGGGCCCCAAAAGTACTAGTGTAAAACCATTCAAACGGTAAAACCAACGGTCTAGTATATATAAAAAACGAGAAACGAGAAACACGTATAAATTACATAAACAAACATGTGAAAGCTCTCTCACAGGCAAACAACCAATAACTGAAAAATATAAGGGCATACACTACAAGCACGGGGACACATTGTTAGTTTTCTCTACGATACTCTCCGGCCTAACGTTAGGTATCGTAGTGTATCACACCATCAGATTGGGAATATAGATAACTATAGTTAATGAAAACATTTACACAAAAGCTTTGATATTGCGAGTATTATGGCTGAAACCTACAGGTATACAAAAGGTAGCATCTGCAACAACTAAAATGCAATTATAAAGGATCATTGATTCACCTTGATTAAAATCTGCGTGGTTCCTTATCACTTTTCATTATGAGCAACCATTTGAAATAGATGTTGTCTAATAGTACATTGAACTCTCTGATAAGGGTGTGGATGGGGATTTACAGAATAGAGAATAATGGGCGAAACATATAAAAAATAGAAAAAAAAATATAAAGAATAGAGAAAAATGGCCTAAAAATTAGAGAATACAGAAATGAAGGACCCCATCCAGACCCTCGTACATTGAACTCTCTGATTGATTTGTGTTTTGTTTTGTGTGAACAAACTTCAGCTGAAATTATAGAATAGCCAATACAATTTAGACTGTCAGAGGAACTTGAGTTGAATGACCAGGCGACCTACAAAATTTCATAAAGGAAAATTTGGAATTACCAGGATATGGCATTCGTACGATCGTTCCGACATAGAATTAACTGGTCATTCGGGTTAACGAGCACTAAGTGCATTGACCTCGTTAGAATGAGAGTAACCGATGGATTGATTTCTTGTTTGCTAAATATCCAGTGGAAAATATTTCATGAATATTGAGATAGACTTGTTGGTGGATGAGTCTGTTGGGAATTACTCAATCAATACAATTAAACTATAAAATATTACCTTGTTGCACTATTATGCGCTTATATATAAATTGTTTTATAGGAACAACAGTAAAAAGCAGTAGAGGGTTGTGACAAAATATTCTTCAGAATTTTTAACTGCTCCAAGCAAATAATTCTTTAGGAAATTAGTTGTGTTAAGGTAAAACAAAACCCATGTTAACTTAGCGCTGACTGATTAATTCAAATGAACTATGACTTATAATTGGTCAGTTAATATGATCTAGAAAAACATTCAGTAAAACTCGTCAAAGATATCTTTCATAAAAATGAACGAGAAGTACTTTCACTAGTGAATGGAAACCCCAATGCTGCTTCGATAAATACCAAAAACACTCCCTAATGAAAATATGAACGTATTGTGTCCCATCAACCCACAATACTTGTCACTCCAAATCCTACTTGATTTAATGTCGTTATATGAGGCCAGTGATCCCAATAACACAGTTCGGCATCCCGTTGAACCCACAACGAACAGTCTGAAGTTGCAGTACAGACAGAGCATATGATTTACACTTACCAGAGATCAGTAAGGGGTCAATATTTACAAACTGTTTACTATTAAAGGTATAAAACCAAAGGGATATTCAAACTCATAAGTCGACGACAAACTGAAGACGATATGGCAAAAAACGGAAAATACAAACAACAGTCTACAAAACACAACACAAAAAACCAAAGACTGAACAACACAGAAAACCAAAGACTGAACAACACGAAGTCCAGCAAAACACCGGCTGTGGTCTCAGGTGCTCCCGAATGGTAAGCAGATCCTGCTCCACAAGTGACACCCGTCGTGTTTCTCATGTAAGTACAAATTATGTGATGTCACATTCGAGCAAAAGAGGATAGGATTGTTGTTACGACAACAGAAGCTATCTGTCGTCATCAGTGAAACAAATTTTTTATAACGGTCAACTAACTCGTTATAGCGTCCGTAAAATTTTCGAAGGGATGACATCAACTTCACCAGTTGGAACCCTTAGTTAAATAGCTGCCTTAATTGTAAGCAGCAACCATCTATAATGTAGGGAAAACACTGGTTGAGATAAAGAAGAAAAACACCAGTTTAATATTTTCTTTTCCTATGTAATAACCAATAAACATATCAACAAAGTTAGGAGCCTGTAATTCAGTGGTTGTCGTGTGTTGCTGCTTATCATATTTGTTTTTCTTTTTTTGTTTTGTACATTAATCAGGCCATTAGTTTTTAAATCAGACCTTTGGTTTTTAAATCAGGCCGCCAACAGTTAGTTTCCTCGTTTGAATTGTTTACATTTGTCATGTCGGTGCCTTTTAAAGCTTGCAATGCGGTATGCGTTTTGCTCCTTGTTGAAGACCCTATAGTGACCTACAGTTGCTAACTTCTACGTCATTTGGGGTGTGGTGGAGAGTTGCCAATCTAATTTAGATATCGATCTCTGATTTCGCTATCCTTCGACGAGAATGCGATTTCCGATAGATCTTAATTTTAATCAGATTGTCTCATTGGCAGTCATAGACTACATGTACCGCATCCTCTTATGTTTATGAAGAAAAAAAATGTTGAAAATCTGTGCAGTATCAAAAACTAACCCGAAACCTGTGAAGAAGTAGAAAGGAATGTTATATGTTAATAACTCAGAGCAGCTGCAAATAAAATATCAATTAGGATTTGTTAATTATTATGTTCTCGAAAAAAAGGCCAATTGTCCCATCCCCCAACTTTTTGGCCAACATTTTTTTTTTTATAGAGTTTGGCCAGTTTTGAGTATAATTTTTTAAGAGGTTCAAAAAGTGCTGATTTTTGGAATACTGTCAAACCTTTCTTTAAAAAAAAAAAGAAAATCCCGGGGGCAAAAAATTATTTTATATGACGAAAGTAAAATAATAAATAATTCAAAAGAAGTACCAGATGTCTTTAATAAATTTTTTGCTACTGTTGATGAGAAAATAGGAAATGATGTAATATATGATCCATCAAACCATCATAGCATAAATGCCATACATGAACAAAATCACTTGAAAAAAGATACAAAATTTGAATTTCAAGAGGTGACACCAGAAAAAGTGGACAAAGTAATGTGAAAAAAGCAACAGGAGCTGATGGGATACCAGCAAAAATAGTTAAAGCAAGTAAATCTGTCGTAGCACCTCATCTGACTAGTCCTATAAATTTGACTGTAGACACGGGCCAGATCGACTTAAAGAAGCCCAAGTTACACCCTTACATAAAAAGAACGACCCATTACTGAATCAAACTACAGACCAGTCAGTGTGTTACCTATTTTTTCAAAGTTTTATGAAAAAATATTTGAAATACAGTGATATGACTTCTTTGATTCCATTTTTAATCCTTATCTATGTGCTTTCCGTAGAGGACATGGATGCCAGACTACGCTGCTCAGATTACTGGAAGACTGGCGTAAAGCCCTAGACAAAAAATTTTATACAGCTGCAGTTCTTATGGATTTATCAAAAGCTTTTGACTGTTTACCTCATGATATTTTATTAGATAAATTATTAGCATATGGTGTTTCTCCACATTCTGTATCTTTGTTAAAGTCATATCTTTCTAACAGAAAACAGCAAATTAAAGTCAACAGGGTTCTGAGTAGCTGGGCTGCCATCCAAAAGGGGGTACCCCAAGGTTCTATATTGGGGCCCCTTTTGTTTAATGACTTCATAAATGATATTTTTTATTTTGTTAAACATAGTACCTTATACAATTATGCTGACGACAATACTCTGTCTTTTAGCAGTCCTGATTATGACCATCTCATACCTATATTAGAATCTGAGTCTCAAGTGCTGATTGATTGGTTCAAAGAAAATAAGATGCAGCCAAATCCTGATAAATTTCAAGTTATTGCCGTAGGGGAAAGAACCTTTGCAAAAAATCCGTCTATCCAAATTCAGCAAAATATTTTATCATGTGAAGAAACCGTCAAGTTACATGGAATTGATATTGATTACCAACTAAAATTTGATGCACATATAAGTAACTTGTGTAGAAAGGCATCACAACAGCTGAATGTTCTCAAGAGAATTGGATCCTATTTAACCAAATTGAATAAACTTACAATTTTCCATACTTTCATTTTGAGTAATTTTAATTTTTGCCCTTTGGCTTGGCATTTTTGTACAGATCTCGAGAAAATTCTAAAAACTGGAAAAATACAAGAGAGAGCATTAAGATCCAACCCTACAAGTGAGACGCATCAGGACAATGGCACCTGAGACTTATAAAATTTTAAATAATTTGGCTCCTTTATGTTTACAAAATTTACTTCACATTAAACACACTAAATATTCTTAATGATACAGTAACATTTTGGAAATACCACAGGTAAGAACTACCTCATATGGAAAAAAATCTTTTAGCTTTGCTGCTGGTTCTTTGTGGAATAGTTTACCAGACCATTTCAGGACTGTTGACAGCTTCACACATTTTAGAAGTCTTGTTCAGTCCTGGAGTGGAACGGACTGTTTTTGCTCTGCCTGCAGGTAATTTTTGATACATTAATTATGCTTTTATGCTGCATTAACAGCTTGCATTGCAACTGAAATTTTGTTTTTACGTTTTAATAATTACAAGTTTTTTTACTTTAAATTATTTACTGAAAATTCTTTAGCTGCAAATTTTTAAAATTATTCCTGTATCAGTGCTTCATATATATGTTTTTAGTATTAGCAAGATACAAGTCTATGCTAGAGTTAAATGTGGTGCTGTTTTATTACTATTTATTTGCATGCCTTGTTTTATATGTTATTGCATATGTTTTTATATTCGATGAAAAGCTCATTAGAGCTTATGTTTTAGTATGTTTGTTAATATACCGAATCAAAATAAAGTTTTACTTAAGAAACTTGAAACATCAAAAATGATCAGCAGACCATTTTACAAGATCTACAAAAATGCCAATGTATTACTGAACCATTCATAAATCATTATAGGAGTTATTGCCCTTTAAAGATTATTTTTGACAAAGTGGACGGCTTCTTTTTGACCCTTTGAATCTGAAAATAAAAAAAAAAGTATTTATATATATCTACAAAGTAACACTTTTAAATGTTCATAAAACAGACATGAGTGTTTATGTTTTTAAATTGTGTCTTACTTGTATTGGCACTAAGGCTTCAAACTTCTTGGATTTAGTAAAACACATTAAAAACTACCAAAATGCCTCATTTTTAGATCATGTCATTTACAAGAGCTTTACCTAAACTGATATTTTGCTACAAAATGTATTTTACAAAAATGTTAATGTGTGTTAAAAAGTTTGGGTGAAACTCTTGCTCATATATTCCTGAACCAAAAACTATGCATGAAATGGCCATTTAAGGTCAAATATGTATATTTCAACAAGTTAATTACATTAAAGTAACATCACAAGTTTTATTTATCAATGGAATTAACATAATTTTGAAAGGCTTAAATAAGTTTACTATTTTTGCAATTTCATGGGACAAATAATGGCTCTCTTCATAGCCCCGTCTTTGAACATTAATTAATTTACACCTTTTATCTGGAAAATCATAATTGATAAACCAAAATTGTAAATGGCAAATATTATCAATGATAAAAATCAACCAAAAGCCAATTTGACTGAAATGCTTCTCTGGAATAATTTTTTTAACCATTTTTTGCGTTCTATCTTGAAAACTATAATAGATGAACAGAAACTGTAAAGAGCAAAAACAATCGGCAATAAAAGATCTATAAAAAGCCTTGGCAGAAAAAAAAAATAGAAAATTTGTGAAAAAAAAGAAAGAAATGGGAAAATCATATGTATTGTCAAAATACTGTTAAAGAAAACTTTGATGGAAAAGGATCTCACCCTATTTTTCTTGAAACTTGGATGGACTTTGAAGGGATTAAGCCAATCATAGTGTAGTTTAGCAATGATGTAATTTTTGTCACCAAAACAAAACCACACCGCAAAACTGGGGGAAAGTGAAAAAGTAGGATGAGTTCCAGTATGACTAAAACAAATTGTTGCAAAGAAATGAAATAATAGATGAATTTATTGAATTCATTTCGATCAGTTGTTGAACTTTATCAAGAAACAGATTGAATGTTGTTTTGTCCATTTAAATAATACCTAAATTCAACACCAGGGTTCTCATTTTGAAGTTCTTACAGTAGAGTATTAAAGGTTCTTCTCTTGTCTGCTTTTAAGCAACCAGTTTCTTGCCCCTTTCTTCTCACAATTGTATGATTTTAAATATGCCTTCTCAAAAGGTAATACACATAATACACAGTGAAAGTGTAATGCCAGTTGTGGATCCAGGAGACGTACTAGAGGCCATATGCATCCCCCCTTTGATAGCAAAAAAATTTTTATATTTATAAATTTTTAGTATAGAATCCTTTAAAAAAATGTTGTGGCATCACTATGCTTGGCGCTATATCTTCAATTATCAGAAATTATGCCCCTTTCAAAATCTTGGATCCCCTCTGAATGCAGTCATTCTGTGATACATGTAAGTGTATTAGAGACATTTTCTCTTTGTTAACATTGAACTCCTGCCTTTTCTTTGACCAAGATGAAAAATTGGGGTGAATCTCTTTGGATGTTGGACAGATGAGGGGGTGAATCTCTTTGGGATGTTGGATATAGTGGGTAAAAATGTGGGATATGGAATACATGGGGTAAAAAACGTGGGATGTATAGGGGTAAAATTGTGGGGATGTATAGGGGTAAAAATTGTGGGGATGTGGTATATAGGGGGTAAAAATGTGGGGATGTGCAGGGGCGGATCCAGCCATTTTAAAAGGGATAAAAGGGGGTTTCAACCATATGTCCCCATTCAAATGTATTGATCATCCAAAAAAAAGGGGGGTTCCAACCCCCTGAACCCCCTCCCCCTGGATCCGCCACTGATGTGGGATATAAGGGGTAAAAAGTTGGAAAGTGGGATATAGGGGTAAACAAATGGGATCTTGGCAATAAAAAGGAATTAGTGGGGAAAATTACAAAAAAATAGTGGGATTTGGGAAATGAGCAACCTTATGTCATCCCTTTCACAGTTGAATTAATGACAAGTTTTCGTGTTCAAAATTTTCTTTGACCAAGTTTTTTTTTAAATACTTTAATTGTGAAAGCAGTGCTTTGTAAGACAAAACTTTTAGACTGGTCACTTTAACAATCCTCTATGACTATTATTGTTAATTACTAATATGCTGTAAAGTCAGAACCTATTTGGCAATCAATAATGATAGGTAAGTGACCATTCCAGATAATGACCTTTGTTACATTTTAGATAAAGAAATTGTAATATTGTGCCAAATCCCTTTATTGAACCTCTTTCCTATTTATTGACATGTACTAGGTAACTGACCAATGCACTGACCACCAGACCAGTGATTGACCAGTGTGGCCATAATCTCAAGTTGATCCAGATCAAGTAGTATTGGGGATTATCTCACCTAATAATAGAGGTAAGTCATTTTATTTATTGTCAATATTTACTATGAATGTATATACACAGGTAGAAAAATACAATCATTTATGAAATCATCTATTGATTAGAGGTGGTCAGTTGGGGTCAAGCTTAACACTATGCTTAGGTTATGATGACCTCTGATTTGAACAAAGAAATTGGTCATACAGAGGTTGGGTACATGTGTTTAACCATAGTTTAACTAAGATTTTATTTGCATTTTTTTTAAAGGGGGAAAAATATTTTTTAATATAATCTTAAATTGCTTTAACTTGCAATAAACTTTTTTTTCATTTTACATGTTTTAAGTTTTTTTACACAATTATTTTTTGAGGTAATTGGTAAATTTTAAGTTCCATTTTTCGAAATTTGCTAGAAACATATATGGGTTTTGAAATGGATTTTGTTTCTAAACAGTTTTAGAATTCATATCTTTTAACCGTATCACAAAAGAATTTTTTTAAGCCGCCAGCATACAATTGGCATTCAGCAGATTTAGTGCCAAATCATGCAAATAGACAGCAACATACCAACACAAAAAAAAGACTTCTGATACATACAATCTTTAGCAATACAATCAGTATTTCAATAGTATTTTATTTTATTATTTTACAAATTCAATTATGCTCTTCAGCAAAATTGCATGTCTCCAACCTATGTGCTGAATTAAATTTGACCGCAGTGTAGGGTTAGACACCAACCAGTTTTGTGGTTATTTCTGTTAAAGCTATAGAATACATTCTAGATTAGTGCTAGAATCCCTTTAGTTTATTCTTAACACTATGACAAAAAGTGCAATGGAAGTTCATCATTAATTTTTTGCCATATAATGATTAACAGCATTTCTGTTTTGAATAATTGAGATTGCCACATCTGGCGATTTTTCCTGGCAAGGACTTCACATTCTTCACACTGAGGCTTTAATCAGGACCTCTGACTTACTTAACAATGCTTAAGGAGGACTTTTTACATAAAATTAAAATCCCTGGACCTTATTGAATTATGTAAAGCAAAATGTCAAACCTTGCTACATATTGTTACTACAAAATTAACAGGACTATATTTGAATAGTTGCCACAGTCAATTCAGGATTTGATGGTCACAAATGCAGTTTTACTGGTGACACAGAGCCTGAGTCAGTAAAATGGATAATTGAGGGTTTGGATGGGGTTAAATGATTAAAGAATAATGCCCTTAAAAAATGAAGATTAGAGAATAACGGGCAAAAAAATGAAGATTAGAGAAAAAAGGGGTTAATTTTTTGAAGATTAGAGAAAAAAGGGGTGAAAATTAAATGTTTACAGAATAACAGACCCCCCATCCAGACCCTCATAATTGACACCATCAAATCCCAAATTAAGATGGGCAATTATGTAAGTACTGTTGTTTCTATTTTTATGAAGCCACAGGGCCAAGTGAGCTTTTCTCATCACTTGGTGTCCGTTGTCTGTGTCGTCTTCTGTTAACTTTTACAAAAATCTTGTCCTCTGAAACTAACTACTGGGCCAAAATTATCCAAACTTGGCCACAGTCACCATTGGGGTATCTAGTTTAAAATATGTGTCCAATGAGACCAAGATGGCTGACAGAGTGAAAAAATAAAACATATGGGAAAAATGCAAGTTTTGTCTATTATTTTGAAAACTGTTATAAATAAAGCAGAGGCAGATTAAGGGGGGACAGGGTGCCCGGCCCCCCCCCCCCTTTTGTGGGAAAAATTTGGTTGATTATTTAGGGACCACTGAAGCATGACTGGAGCAGGCCCCCTCGTATGGCAGTCAGTGGGGGCAGAAATGTTCAGAATGTTGAGCTCTACCAATTGTCCATACATATCAAAACTGTCAGATGACTTTTTATAGGAGTTATTGCCCTTAAATGACAAATTTTACCATTTTTTTTCAATTTTGCCTATTATCTTGAAAACTATAATAGATAAATAGAAACTTTAAATTGCAAAACTGATCAGCATCCAATATTAAAGACTAATGGTTGAAATTGTCAGTCAACTCCTTATTAGAGTTATTGCCCTTTGATGATGATTTTTACCTTTTTTTTGCGTTTTTGGCTTATATCTTAAAAATTAAAATAGATAAATAGAAACTTAAATAAGCAAAAATTATCAGCAAGACAAGATCTACAATTAACAATGGTGGAAATCATCCAACGACTCCTTATTGGAGTTATTGCCCACTAATGACAATTTTTACTATTTTTTTTGCGTTTTGCCTTATATGATAAAAATAGATAGATAGAAACTTAGATAAGCAAAAATGATCAGCAAGACAAGATATACTAACAAGTCAAATTTTGCAGATACAGTTAGTAGACTGACTCACTCTTTATAGGAGTGATTGCCCTTAAATTAGGAACTTTTTTTACCCTCTTTTGTGTTATGAGCAAAAACTAAAGAAGATAGAGAGAGAGAAATTAAACAGACTAATTGATCAGCAATACAAGATCAACAAAACAGAGATTTTTGTCATGAATTTTATTCTCGTCTACAATGTTGGAGAGTGTCCTTTGTTGAATATGCATATAGACCAAGGTGAGCGACACAAGCTCTTTAGAGCCTCTTGTTCTTGTTGCCAATGACTTTGACTTTTGAGGGGTCTGTAGTGGCCTGTTGCATGGCAAAATATTTCGGATCCTATCCAATATACCCTCATTTTCCAGTGGCAGTCCAAATTTCCCTGACTTTCATCCCAGACAACCGCCATTACAGGACCTGATCTATTGTATTTTTTGTTAATTTGTTCATGTTCTGAACATGCATGAAATATTTGCCACTGGATGTTAAGCAAACATCAATCAATCAATCAACCAATGACTCTGACCATCAACCACTCCTGAACTGTGGAATATTTTGCAGACATCATCCAATCAAAAGTAGTGTTAAATTTCACATTGATTCATATGGCTCTATTGACCATCTGCCAAACAGCCACTCAGGACAACAAAACATTTATTAAAGACAATTTGTATACTGCAGTCTGCCCCGAAATCTTTTACACATTTTAGTTCAAACCCGAGACATTTTAAGAAAATAGTTCTGTAATTTATGTCCAACCAATTTTATTAAACTTTTCACTGGCTTATAAATGTAAGGAGATGTGGTATGATTGCCAATGAGACAACTATCCAGCAAAGTTCAAGTGAAGTGGATGTAAGCAATTATAGGCAACCGTATGGCCTTCAACAATGAGAAAACCCATACTGTAAAGTCTTCTATAAAAGGCCTAGAAATGAAAAATTAACGAATTTTTACTAGTCATTGGCTTTTGGCACAGACTTATATTGTACCTCAACATCTTTAATCCTAAATATAGTGACAATTGTATATTTAAGGACAATATAACCTTTAAATTTTTGTGACAGAAGCACCTGAGATCACCCCTGTTTTTGGTGGTGTTTGTGTTGATCAGTCTTTAGTTTTCTATGTTGTGTTTTGTGTAATGTTGTTTGTCTTTTCGTCATTTTTCATTTTTGCCATGGCATTGTCAGTTTGTTTTTGACTTATAAATGAGTTTGAATATGATGGCCTTTGGTATCTTTCACCTCTCTTTTATGAGTCCAAAAATTATCAAAATAAATTTTGGGAATATGTCAAACTCTGATCTTCTATTTCATAAAAACATCTACAACTTAGAGGTATATTTCAAAAATAAATGCTGGGTTGCTTAAAATAGTTTATAAACAAAAAGTATCTTTGGAAAATAAGTTGATTTTCAGTATTGTTTATGAAAATTTCTGCAATTATAAACTTTTGAATTTTCACTGAGTTATTTAATACTTTGTATAAGGTTTTGTGAGCATTTTAACATATTTTCGAATTCACTGATTTACTTTTAATGGAATTTGTGAGCAGTTTTAACATGAAATAAAATTAATTTAGTTGGCAAACTATATAATACCTTTAACCATGTCAACTGTCAGTTTAAAATACAGTAAAATCCACATTCCCAGCAGTTAGTAGACTATAAGAAACCTTAGTGAGATAAGGAAGCTGTCATTACAGTAATTAGTTAAGTGGCCATTGCTGTCAGTTCACTGTATTATTTTGTCTTCAGCTTGTCTAATTATAACTTCTGACAGAATTTATTTCACTCTTATAGATCTATAAGCTACATTGCATTTTGACATTTATCAGTAATGCTTGATTTTTTTGAATAAAATTCCATAATCATGATCAATAATATCAATCAAATGGCCAGTGATGACAAATTATTAAAATGATTCAAGAATTTAAGAAAGAAACATTTTCTTTCATTTCTTATTTGTAGTATTACAAATGTACATGATCTGCACCCCTGACTGCCAGACAAGTTGAATTTTGTAGTAAAAACCTGTGAATTGTGCATGCCAGAATTAAGTTATAAAATAATAAACCATATGTATTATGTAAATGAATCAAATATAAATTTGATTTTTGACTTTTTTGTTTACTTTTAAAGATGGTGGATCTAGAATAGTGTGGTAGTGGTATGGAAGATCCTTCTCCCTTAATTCTTTCCTTCTATTAAATATAAAAGTATGGAGATGTAGTATGATTGCCAATTATCCACCTAAGACCAACAGACAAGGATGTAAAGATCTACAGGTCTCTGTACGGCCTTCAACAATGGGTAAAACCCATCATATAGTAAGCTATAGTAAGGCCCAAAGATAACAAAATGAATGATGAAGATACTTACCAGTGTGTCAAAAGTTTGTTATTTTTTTCAACTTCTTTAGAATACTTTTGTTAAAGTGTGTGTTTAGGTCAGTCAAAAGGAAACAACTTATGATAAGTCAATGGTATTTGGTATGCAGTTGTATTTACGTTTGCATTTCTCATTTCCATAGAGGTTACTTGGCCATTAAGCTGCACCTTCAGTTATGGTATATTGACTTTGAATGTTTTGCATAGTTTACATGTTAAAGTATGTTCATTTTAATTTCAACATTTGCATTATACTTTTATTAAAATATTACCCAATGGTGAATATATCAATTTAAAAGAGGCAGTTATTTGTCATGATACATATGTGTTATTTCTCTCCATAAACATGATAAAAAAATAATTATCTTTTGTTTCATATTACTGTCTTATTTGTTGATTCAAGTATTTCATCATTACCAAACAGTAGCTAAATCAGATGAAGGTTTTGTCTGTATGGCTTCTATTATCAATTTACACCACAATCTACTCATTTCCTCACAAAACTAGTGAATTTATTTCAGTTTTACTGCCAGATAAAACTGACTTTATCTTTATTTTATTGAAACAGCATGTTCTAATTTGACTGATATCTTCAACAATCAGTCAGTCACCTCTAATAAATGTGCAGATCCTCTGAGGTTAGCTAAATCAGACAAAATAACACCTGGTTTATTTCTGAGGTACAGTGTATGGGTTCTGTAGTCTGTATTTGAACCGGAATGTGTATAAAGACTGATTAATGTGCTTATTTGGTAAGAGTTATTTCCCTTAAATCAGACAAAATATCACCTGGCTTTTAAATTCTTAAGTACAGTATATGGGTTCTGTAGTCTGTATCTGTAAGACTGATTGATTTGCTTGTTTGGTAAGAGTTATTGCCCTTATTTGTGTTCAGCAAAATTTTACATTCTCATTGTTAAATAACACTTGGATTATTTCTGAGGTTGAAAATATGGGTTTTGTAGTCTGTATTTGAACAGGGCATGTACATTGACCAAGAATTTGTATAGATCAGTTCTCTTGTCTTCTTTTTGGTAAGAGTTATTTTCCTTCTCCTCTGAGGTTAACTAAATCAGACCAAATAACACCTGGCTTATACCTGAGGTACAATATATGGGTTCTGTAGTCTGTAACTGAACAAGGCTGTTTGGTTACAGTTATTTCCCTTATTTGTGGTTAGCAAATTTTTAAAAGTACTTTCTTTATTTTCATCACATCACAAATATTATTGAATTGACCTGGCTTTATTCTGAGGTACAATATCATGGGTTCTGTAGTCTGTGTTTGAACAGGGCATGTCTTAAAGAGACCTGGCTTTTTTCTGAGGTACAATATATGGGTTCTGTAGTCTGTGTTTGAACAGGGCATGTCTTAAAGAGACCTGGCTTTTTTCTGAGGTACAATATATGGGTTCTGTAGTCTTGTGTTTGAACAGGGCATGTCTTAAAGAGACCTGGCTTTTTTTTTAGGTACAATATAATTTGGTTCTGTAGTCTGTGTTTGAACAGGGCATGCAAGACTAAGAATTTATTTAGATTAATTTTCTTGTCTTATTTTTTATAACAGTTAGTTCCCTTATAAGTGTTTTGCAAATTTTGATAATATTTCTTTTGATGGATGGATGGATGGCTGTATAACGTCTATTGGCAAATTAAATGCATATTCAGGATGATATTTCTGTTGACAAGGATGGCTGTAAGATGATCTTAAGTTATATTGGTATCCAATGAATAAAGTTCTTTTGAACAAACTTGTATTCATGTTGTTAGCAAGCTTAGGGTGCACTGAAGTAATTTTTAATGAAGGGGACAACCATTTGATTTGGGAGTGGAGGGTGCATGAAGGATTTTTTTTTTTTAAATATTCCACCCCACAAAATACAGGAAATATAATTGCTTATAAAAGTGAAAATAAATTTGGCCCTCTCCTCTCTTAGAGAACTTCAAATCTCTTGAACTAGCAAAGTTGTTTAATTATGAACTTGCAATGCTATTTTTAAACTCAGTGTAGTCTACAGAATATCCCTGACCTTTAAGTCCTTAGACTTAATAACAACAAGCAGTAAATCAAAAATGATGTATGTGATTAAGTTATATTTTTCTAGTATAAACAATGTTGATAAAAGAGACAGATAAGATGTAATCAACACATCTCAGTTATTGATGTTTAACTTTCTAAGACTTCTGGAGAGGGAAATTGGAAAAAGTTTGGATGATAATAATTGTGCCAGTTGTATAATTTTATAATTCTATCTGTGTTTTATACAAATTTGAAATGTTCAATAGATTTCAAGGATGAGTTATTGCAAGAGTTGCATGCATTTCATCCTTTTAAAATTGAAAAATGCTAGATTTTCAGTAAAGATATGAAAATATGCCAATTTTGTTTACTCACTATGTTATAAAAAAACAAAGAGATGTAAGAAAATACAGATCACCATACAACCTTCAACAATGAGTAAAACCCAAACCGTTAGCTACAAAAAGCCATCAGCTGCATATGACATGACAAAATGTGAAACAATTTAAAAGGAAAACCAATGGCCTGACTTAAGAACAAATATGACAGACAGCAACTAATTGAAACCACTGAATTACAGACTCCTAATTTGGGACAGACACATAAAGAATGTCCCAATGTTTTTTGCCCACTTTACATTGGACATCATATCATCTCCATAGAATATGTTCTTATTGAATATACTGAGCTTTTTTATTATGCCCCCCCTGCTTGGCGAAGGGGGCATTAAGTTTTACCCTTGTCCGTCCATACGTACGTCCAAAAATTGGTTTCCGGTAGACCTCAGATGTCTAACTTTAGTTTGCCTCAACCAAATGTTATGAAACTTATACACAATGCTTATTACCATAAAACACAGATCAAGTTCGAATTTGGGTGGCGTCACTTTTACAGTCCTCTAGTTATGTTCTTTTATAATGTTATATGCAAGCTGGGGCATCATCTGTGTCCCATGGACACATTCTCCATTTATTTGTGATATATATCATAAGGGGGAAGATGAAAATCACTATTCAAACCAGGTTTTACACAGTTTCACATTTGTGAATGAACTGTAACTATGGAAATATAAAAAAATGAAATTGTGAAAATGAAGATTCTGGCCTGCTTATCTTGACCTAGACAGGATAAAAATAAATATTCCTTCTGCAACACCAATTGTATCTGTTTGCAGAAAATACTTGTGTACAAATATAAAATAGATTTCACAATAAAAAATGAGCCTAGCAAATGGTGAAAATGAATATTTTCCATCAGAAAAGAATTCTCCTCAGGCCCCCACCCTTTGAATATCAAATGGTTGTTCCCTTACACAATATTAAGAAAAAAGAAGAAAACTTGAGAATTGAAAATCCATTTCAAGCAGTATTTCAAAGCATGTATGTTGTGATAATGAAAAATACTTTTACAAATATGTCACATTCCTAATAGAATTATCAGGTTTTTCATTAATGAAGCTGTCATTAAACAGGGTTATTTTTAATAAAAACTTGGGATTCCAATAAATAGAATGACATATCAGATTGAGGTTTCATAATAGGAGTTGTCAGATGCAGATAGTCTAAAAGAAAGAAGATATTGGCAAATGTCTTTGAAGTGCAAATGGAACTCATAATGGAAAACATACATGGGAGATATACACAAGGATATAATAGAGGGTCTGGATCAGGGTCCTCCATTTCTGTATTCTTTAATTTATTATGCCATTTTTCTCTATTCTTTATTCTTTTTGCCCATTATTCTCTATTCTTTATATCTTAGCACTTCTTTATTCTCTATTCTTTATTTCTTTGGTCCATTTTTCTATATTCTTTATATTTTTTTCCCATTATTTTCTATTCTGTAAACCCCCATCCACACCCTCATATTACATGTGTTCTTCATGTTCTTGAGTTTTCTAACAAAAAAATCGTTCTCTGAATGAAACTATTGGCAAGAGTAACTGAATATTTGACCTGCAACATTAATATGAATTATAAAAAAAGAGATACCAAAGGGGGAATCATAACTCATAAGTAAATGAGAGACCAACAAAAGCATGAAAATTAATCAAAAATGACTACCGTGGATTCATTTATTTTCGTGGGTACCGATTTTAGTAGATTGCGGAAAACTTGCATTTTTCGTGGATATTTGATTTCATGGTTTTGCCAAAGTCTGCATATAAGACTATAGGAAATTGGTTATTCGTTGAACATTTAATTTCGCAGTTCACCTGTAACAACGAAATCCACGAAAATTGGTATCCCACGAATAATAATGAATCCACAGAGACAGGGGCCTCGGTGGCCGAGTGGTCTAAGTAGTTTCTACTGTAATCACTAGCCAGTCAACACTGAGGTTGTGAGTTCGAACCCCGCTCGTGCGGGTGCACTCGACCCCGATCTTAATATATTGACTAGGATTGTCAGTTTTCCTATCGAAGGTCGGTGGTTTTCTCCGGGCACTCCGGCTTCCTCCACCAATAAAAACTGGCCGCCACGAAATAGCGGTGCTTAAAAGTGGCGTTAAAACACCAAAAATCAAAATCAAATCAAATCCACAGAGACAAACAATAGTCTACAACACATCTACTGGTTTACTTTATAAAGTTAGGGTTGGTGACCAGTAACAGAGAAAACATCTACTGGTTTACTTTATAAAGTTAGGGTTGGTGACCAGTAACAGAGACTGACTTAAGATGCCTTAGATGGATAATACAGATGGAGCTTCTGAAATAGATCCGTTAATTGGTTTTGTTTGTTTAATGCCGGTGGCTAAACATTTCATGCTTTTTCAGGAGGAAAACATACTGATAAAGTAAAAAAAATCATTTACATAATTCTAAAAGGTTCTGTAAAGGGCCAATTCAACATGTTCAATGCAATGGCTAGCCAAATAAAAAGTGATATATTTGTACAATATTAATTAATAGTTGCTGACCCAAATTGTTGACACTTTAAAATAGAAACTAAGAGAAAAAATAACATTGGCAAAATAGAAATATTTAAGTTGATTTTAAGGATTGTTTGCTTTTTATTATTTTGTTTTCTTCTGCTCCATGAACTCAGTGTAGTCTACAGAATATCCCTGACCTTTAAGTCCTTAGACTTAATAACAACAAGCAGTAAATCAAAATGATGTATGTGATTAAGTTATATTTTTCTAGTATAAACAATGTTGATAAAAGAGACAGATAAGATGTAATCAACACATCTCAGTTATTGATGTTTAACTTTCTAAGACTTCTGGAGAGGGAAATTGGAAAAAGTTTGGATGATAATAATTGTGCCAGTTGTATAATTTTATAATTCTATCTGTGTTTTATACAAATTTGAAATGTTCAATAGATTTCAAGGATGAGTTATTGCAAGAGTTGCATGCATTTCATCCTTTTAAAATTGAAAAATGCTAGATTTTCAGTAAAGATATGAAAATATGCCAATTTTGTTTACTCACTATGTTATAAAAAAACAAAGAGATGTAAGAAAATACAGATCACCATACAACCTTCAACAATGAGTAAAACCCAAACCGTTAGCTACAAAAAGCCATCAGCTGCATATGACATGACAAAATGTGAAACAATTCAAAAGGGAAAACCAATGGCCTGACTTAAGACAAAACATTAATGGAAAACAAATATGACAGACAGCAACTAATTGAAACCACTGAATTACAGACTCCTAATTTGGGACAGACACATAAAGAATGTCCCAATGTTTTTTGCCCACTTTACATTGGACATCATATCATCTCCATAGAATATGTTCTTATTGAATATACTGAGTTTTATTATGCCCCCTGCTTGGCGAAGGGGGCATTAAGTTTTACCCTTGTCTGTCCATACGTACGTCCAAAAATTGGTTTCCGGTAGACCTCAGATGTCTAACTTTAGTTTGCCTCAACCAAATGTTATGAAACTTATACACAATGCTTATTACCATAAAACACAGATCAAGTTCGAATTTGGGTGGCGTCACTTTTACAGTCCTCTAGTTATGTTCTTTTATAATGTTATATGCAAGTGGGCATCATCTGTGTCCCATGGACACATTCTCCATTTATTTGTGATATATATCATAAGGGGAAGATGAAAATCACTATTCAAACCAGGTTTTACAGTTTCACATTTGTGAATGAACTGTAACTATGGAAATATAAAAAATGAAATTGTGAAAATGAAGATTCTGGCCTGCTTATCTTGACCTAGACAGGATAAAATAAATATTCCTTCTGCAACACCAATTGTATCTGTTTGCAGAAAATACTTTGTACAAATATAAAATAGATTTCACAATAAAAATGAGCCTAGCAAATGGTGAAAATGAATATTTTCCATCAGAAAAGAATTCTCCTCAGGCCCCACCCTTTGAATATCAAATGGTTGTTCTACACAATATTTTTTTTTTTTTTTTTTTTTTTTTTTTTTTTTTTTTTTTTTTTTTTTTTTTTTTAATAGAGGGTCTGGATCAGGGTCCTCCATTTCTGTATTTTTAATTTATTATGCCATTTTTCTCTATTCTTTATTCTTTTGCCCATTATTCTCTATTCTTTATATCTTAGCACTTCTTTATTCTCTATTCTTTATTTCTTTGGTCCATTTTTCTATATTCTTTATATTTTTTCCCATTATTTTCTATTCTGTAAACCCCATCCACACCCTCATATTACATGTGTTCTTCATGTTCTTGAGTTTTCTAACAAAAAAATCGTTCTCTGAATGAAACTATTGGCAAGAGTAACTGAATATTTGACCTGCAACATTAATATGAATTATAAAAAAAGAGATACCAAAGGGGGAATCATAACTCATAAGTAAATGAGAGACCAACAAAAGCATGAAAATTAATCAAAAATGACTACCGTGGATTCATTTATTTTCGTGGGTACCGATTTTAGTAGATTGCGGAAAACTTGCATTTTTCGTGGATATTTGATTTCATGGTTTTGCCAAAGTCTGCATATAAGACTATAGGAAATTGGTTATTCGTTGAACATTTAATTTCGCAGTTCACCTGTAACAACGAAATCCACGAAAATTGGTATCCCACGAATAATAATGAATCCACAGAGACAGGGGCCTCGGTGGCCGAGTGGTCTAAGTAGTTTCTACTGTAATCACTAGCCAGTCAACACTGAGGTTGTGAGTTCGAACCCGCCGTGGGTGCACTCGACCCGATCTTAATATATTGACTAGGATTGTCAGTTTTCCTATCAAGGTCGGTGGTTTTCTCCGGGCACTCCGGCTTCCTCCACCAATAAAAACTGGCCGCCACGAAATAGCGGTGCTTAAAAGTGGCGTTAAAACACCAAAAATCAAAATCAAATCAAATCCACAGAGACAAACAACAGTCTACAACACATCTACTGGTTTACTTTATAAAGTTAGGGTTGGTGACCAGTAACAGAGAAAACATCTACTGGTTTACTTTATAAAGTTAGGGTTGGTGACCAGTAACAGAGACTGACTTAAGATGCCTTAGATGGATAATACAGATGGAGCTTCTGAAATAGATCCGTTAATTGGTTTTTGTTTGTTTAATGCCCGGTGGCTAAACATTTCATGCTTTTTCAGGAGGAAAAAACATACTGATAAAGTAAAAAAAAAATCATTTACATAATTCTAAAAGGTTCTGTAAAGGGCCAATTCAACATGTTCAATGCAATGGCTAGCCAAATAAAAAAGTGATATATTTGTACAATATTAATTAATAGTTGCTGACCCAAATTGTTGACACTTTAAAATAGAAACTAAGAGAAAAAATAACATTGGCAAAATAGAAATATTTAAGTTGATTTTAAGGATTGTTTGCTTTTTATTATTTTGTTTTCTTCTGCTCCATGATAAGGAGCCTGATGGGGGTCTCATCACGCTTCATGAGTTGATTTTTTGTCAATCACGATTCACAGAAAATAAATTTCCATGATCACGGATCACGAAAATATAAAAAGAGTATAAATCTGTAGAAAAATGGATCACGATAGCGAAAATGCACCGATCACGAAGAACGAAAATAACCCATCAGGCCCCTCCATGATGTGTGCCTGCCTAAATTAGCTATTAAGTTGACATTTGTTGTAAGATAGCGTAATTAATAATTATAACGGAAACATGAATGTGAGGTTCAATCATGCTGACCTACTTTTGACCTAATTATTACCAAAAGATTTTAGGAACATACATGAAATTTACACAAAATTATATGTCAGCAGACATTTGGGATAATAAACCCAACTCATCCTGATTCTGGTCTTCCATAAAGATCAAACTTACGCAAGGGGTTATTTTTTGCTTATTTTATTGTAGTCATAAAATAAATGAAATATAATTCCCTTGTGAAAATTTTCAACTTTACAGTACATCCATTTATAGACTATGAAAAGTTTCTTTTTTTTTTAACATATATACCCCCTTTTTTACTATAAATGGTTGATCCATAACCAACCAGTCAGATTCCATTTAAGGGATTATTCAAACGATTCTTTAACTACACAAAAGACACAGAACCATGATCAATGTTCTGCTGACTTAAGTCATTGAACTGTTTTGACAATGTTTGTCTTTGAGACCACAATCTAATTAGTTCTTACACAAAGCGTCAATTACAAATGTCAATCATGATCAGAAAAATCATTTACTGCTACAAACATCAGCTTGTATTCAAATCAACTTCTTTTTCATATTATCAATAGCCACAATAGTCATATTTACTGGGAGTCAATACCCAAGTATAATAGGGACAAATCTCTGGTGGAATCAGACAGTATTGAAATTCTAAATTGACATAAACTAGAGATGATGGGAATATGTCCCATTGGATCATTTTTGTATTGTGTTACAGACATATACATTGGTTGTGGTTTTAGATGACCACTGGTCAGACTATTATATTCTTTGTCTAAAAAGTAGTTTACATGTACTTTGAAAATTTTTGTCTTTTTGTCATATTTTCTTTTTATTTGAGGTTAATATTTTGATTCTAATGTTGTATCCCACACAAAAACAAAAAACTACAACCGCGTTAACAAAATAATGAAAGAAAAAAATGCGGAAATCATTATCAATCAATTTTCAAAATCAGAAGAAGTGCATTAATTAGAATGTGCATATATAAGGGAACTTCAAGCCTTAATGATACATTTTGACTATGACATTTAAGTGATATCTTAAAGGAGACTTTAAATTTTTTTATAAAAAGTATGCTATAGTTTTATGAATATTTTGGCTTTATTTTTTGGAAAGGGGGGAGGATTGTGACCACTGTGAGTGCTCTTTATTATTTTAACACATTTGACAATCAAATTTTCAAGTTTTTGTCAATTTTTTCCATTTTTCTTAATTGACTGCCATTTAATGACTGCATAATTCATCAAAAGGGACAATTCTTTATTTTAGTAGATTGAGATTCGATATACAATTTGGCAAATAAAGGACAGTTAAAATACTTTTTATTTTAAGGCCAATTTCAGTGTTCCTGAAATCTTCTGGTGGTTCTTCATGAAAATCTGCTGGTCCTCACTATAATTTCTATTGCAAAATACCAGAATTGTGTTGCTCCATGCAAATTTTTATGGTCAAAACCTTTGGACTACCACTTTTTGAGAACTTTGCAATTTGGCCCCAGCAAAACATTCCATCTCCTCTTAAACATTTCACAAGGAAGAAAATTTATGCCTTAGAATATTAAGTTTTAAAAGAAATCAAGCTGAAAGGTTTTTTCCAAACATCTGTCTGAAATAAATGTAATTAAATGCTTCTGTTATCATCTTGAATAACTAACCAGCTATGCTTGGGTCAATACTTTGGGAAATTATAGACGAATCTCATGTGGTATCCACTATATTGAAACTGTAAATTGAATATAGATATAGGCACAGCTGGATAGCTCCTTTATGGAAATTTCAGTCACATATTAACAAACATTGTATTAAAGCCACAAGTGACATTTTCGTCATACACTGAGTAACCTGTTTGTCGATATTGAATACTTGGGTTTCATTTATTTTGGGTACCAGTTTTCGTGGATTAAGGAAAAGTGTATATTAGTGGTTATTTGACTTTATGGTTTTACAAAAGTCAGTATACAATAGCTTATAGAAAAGTTGTACTTTATTGAACATTTGAATTTGTCGTTCACCTAGCTGTACCCACAAAATCTACTAAAATTGACCATGAAGTGACAGATCAAAGTCTTGCAATAGTTAAATTTTGTTTAAATTTCACAGAGCTGTTTGAAAAAATTGTGTTGAATCCAACTATTTTCAGGTGGAATTGAAGTATTTAATCTAAGTCACCTTATTACGGAAATTCTGGAAATTTTAAAATCAGAATTGAAAAAAAAAGAAGATAATAATTGACTTACTGAATCAAGCTCACCATTATTTTTACAGTTACAGCCAATTATGCACCTTTTCCTCAGGTTTTGCCCTGTGAGAAATATTCCATAATTTAATGCCTCAGTCTTTAGTGTTTTGGGCTGCCCATTATGAGGATTATTCCATAGTTTTCAAACTTTTGCTCTTAAATGGGAAAAATAACCCCTTACAAAATTGACAATCAAATATGTGTATAACAGGTTCTGACAAAAGATAGTATTTCTTGCAAATGGAAATTGGCTTGATTAAAATTTTGTGCATTGATCATTTCAAGTGCTAGGAAAATTCATTTCAATGTCATTTTATAGTTTGCACAGTTTGCAGGGAAATGGGGACTCAATTTTAATTGGCTGTCAATTTAAAAAAATATTTGCAATGTTTTTATTATTGCGGAAATTGTGAATTGATACTAAAAACTGGCATCTTGAAATTTGATAGCATTTTGTTTGTTTGCAACATTTCCGACAATTGCAATAATAAATTTCGCATTTTTGTCCATTGTTCAATTATAATTGAATGCATGCAAATATTTCTGAATTTACTGTAATGTTGGAAACTTGTGAACAATATTTTTGGCTCATTATGAAAATAAACTTGGATGTGGCATGTAAGTATATGGTTGTCAATAAAGCAACTTAATCCACCAAAGACAAAAAATATAGGATGTTGATTATAGGTCACTTTACAAGCATTTATGTTCATACACTTTGGATTCAGTGAGGGATTGGAAGCCCTAAGACCATTTCTTAGAGATTTAATAATTATATGTCAGCAGACATTTGGGATAATAAACCCAACTCATCCTGATTCTGGTCTTCCATAAAGATCAAACTTACGCATAAGGGTTATTTTTGCTTATTTTATTGTAGTCATAAAATAAATGAAATATAATTCCTTGTGAAAATTTTCAACTTTACAGTACATCCATTTATAGACTATGAAAAGTTTCTTTTTTTTTTAACATATATACCCCCTTTTTTACTATAAATGGTTGATCCATAACCAACCAGTCAGATTCCATTTAAGGGATTATTCCGAAAACGATTCTTTAACTACACAAAAAGACACAGAACCATAATCAATGTTCTGCTGACTTAAGTCATTGAACTGTTTTGACAATGTTTGTCTTTGAGACCACAATCTAATTAGTTCTTACACAAAGCGTCAATTACAAATGTCAATCATGATCAGAGAAATCATTTACTGCTACAAACATCAGCTTGTATTCAAATCAACTTCTTTTTCATATTATCAATAGCCACAATAGTCATATTTACTGGGAGTCAATACCCAAGTATAATAGGGACAAATCTCTGGTGGAATCAGACAGTATTGAAATTCTAAATTGACATAAACTAGAGATGATGGGAATATGTCCCATTGGATCATTTTTGTATTGTGTTACAGACATATACATTGGTTGTGGTTTTAGATGACCACTGGTCAGACTATTATATTCTTTGTCTAAAAAGTAGTTTACATGTACTTTGAAAATTTTTGTCTTTTTGTCATATTTTCTTTTTATTTGAGGTTAATATTTTGATTCTAATGTTGTATCCCACACAAAAAAACAAAAAAAACTACAACCCGCTCGTTAACAAAATAATGAAAGAAAAAAAATGCGGGAAATCATTATCAATCAATTTTCAAAAATCAGAAGAAGTGCATTAATTAGAATGTGCATATATAAGGGAACTTCAAGCCTTAATGATACATTTTGACTATGACATTTAAGTGATATCTTAAAGGAGACTTTAAAAATTTTTATAAAATCTATGCTATAGTTTTATGAATATTTTGGCTTTATTTTTTGGAAAGGGGGGAGGATTGTGACCACTGTGAGTGCTCTTTATTATTTTAACACATTTGACAATCAAATTTTCAAGTTTTTGTCAATTTTTTCCATTTTTCTAAATTGACTGCCATTTAATGACTGCATAATTCATCAAAAGGGACAATTCTTTATTTTAGTAGATTGAAATTCGATATACAATTTGGCAAATAAAGGACAGTTAAAATACTTTTTATTTTAAGGCCAATTTCAGTGTTCCTGAAATCTTCTGGTGGTTCTTCATGAAAATCTGCTGGTCCTCACTATAATTTCTATTGCAAAATACCAGAATTGTGTTGCTCCATGCAAATTTTTATGGTCAAAACCTTTGGACTACCACTTTTTGAGAACTTTGCAATTTGGCCCCAGCAAAACATTCCATCTCCTCTTAAACATTTCACAAGGAAGAAAATTTATGCCTTAGAATATTAAGTTTTAAAAGAAATCAAGCTGAAAGGTTTTTTTATCCAAACATCTGTCTGAAATAAATGTAATTAAACGCTTCTGTTATCATCTTGAATAACTAACCAGCTATGCTTGGGTCAATACTTTGGGAAATTATAGACGAATCTCATGTGGTATCCACTATATTGAAACTGTAAATTGAATATAGATATAGGCACAGCTGGATAGCTCCCTTTATGGAAATTTCAGTCACATATTAACAAACATTGTATTAAAGCCACAAGTGACATTTTCGTCATACACTGAGTAACCTGTTTGTCGTATATTGAATACTTGGGTTTCATTTATTTTCGTGGGTACCAGTTTTCGTGGATTAAGGAAAAAGTGTATATTAGTGGTTATTTGACTTTATGGTTTTACAAAAAGTCAGTATACAATAGCTTATAGAAAAGTTGTACTTTATTGAACATTTGAATTTGTCGTTCACCTAGCTGTACCCACAAAATCTACTAAAATTGACCATGAAGTGACAGATCAAAGTCTTGCAATAGTTAAATTTTGTTTAAATTTCACAGAGCTGTTTGAAAAAATTGTGTGGAATTGAAGAATTTAATCTAAGTCACCTTATTATGGAAATTCTGGAAATTTTAAAATCAGAATTGAAAAAAAAAGAAGATAATAATTGACTTACTGAATCAAGCTCACCATTATTTTTACAGTTACAGCCAATTATGCCCCTTTTCCTCAGGTTTTGCCCTGTGAGAAATATTCCATAATTTAATGCCTCAGTCTTTAGTGTTTTGGGCTGCCCATTATGAGGATTATTCCATAGTTTTCAAACTTTTGCTCTTAAATGGGAAAAATAACCCCTTACAAAATTGACAATCAAATATGTGTATAACAGGTTCTGACAAAAGATAGTATTTCTTGCAAATGGAAATTGGCTTGATTAAAATTTTGTGCATTGATCATTTCAAGTGCTAGGAAAATTCATTTCAATGTCATTTTATAGTTTGCACAGTTTGCAGGGAAATGGGGACTCAATTTTAATTGGCTGTCAATTTAAAAAATATTTGCAATGTTTTTATTATTATGAAATTGTGAATTGATACTAAAAACTGGCATCTTGAAATTTGATAGCATTTTGTTTGTTTGCAACATTTCCGACAATTGCAATAATAAATTTCGCATTTTTGTCCATTGTTCAATTATAATTGAATGCATGCAAATATTTCTGAATTTACTGTAATGTTGGAAACTTGTGAACAATATTTTTGGCTCATTATGAAAATAAACTTGGATGTGGCATGTAAGTATATGGTTGTCAATAAAGCAACTTAATCCACCAAAGACAAAAAATATAGGATGTTGATTATAGGTCACTTTACAAGCATTTATGTTCATACACTTTGGATTCAGTGAGGGATTGGAAGCCCTAAGACCATTCTTAGAGATTTAATTAAATCATGTAAAATAAAATAAAATTTAGACTAGATATAGTTTTATTTTCACCAGTGGGACTATTATGTCCCGTAGTTTTCACATATAAACACTATTGACTCTGACAGGAGTTATAACCCTTGCAAAATTGATGGTTTGATTTATATTTAAGAAGTGAACCTTTGGTTTGAATTCTGAAATGTGGCAATTTGCATTATCTGTATTGAAAGATGTATGCCTCTTGACAAAATGCAACTCCTCAAATTTCTCTTTTCCTGGTTAACAGCTAGTTGATTTAAACAATTGTTGTTTTTTTTATTCTAGGGTTTAATGCATGTTGTTTATTGTTATGTATAACACCCCTTTTCGAAGTGAACCCCATTATATATTTATTTTACTAAAACTTAATATTGTGTAATTTACTGTTTTAAGGAAGGTATGGTCATGGAACAAAACACTAGAAAACATCCAAAGCTTTTAGGGGCCAGCTGAAGCCTGCCTACCGGTGTGGGATTTTTCTCACTGTGTTGAAGACCCATTGGTGGCCTTTGGTTGTTTTCAACTCTTTGGTCAGGTTGTTGTCTCTTTGACACATTCCCAGTTTCCATTCCATTTCAATTTTATTTAGTTCAAAATTCATGTTGTGATCAGTGCTGTAAAATAACAAGTTATGAACTTACTCTGAGTCAAATTAATGCTTTAAGAAGCTCTGTGTATGACACAGAATGCTTTGAGCCTTAAACACATTTGGCATTTTCAATTATATTTTTGAACTTCTCATCCAGTTATCTGTTGACAATTAAATGTCCTTTTCAGTAAAAAACAAAAATCACTTAAAAGTAACTAAAAGATTTGTATCAAATCATTATCTTACGGAAACTCCATTCCATTTCACAACCACAGTATTTAAATCAATATAAAATCCATTTACCCATACCAAATCTTAAATATTTAAATAATTTTAATCATGGAAACTGCCCCATTAAACTTAATCGTCACAGACCACAGATCCTGGAATTGTAAATATTTATTAAGTTTCCCCAGCCATGATGTTGATATTCCGATGACCAATACAGTAAGCGATTGATTTTTCTCGGAGTAGTTTCACAAGTGTTATAATGTAGTTTTCCATCAATCATATATTATACCAAGATTTATGGTAAGTGTTGTCTTGTTTTTATTTGTTAAGTTTTTGGAGTTGATATATGTTGTTTATTTTTTTCTATTGCTTAGTCAATTGATTAATTGGTTAACACTCAAACGAAATGTATTTGTGAAATAATGAAGTACTAAACTGATTTCAATTTTTGTAGTATTATCTTGACGAAAAGTTTTGGATAAGCAAGAAATTTAAATTTTTTCAATTATTTTAACTTGATAGAATCAAGGATTTATTTAGTAATATCTTACTATACAAATCCTTCATAGAATAATATCTCAAAGCAGTTTATAGTCAGTGGATTCTCTCAAAACAATTAATAGTCAGTGGATTCTCTCAAAACAATTAATAGTCAGTGGATTCTCTCAAAACAAATAATAGTCAGTGGATTCTCTCAAAACAATTTATAGTCAGTGGATTCTCTCAAAATAATTTATAGTCAGTGGAGTTCCATTTAGAGAAATGTAAATTAAATATTTATAATAATCTTAATGCCATTTTATACATAGAGAATAATACATGGCAAAATCCGTATCATATGCCGTATCATCGCGAGATACCAATATCAGCCAGAGGGCCTTTAGGCCCGAGGGATGATATTGGTCGAGGTTGATACGACATGTGATACGGATTTTGCCATGTTTTATATGCTTTATCATATATTTAAACAGGAGAGTATATATGAACTGCTTTCTGATCCCTAGCACCTGGGTTACCTTCAGATTTACTTTTGTCTTATTTTAAAAGCTTTAAAAGAACTGCTTAATTGTTCATTAATTATTACAAGTTTACCATATATATGTAAAACCAGATAACAACATGGCCAATTGGAGGAATATCAACATTCGACAAAGTACTGTGGACAATTGGAGGAATATCAACATTCCACAAAGTACTGTGGACAATTGGAGGAATATCAACATTTCACAAAGTACTGTGGACAATTGGAGGAATATCAACATTCCACAAAGTACTGTGGATAATTGGAGGAATATCAACATTCCACAAAGTACTGTGGACAATTGGAGGAATATCAACATTCCACAAAGTACTGTGGACAATTGGAGGAATATCAACAATCCACAAAGTACTGTGGACAATTGGAGGAATATCAACATTCCACAAAGTACTGTGGATTCATTTATTTTCGTAGGTACCAATTTTGGTGGATTGAGGAAAAATAGTATTTTTCTTGATATTTGATTTCATGGCTTTGCCAAAGTCTGCATACAAGTCTATTGAAAATTTGTACTTTGTTTAACATTTAAATTCATAGTTCATCTTTACCCACGAAATCCACAAAAATTGGTACTCCACGAATAATACTGAATCTACAGTTTAAACAATACAATTAACCCAACCATTTAACTCAGCTGAAGTACTCCAGAAGTTTGAGCAATTCCTGCTCCACTATATATAGCTAGCAGCAAAAATGGAACTTTTGAAAATAGTGAGCTCTAACAACAATTTTTTTTTGTTTGGTGTGGGGGTGGGGATATGGATGTTATTTTATCAATAACAATGTTTTGGTGTACTTTTTTGAAAATATTATCCAGAAATGCATTTCATTCAGAAACAGTAAATTGTCACATGTAGAAAAATAATTTATAGGAATGTTTTTATTTTGCTTATTATCTTTCTGATTATGGCCATTTTCATGCAATATTATGAAGCACAGTACTGTTGAAGATATAGTCGATGGTCTGTGCATATATCCCTTTACACCAGAAGTAGATTCAGGGTGTAAGGGGGAGGGGGTGTCGTATACAGTGTCACTCTTTGATCGAAAAGAATATAATTTTTTGCATTAACAATTTTTTTTTTTTTAAATCGATATAATTACCATTAAAATACTATTACCAAGCCCCTTTTCTCAAACCCTACATTTCCCCTGACAGACCTCGCAGCTATGGCATAACAGGTTGCCTTATGTACATTTAAGTTATTAGGGATACACCAGGAAGTCTTTTTACCTGAGAAGACATTAATTAGCCTACAGGAAGGAGTTGGACATACAACACTGGGTAAACCAATAAATCCAGATTATCCCTATTTTAGGAAATTTTCCTTTGATCTTACTGACTGATAAATAACAGTAGAGTGATATGAAAAATTATCGCTAGAAACTAAGGTAGCATGTGCCCTTGTCAATGAAATTAACAACGTCGTCATAGGTAAAATTGCATAAACAGATTATCATTGGTCATCTCACTGATTGCTTTTCTCACTTTCGTTCCGGCTCAAGCGAGAAAATCAATCTCGTTGAGATGATCAACGATAATCTATAAGTATTATCAATTTACTTAGATATATATACAAAAACAGTAATTGTTTTTCACAGTTCTGTAAAGGACATAAATAGATTTTTATTAAGTGGATGAGGAAAAAGGACCATTCAAATGAAGAAAACTTTATTGGCACTTGAGGGGAATTAAATTTCAATTAAAACCTGAAATATATGTTACAAGAACAAACCTGCATAAGGCAATTAAAGGGTATATAGAAATCACCATGTATGTTAATCCCTCTGTTTGTCTGTCTATCCATATGTACAACCCCTCCTAAATGGCTGAATGGATATTGATGAAACTTTACACCGTTGTAGTCTACTAACTTATGATGTTCTTTAAGGGATATTATCCCAGTCCAACTTGTTAATAAAGGGGAGATAATAGAATTTGCTGGGCTGAAATTTCATTAGTGATCGAGTTCATAAAATAAATTATCTCCCCCAACAATCAATTATGTAGCTTCTATTATCAAACATTTTTTACAAATGAGAAGTCTTTCCAAGGAATTAGCTATCCTAAAAGTCCTAATAGTGAATTATCTCCCTTGAAAGTCTTGATAAAGAAATATCTCTGCTGAAGTTATCTCCCCTGTAGTGTTACTTTGAAAATTTATACTAGAGTGCACCATGTAAGTGTCTATATAATGATCAACCTTTTTCCTGATTCAAAGGATCATAATTGTCTGACTCAATTTAGGAAATATATTGAACAAGAAAAATATGATTTTTTTCACAAAATAAAGATTGATTAATTTACCTTGTTTGACCTGTATTACATGCTAAAGAACATTTTATTTTGAAAGCATTTATAAAAGAAATATTTACATGGTAATCTATGTGAAAATAATGATAATTTTAGTTTATAATTGTCCTATTTAGATTTCTTTTGTTTATAATAGTATATCTACAATTTGTTTGGTATCTGCATGATATATTCTAAATGTAATGTAGTTTTCACCTTTGAATTGTAGCTGTTTAAGTCACAATTAAACTCAACCACTTAGTGTCTAGCAGGAGACTAATTGCATTCATCTTCTGGTTTCTAATTGCTTTGATTTGTCTGTTCAAAATCTATTGTGCTGTCTTGGGAGTTAAGTAGTTAAATCAGTGAAACTTAGGACATGGTCAATATTTGTCTAAATTTTTTATTGTAACATGAAAACATTGTATTAAATGAAACCAATTGTTAAAGAGAGGCAAAAGATACCAAAGGGAAATTCAAATTCATAAGTAGAAAATAAACTGACAACTCCATGGCTAAAAAAAGAAAATGACCAACAGACAAACAGACAAACAACAGTACACAAAACACAACATAGAAAACTAAAGACTGAGCAACACAAACCGCACCAAAAACTGGGTGTGATCTCAGGTGCTCCAGAAGGGTAAGGAGATAGCTTCTATTAAAGTTTAAAACCGGTCCTTAGTATCAGCCAGAAACAAACCAATATCTTATGAATAAATTAACAGACTTAGCTGAGGGTCTGGATGGGGGTCCTTCATTTCTGTATTCTTTAATTTTTTAGGTCATTTTTCTATATTTTTTATATGTTTTGCCCATTATTCTCTATTCTTTATTATTTTGCCCTATTTTTATCTATTTATTTTTTTTGCCATTTATTCTGCACATTTTGCCCATTATTCTCTATTCTGTAAACCCCATCCAGACCCTCTTAGCTCATTAATGGAATTGCCATATTCATTTTCAGGATCAGAGGTCAATTATCCAGGGTCCAATGCAACAGTATGACCAATTATTTAGAGGTTGAGCATCAAATTGAGGTTGATTTGGTCATGATCCAATCCTTAATGATTTGATACAGACTTATTAGTTAATCATAAGTGCATTTTTTCACCTTATATAAATACATTTATTACAAGATGTTTCAGAAAGGTGAAAAGCATTACATATAACATGTATAACCACCAAGTCATAAATAATGTATAATGAATTGTCAAACTATCCTTGGTCAGATCTATTGGACTTGTTATATGTTACGCTCCAGGTCAGATGGCAGACCTACATGACCTGTCCCATGTACAGACCATGTTCGGTATCTGTTTAATATTTATGTATATAATTCTATCATGTAGATTGTGTATATTTCTGGACTGTGAGTTGTGTAACATTTATGGGTCTATCATGTTTGAGGGACTGGATGGAAGGGTCTTAATTTCCAAAGTGTATTCTTACTTTATTTTTGCCATTTTCTCTATTCTTTATATTTATCTTGCCCATTATTCTTTACTCTTTATATTTTAGCACCCCATTTAAGTCTCTATTCTTTATGTTTTTGGTTCATTTTTCTGCATCATTGGCCCAATTTATTCCCTATTCTGTAAATCCAGTCCAGACCCTCATGTAGATGACGAATATTTCTTGGACTGTTAGTTGTTTAAGGAAGGTTAAGAAGGCTTAACTACATGTAGCTGTTACTTTATTTACAGTGTATCAAAACTTTTTCAAAATTATCATTGCAATTAAACTTCAAGGGTCTGCAGTCATCTATAATAGTCTAAGCTTTGGTTATATTTGTTGTCCGTGCTTCTTCAGTGGTTAGGATTCAGGTGGAAGTGTCACAGGGGCATTATTGATTGGGTACAATATCATTTTTTGCATAAAATTGCCCATAAAAAATTGCAGCTATTTTAACCGTTACTGAAAGGAATAGGCACGGTAAGACCCTTTTTGGGCCCAAAAGTATAGCGTTTTTACAAAGTTGTCAAAAATGTAAACTTTTAGCTATTTAGTGGAAAGTAGAATACTTTTGTTACATGAATATGATCTGTTTTTGACAATATAATGGACATGGATCAGGTACTAGCATCATTATTCATGCAAAATACTGAAATCTTCAAAATTTTAGCATTTATGCTAATTTTAAGACATTTTTTGTCTAAAATGGAAGTGGCCGTACTTGTGTTCAGTCTACAAAATTTAAATATATGTTGTATTTAATGATAATACATAACATATATAAATGTTGAAACTGAAAACGAATGCTGCCACTTCCATTGTAGACAAAAAACATCTGAAAGGGATGTTTTATGGCATATTTGATAGATTCTAATTCATATTTAAGCTTGCATTTAAGCTTCCTTAATAACAAAATTAGTTCAAATCTTTAACATAAACTAATTGAATCGACTGAAGTAGACACTTAAGTGTTTAAAAAATGTCAAAAATCTTTCATCAGATGTACTTTGAATTTTAGGCCAAAATTAGCCCTTACTGGACCTTCTCCTTTACACCCCTGGATCTGCCCCTGCACTTAGCAACAATAAATGTAATGCAAAAAAAAAATTGACTGTATGATTGATATTTTTCCTTTTAGTGTCAAACATTTTTTTTCAAATACCAGCCAATCTGATCTTTTTGGTTCATATTGACAAATACAGACAAATATTTCAGACATTTATTGCTATTTGAGTCATTGGTTAGTTCTTAGATCTATGGTCAGTCTAATCCCCTACACTGACCTTCAGTGAAATTGTTGACCATTCTATATAATAGATTACCTTATGTCAAATAAATAACCCAAACCATATACTTAAAGATTAGAGAATTAAATTGACTTATATACTTAGCAGTGTCAATGTTTTTAATGTTGTTAACCTCAATAAAGGACTCTTGAAAGGAAAGGGGCCTAATCAGGTGATTCCTACTATTTTGATTGGTTGTTGATTTGTTTTTGAGACTTTGACATGACCAACCAAACTTTAAAATTGATTATTGTGATTTCAGGAAAAGTTGGTTACAGATATATGTAAAAGATACCAGAATGCAAGTTCTTATTTTTGGGATTCTCTAAGTTGCATTATTCACAATAATTTCATAATTTCATAATTTCAAAATTAACAGTATTTGGTTTATGATTGATTTTAGTTTGATTTTAAACACTTTGTAAATTAGTGCCACATTGTTACTTGCTTTATGTCCAGTGATAATTATTTCATGTATGTATTTAGGTCGAGAAACCTTTAAGGATTATTTGCAAGGTGATACAACATGGGTAAAGGGTTGCCACTGGATAGGGCAGTAATTTTGCCTTGAAACAGGCCACCTATGGGCCATAAAAGAGTTGTTGCAAGGGTTCTATATGCAGAAAGAGTGACCCTCACTCTCTTTGAATCACATGGCATAAGACTTAGTTTTGAAGCTTTTATTACAATCATGTTGTTGATAAGCATGATAAGTGAAAATTACTGAAAAAATTGAAAAGGTGATTAAATAAGCTTGTACTCAGAATTTTTTGGAGGGGTGCAAATATTATTTATAGATATAAGAAGATGTGGTATGAGTGCCTATGAGACAACTCTCCATCCATGCAGTCACAATTAAGACTTAGTGAATTAACAACAAGTTTCAACTCTACAACTGGTTGTTTGAAATGGTTCTAAATAGATATAAGAAGATGTGGTATGAGTGCCAATGAGACAACTCTCCATCCAAGTCAAAATTTATAAAAGTAAACCATTATAGGTCAAAGTACGGTCTTCAACACGGAGCCTTGGCTCACACCGAACAGTAAGCTATAAAGGGCCCCAAAAATTACTAGTGTAAAACCATTCAAACGGGAAAACCAATGGTCTAACCAATATAAAAACAAGAAACGAGAAACACTTAAGAACCACATCAACAAACGACAACTACTGAACATCAGATTCCTAAAGACTGTTGTTGGTTGCGCAGACGGTTTCATTAAGTACTTATAACATGTAGTGTGTACACACCTCTTGAACCCCTACCCTCTGTTTATTGCTTGAAAAACATACTCACCTTTAGAGCTAAAATTGAAAAAAGACTACTGGTAGTATAATACAGGAAAAAACATTGGTTGAAAGAAATGCCTGTTTATTATTTATATTTTAATGGACTTGAGACAGACATATTCCTCTTACATTAGGTCCCAGAACTGGATCCATTAACATTATCTGACTGTTGAAAATCCTGCTAAATGTATGAATATTATATGAAATTGTTTGCGGATAACAATTGATCATTCAACAAATGCTGATGAGTTATCTGACTCCCACTCAATACTATATACATTGTATATGTATTATAAACTAGTGGCAATTATCTCTCAGGGTCTGGCATTAAGAAATATTAAAATGTTCAATACTTTCAGGGTTTTTCTAGCTATGCAAAGATTGTAATAGAGGAAGTTTAATTAGCATCAAATTATTTCGAGTAATTTTTTAGCTAATTTCAAGAATTATATAAGTGGTAACATTTAATCTAATTAGTTGGGTCTTTTGCAGAGACCTAGTCTGTACATGTTTGTCTCTATAAAAATTAAAAATTTTGAAAACAATGTGGTTGCATGGATTAAAATTAAGACCTTAGAACATGAAATTGCTCTTTGCAAATATGCCTTTGGCCTCTGGTGGATTCGAGTTGTCTGATTGGTAATCATACCACTTCTCCTTTTTTTCCCTCATAACTTGGCATCCGTCATCAGTCATCGTTCGTTAACTTTTACAAAAATCTTCTCCTCTGAAACTGCTAGACCAAATTTTACCAAACTTGGCCACAATCATCATTGGGGTATCTGGTTTAAAAATGTGTCTGATGACCCTGCCCGCCAACCAAGATGGCTGACATGGCTAAAAATAGAACATAGGGGTAAAATGCACGTTTTGTCTATTATTGAGAAATTCTGACAGGGCAAAAATGTTCTGAATGTTGAGCTCTACCAATTGTTCTCTGACGTCCAACATGTCAGGCAATTTCTTATAGGAGTTATTGCCTATAAATGACAAGTTTTACCATTTTTTTTCATTTTTGCCTTTTATCTTGAAAACTATAATAGATAGATAGAAACTTTAAGTTGCAAATATGATCAGCAAGACAAGATCTACGAATAAGTATGCAAGGTTGAAATCGTCATTCGACTCCTAATTAGAGTTATTGCCCTTTGATGAGGATTTTTACCAATTTTTTGCGTTTTTGCCTTATATCATAAAAATTGTCATAGATTAAGATAGAAACTTAAAAAAAGCAAAAATGATCAGCAAGACAAGATCTACATTTAAGACAATATGGAAGAAATTTTCCGACAATTCCTTATTGGAGTAATTGCCCTTTAAAGGCGATTTTTTTACGAATTTTTTTGTGTTTTGCCTTATATGATAAAAATTACAAAAGTTCAATTGAAACTTTAAAAAACAAATAAAATCAGCAAGGAAAGATCAACAAACATGTCAAATTTTGCCGATATAGTGAGTAGACTGTCACTTTTCATAGGAGTGATTGCCCGCTAAATGAGGATTTATTTACCCTCTTTTGTGTTTTGAGCAAAAAATAAAGAAGATAGAGAGAAATTAAACAGACAAAATGATCAGATATACAAGATCAACAAAAAAGAAATTTTTGTCAAGAATTCTATTCTTGCGTCTACAATATTGGAGAAAATCCATTGTTGATTATGCACATAGACCTAGGTGAGCGTCACTGGCTCTTTAGAGCCTCTTAGAGTTTATGTCTTGATAAATCATTTTTTTTGCTCATAACTACTTAGCTTTTCCTTTAGAAAAATATATTATATTGGCCATCATTGTGATTGTCATGAAAATGAATTTTGTCAAAAATGTCTATTTTCTTTATTTGTTTACCTATTTTCTCTGTTCTATTTAATTCTTGAAGATATCACAACTTTTTTTGACAACGATTGGGTGCCTTATATTTAGCAATGTTTAGTGCTCCTACATCCTTTCATGTTCATTCAAGCTAATGGTGCAATTCATTCCAGGAGAAAAAAAAAACATTATATGGTTTATTAGAAAAGTCTGTCATTTATAAAACAAAACTATATAATTATTATGAGAAATGATAAGGTTGATGCCAGTTTCTCAATATAATCCTTGACAAGGATATTCTGTTTGAAGTACTACTTGATGTGGTGTAATCCTTTATATGTTTTATTGGAACATCAAAGCAGCTTTCTATGATTTTTGTAATTGTCTTATGGTTATATTGGATTCTGTCTTACAAGAAACTTTATATTTTCCTGATTGAGATTTGCATCACAGCATTGACAGCATACTGACATAATGCTGTCAATGCCAAAAGGAGAGACATTAAGTTATAATGAGATTTGATTTGATTTTTTATTCTTTAAATAGATCTTCTTGAAATTTCTGAAATTAAACACTAGTCAGGCTAGCTGTACCTGTTTTGTTATTTGTTTTTGTGTTTTTGTTTGTTTTAGAATTGGGTGTTACGGTGCATGGTGTCATGTGGTAATTAATGTACTGGCCAAAATTTTTGGTAATTCTTGTTTAATCTATTGTGTGTTATATGTTATATGTTGTAAATATAAAATAAAGAGATGTAGACTGATAACTTTCAAGGTTCGTTTAAAAATTTAAATGCACCTTTTCAATATCTTCTCCTTTGTGTGATCCCACACTTCACAACCATAATTTAAAATACATGACACGTATGTGTCAAACAACGACAATAAAGTTTCATAGTTATAATAATCATTCTTGATTTTACTATACATATTAAACACTGCTTTTCGCCTTGGTTTGACAACATCTTTTGAGTTTGCAAAAAGTGCCATTAAAATAAAATAACATTCCTAAGTAAATAAACTGATCACTTATTTCAATCTTATCTCCATTCAAAACCATTTTCTTCAGGTTTAACAGAACCTCTATTTCTAAAAACTACAATTTTGTTTTTGCTAGGTTTATATACAAATCCTGCTCATTTGACCATACATTAACAGTATCTATCATCTTTGTAGATCGTGTACATTTTCACTAAATATCACAGTATCATCAGCATACATTAATAAGTATAAATTAAGTCTCTAAGTTCATATGGCTGACAACCCTGGCAGTGAAAGACCACTTCACTTTTATATGCTCTTAAAACTCTAACATTTTTGGCTTGAGCTTACCTGTCAGGTTATTCCTAAAGGTATCATGCCATTTTGCCAAGAACTGATTATAAAATGTTTCACAAAAAGTAAGTTGTTGGTAAGATGGTTTCATCAAGTATTTAGAACAATAAAATGAATGAATAAATGGAAACATACAATTCAATTTCAATGACAGCAACCCAACAATATATACTGAACTGAAAATCAAGGATTTTTAAATATTTATTTTATGACTGTAGCTTGTAACATACTTTCCTGTATGGCTAATGGTAACATGTCTCTGATAAATGTTATGTCAACTAGCATAACATGAGGCCAACCTTAACAAATGCTTTGTTTGATGTTTCCTACCCATGCCTTGTAGGGTTAGGCAGGTAGGTAGGGATTCTAGTTGTCTCATTGGCAATCATACCGCTTATCCTTATTATAAATAAAAGGTCTCCTCAGGGGCAGATCCAGCTATTTTTAAAAGGGGGGGCTCTAACCCAGATTCTAACTGATTTATGTACAAATGAATAAACGAAAAACAAATATGATAAACAGCAATAAGCGACAAACACTGAATTACTTGCTCCTGATGGGATAGGCACATACAAAATGTGGTGGGGTTAAACAAGTTACCTGTCATTAAACCCTCACCATGATAGTTGACAGTGGTGTAACAGTACAACGTTAGAACAAAACTATAGAAATCAGTTGAAATGGGCTAAGTTTATCAACCTAAGAAAAATTACTATAACTGCAGCTTTTAAGATCTGATTATATAATAATTTTGGTTTAAAAAAGCCTTGTTTGTCATTAAATTTTTTATTCAAAGAATTTGACTCACAGTTTTATGTTTTGTCACCTTCATGAGAAAAAGTTTAAGTCAGGGGAGGATGGATTTATGATGGAATTATTGGAATATGTGGAGTCCAATTTTCACCTTAAATAAAATGACAACCACAAAATAAATAAAATGACAATAAAAAAATAAACATTATTTTCTTAGAAAACATACTTCCTGTGTTATATAGAAGTGAAATTAGTTCCTGTATGGGCACCAAGGGATTAATTGAGATTCAGACCAAAGAAAAGAATTTAAAAGATAATGTAATTGGTCTTGTTTAGATTTTCCAATATTGTCCTGAAAGCTACAGGTTTAAGAAATTCCATGATTTTATTGCCTCTTTTTAAAGGTGGATATGAATTTAGTTACTATTGCTAATAATTGTCTGTTCTATAATAAAATTTATGAAGGGAATAAGTTCTATGTTGTAAGAAGACAAAGTAAACACACAGAGCATTGATTTGAAAATTAATCAATTAAAAAGTAATTGAAAATGAAAAGGAAGCAATCTTATCACTATGTACTTTAAATTATTAATAAACAAAACAATGACAAGTAATCAAAATAAACTACAAATTTTCTTGGATAAAAATTGTGGTGTAAATGAACTTTTGAGATTGACATAATTTGGTTTATTGTCAAATTATATCTATCATATGAATTATTTATTTAAAATTCTGAAATTTATTCAAAATTAATGAAGTGTGGATTTTATGGACTGAATTCACCAAATAGTATTGCTGAAAGTCAAGGTAATTTATTTTAGTTAAATCTGTCATATATATGTAGATTATGGTTATTTGTATTTTGATTTTTGTAAATGTGTATACTGAGGTTGATGGGTCGCTTAATTCATTAATTTATAAATCTGATGATAATTAGTTGATCAAGTAATTAATTGATTAATAAATTTATCTAATTATTAATTAATTAATCTTAGGTCATATAATTATAAATGAAATAATTAAAGCATTAACTAAATCAATAAATGTACATATTTTTTTAAAACTTTTAATGTAACTTTAATTGAGGAGTAAGAATTACTTTTGAATCCAGCTGTTCATGTTTGTCTATGCTTATTCCTCAACAGAGGGATTCAAAAGGAAGATTTTCCAAATCAGGGTAATAAAGGAAAGGGGTATATTCGCATGGGAACAGGAGAAATAAATTAGCCATTGATTTCATGATGAACAAAAATAAAACAGCTTTTATTGTTGTTTTTTTTTTGGTAATTTGTAGGAATACTTGATGAATTCAGAATTTCAAGCACAAAAAATTTGAATTAAATAAATTAAAAAAAAATTTGAACCTTTTACATTCCATTTGAATTAAAATTCAAGACTGATAAGAATGAATAAATGTTTTTACTTAAATTTAATTACTAATGAAATTATTGAAAAATACATGAGAATGTGTTTTAACTTGCTTGGTTATTGATCTGTCAGTGACCTCCACATTTTTAGGGATAATTACTTCATGCTTAATTAAATGGCGGATAGAAGTAATTTGTTTAATTCTATATGTTTTATAAAATATAAGTTTTGTATTTAATCAATTAGCTTTTTGTGGTTAGAAATCTGGTTTCAAATGTAATAATCCTTTACATTAATTGATTATTTAATGTTAGTTACATCAATGACAATAATACTACAAACTGCTTGCTAAACAAAATCTGATATTGTTCAACTTGTTAATGTCACTATATTGCGATAACTAATGCTGCATCTATAAAGGCTAATGACTCTGAGTATTATAAAGTCTTCAACCCATATCATAAAGATATTGATATATATAAAGAGCCTAGGTTGCTGCGTTTATTATACATTGCTTATGATCACTAGCCTGTCAACTCCGAGGTTGTGAGTTCAAACCACACTTCAGTAAGGTACATTCGACTTGATCTGAATTATCTAGGATTGCCAGTTTACTAGCAGAATGTTGGTGGTTTAAGATTCTCTGTGTACTCCAGCGGAATTCCTACTACAATAAATTCTAGATGCCATGATCTAGCCAAGTGAGCTGAAAGTGGCATTAAAAACACAAACATTCAATCAATAAAGATATGTCTGTAAGATTCTTAACACTGACAGGCAGTCTTCACACTTAACCACAGGCCCAGCAGCCCAGGCTTGTAAAATTGCTTTTGAGTCTGTAAAAATAAAATTCTCTACAGGCCAACAAAATCTAACCAAAATTTGAGCTCCTGGCCTGTAGATTTTATCGTGAAGACTGCCAGACAGCAATGCAAGAACAGGAAATCTCTGCAGTTACCCAATGCTAAGATTTTATGATACCTTAAGCTACCTGAATGACTATTTTTTAAAATTGTGTTTTTTTTTCAAAATTTGCAATAAACAAAGTGCTGATTTCTTATGGTAAAACAGAGACATTATATACTAATGTATTTATATGTCTCTGGTTAAAATAGGTAATTGCATGGTTTATTTGTTGATTGACCTTGCCAGTTACTTATTTTATCATGTCAAATGAGAAGGTTACAAGACAACACCATTTTTGGCCCTAAGTGAATTAATCAGTATAACTTAGATATCCATCTATTTGTCTTGTATGTCTGTGTTAGGGCTTCAGATGGATTAGCATTAACAGTAACATCTGTTTTATGGATGGTTTATTTTCATAATTCAGTGACCAATAGAATTAATAACATCAGTTTTATTGTTTTTTATTAGTTTTCTGATTATTTTGATCAATGTAGCACATATCCTTCAATTTATTATACCCTGAAGATTCTAACTGATGTTCATGTTAGATTAAATAACATCCTTTAGGGTGCCCCAGTTTAGGATTGTGATGTAATACATGGGGTCATCCAGCGGTTAACACAGGGCACCAGACCTTGGAGTTAGACTGACCACCTATTGAATGACTCAAGGCAATATTATTTTGTTCAGAATTCTATTTTTAGTTACATTATTATAATTCTGAAGTTATATTGGACAGTTATGTGAATATAACTTGTCAGAGTTAGTTTCTTCAACTTTTTTCTACACTGGACATTGTGTTGGATGTTTATTGATTTTGTATATCAATTAACTAATTAATTAATTAATTTAATGTGTGATATTGATTGCTTATTCTTGGATAAAAAATTGTGGTGTAAATGAACTTTTGAGATTGACATAATTTGGTTTATAGTCAAATTATATCTATCATATGATATTTATTTAAAATTCTGAAATTTATTCAAAATTAATGAAGTGTGGATTTTATGGACTGAATTCACCAAATAGTATTGCTGAAAGTCAAGGTAATTTATTTTAGTTAAATCTGTCATATATATGTAGATTATGGTTATTTGCATTTTGATTTTTGTAAATGTGTATACTGAGGTTGATGGGTCGCTTAATTCATTAATTTATAAATCTGATGATTAATTAATTGATAAGGTAATTAATTGATTAATAAATTTATCTAATTATTAATTAATTAATCTTATGTCATATAATTATAAATGAAATAATCAAAGCATTAACTAAATCAATAAATGTACATATTTTTTAAAACTTTTAATGTAACTTTAATTGAGGAGTAAGAATTACTTTTGAATCCAGCTGTTCATGTTTGTCTATGCTTATTCCTCAACAGAGGATTCAAAGGAAGATTTTCCAAATCAGGGTAATAAAGGAAAGGGTATATTTGCATGGAAACAGGAGAAATAAATTAGCCATTGATTTCATGATGAACAAAAATAAAACAGCTTTTATTGTTGTTTTTTTTTGTAATTTGTAGGAATACTTGATGAATTCAGAATTTCAAGCACAAAAATTTGAATTAAATAAATTAAAAAAATTTGAACCTTTACATTCCATTTGAATTAAAATTCAAGACTGATAAGAATAAATAAATGTTTTACTTAAATTTAATTACTAATGAAATTATTGAAAATACATGAGAATGTGTTTTAACTTGCTTGGTTATTGATCTGTCAGTGACCTCCACATTTTAGGGATAATTACTTCATGCTTAATTAAATGGCGGATAGAAGTAATTTGTTTAATTCTATATGTTTAATAAAATATAAGTTTTGTATTTAATCAATTAGCTTTTTGTGGTTAGAAATCTGGTTTCAAATGTAATAATCCTTTACATTAATTGATTATTTAATGTTAGTTACATCAATGACAATAATACTTCACAAACTGCTTGCTAAACAAAATCTGATATTGTTCAACTTGTTAATGTCACTATATTGTGATAACTAATGCTGCATCTATAAAGGCTAATGACTCTGAGTATTATAAAGTCTTCAACCCATATCATAAAGATATTGATATATATAAAGAGCCTAGGTTGCTGCGTTTATTATACATTGCTTATGATCACTAGCCTGTCAACTCCGAGGTTGTGAGTTCAAACCACACTTCAGTAAGGTACATTCGACTTGATCTGAATTATCTAGGATTGACAGTTTACTAGCAGAATGTTGGTGGTTTAAGATTCTCTGTGTACTCCAGCGGAATTCCTACTACAATAAATTCTAGATGCCATGATCTAGCCAAGTGAGCTGAAAGTGGCATTAAACACAAACATTCAATCAATAAAGATATGTCTGTAAGATTCTTAACACTGACAGGCAGTCTTCACACTTAACCACAGGCCCAGCAGCCCAGGCTTGTAAAATTGCTTTTGAGTCTGTAAAAATAAAATTCTCTACAGGCCAACAAAATCTAACCAAAATTTGAGCTCCTGGCCTGTAGATTTTATCGTGAAGACTGCCAGACAGCAATGCAAGAACAGGAAATCTCTGCAGTTACCCAATGCTAAGATTTTATGATACCTTAAGCTACCTGAATGACTATTTTTTAAAATTGTGTTTTTTTTTCAAAATTTGCTATAAACAAAGTGCTGATTTCTTATGGTAAAACAGAGACATTATATACTAATGTATTTATATGTCTCTGGTTAAAATAGGTAATTGCATGGTTTATTTGTTGATTGACCTTGCCAGTAACTTATTTTATCATGTCAAATGAGAAGGTTACAAGACAACACCATTTTTTGGCCCCTTAAGTGAATTAATCAGTATAACTTAGATATCCATCTATTTGTCTTGTATGTCTGTGTTAGGGCTTCAGATGGATTAGCATTTACAGTAACACATCAAAACTGCAAAAACTGCCTAAATACTAACACTCATTAAATTTTGATATATGTGCCAGCCATACTCTAATAAAAGAGATTTTTCTACATCGATCATGTATGGTACATAATGTGAATTACAATTATGTAAATGGGGTAAAATAATTTTTGTGTAAGGCCTAGACTAAAGCTTAATTAAATAGCAGTTTTTGCAGTTTTGATGTGTTACTGTAAATACTAATGCATCTGAAATCCTAACACAGACATACAAAAATAGTATTGTCTTGTAACCTTCTCATTTGACATGATATAAGTTTAAATTTTCTGACAAGACTGGACATTTAAATATTTGGGTTTTCAACTACAGCTTACAGTGAAATTTGGTTGAACTTGAAAAAAAGAGATGATACCCAAGGGAGCAATTAGAATCCATTAGTCAACAGTGGCAGATCCAAGAGGGGGGTTCCGGGGGTTGGAACCCCCCTTTTTTTTTTGGACGATGAATGCATTTGAATGGGGATATATATTTGAAACCCCCCTTTTAAAAATGGCTGGATCCACCCTGGTCAAAGAAGAACATACAATACCAAGGAAATAATAAAACTGATGAAAAAACAAACAAAAATCTCACTTTAAAACACTACATAGAAAACTTTAAAGATTCAGCAATATGAATGTGATGGCAACAAAATTAGCGGTGAATTTAAGGTGCTCTGAAAGGGTTAGCTTTAGCTGATCCTGCTCCACTGGTGGCACCTGTCATGAAAGAGGAAGAATTTTAATGATAGGGAGGATTTTTACTTCAAAATGGGGGATTTGACATGCACCATGTTAGGTGCCTGCTATAAGAGGGAAGTTTTTTAATTTCTTTGAAAAAAAACAAAATTGGGAGGCACCTATGTTACTTGAGAGTCAAATTAACATCTTTGGCTGAAGGTCATTCATGAACTCATACTAAGGTCATTCTTCAACCTACATCTTAAAAGTACATATATGACAGATCTGATAATGTATGACTATGTCCTAGAGTGGTAAGACTAATGTGTTATGAACCAGGCTTTATATATGTCCTCCTTAAAAAAAAAATCACTAATTCAAGTCATTAAACGAGAATAATATCTTTTTATTTTTCCAATGATATTGAAATTTATTATACCCATTTAAGTGATATTGATAAGGTAATTTTTTTTTCATCCAGTTCTGATGACAAATTTTCAGTATAACAAATTGTTCAAGATTTAGTAGAAGATGAACTGGTTTTGCAACCTGTCATAAATAATATTTAGACAGTAAATGATGACTGTTTTCTTTTTTTTCTTTTTTTTCCTTGACCCCAGTTTAATATTCAGAAAAGTTTTTGCCTTTTTCTTTGTTGTCCAGTAATTCAAGTTTCAATTTAATTTGTGAATTTGTGTTGATTAAAGGCCTAGAACAAACTTCAGTCTGACATATCTACATGTCCCACCATTTTGGTTGTGGATGTCTATGATCTTAAAAATTTCATGTTTGTCATAATCCCCCAAAAAAAACAGTAAGGAAAATGATACAGTTTTCATGAAGTTTGTATACATTATTGGACGTACCCCCAGCATAAGCCCTTTAATTGTGCTTGGTCAATGTTTGGAATTCAAAAGAAGGCCAATCTAAAAAAAATACTTAATAAAGTGTATAAAGATCTCATCTAATATTAAGGTATCATATGTATACTGTAAACAAACTAATTTTTCACAAGCGATTTATTTTTTGCATCTAGAAAAAAAAATCAGGAGATAAATCATCATGAATTTGTAAAACTTGGATCTCTTCTTATTAAACTGTGTCAAGTAAATTTGAAAATCACGTTAAATAGCCTCAAAGTGTGCTAGAAAGGGCTAAGTGTGAAATAAAGTACCCGCCAAAATATTAGTTGGTTTACAATAATCCAGACGACTTGCATATAATTATGTATCTTGACAGAAGATATAAATTGAGTCCATATCCTCTGTGAATTATTAAAACAAAGATCAGAATTGTAATTATGATGTTGAAATTAGGTTACTCCAGTATAAGGTATATGTTATTAGGGATTCACTTAGGATATGGGCTCATTATTCCCCGTGTTTATGCCCTTTATTCACATCGCCTGATGGCTCAGGGGATATGTAACACTGATCGGGAATATGAGCACAATTTATGCCATGAGACTGAAGATCTCAACTAACATATATTATATCTGTGTTCTGATTGATAGTCACGATAATATTGATGATCAGGTGTTAGAATGTACAGGTTAATTAGAATTAGTAGCAAGATATCTTGTTTTGCTTACTGCCACAATGAAAAAGGATTTTATTTAAAGAAACTCAAGTCGGTCAAACTCCCCCTGATATGACCTTGAAGTTGTCACATTTTTAGTTCACTTGGCTGAAAGCCATGTGGTTTTAACATATCACCAAATTACATTCATCTTCCATCCATTAAACATCACAACTTGATTGTCTGCTTTTTTTGCACTTAAGACCCAAAACAAGTACTTTTATTGTTGTTCTTGATCTCAAAGTCACAGTGATACTTTCAACACCTTTCAACACAGAGCAAAAACTCTTAACCTGATTGCAAGTTTAAGTCAGCATGGTGAAGTTTGAACTGATTTTTGCTAAAATTGTGATAGTACATTCATGATAATGCTATTACATTAGAGAGGCACCGTATGATATGATCACCTTTTTCTTTCATTAATAAAAATTAACATATTTTTCTCTTTTTGTATTGAAGGATTCAAATTAAATTTGTTAAATCACTAATTGCAATTGGTCAAGAATTGTTCAAGCACACCTCATTTGTAGTAATAAATCATAATGTTGTTATTTTCTCTTTGTAGTCTGAGTAGAAGTGCAGAACAGTGAGTTTGGATTACACAGTTAACTACCCTGAAAATCAAAGTTTTTATCATAGGATTTAAACCAAGTCCAGGGGGATTACAGGATTGATTTCCGGGACTCAAACTGACAGATTTTAGGTCCGAATTAAGTTGAAGATCACCAGTCATATTATAAGGTGGCTTAATCAAGGACACTTGAATAGGTAAGTAGATTATTGTGATCGTTACATCAATCTGGCAATACATCATACATCTTTCCTTAGTTATCCATCTGTCTGTCATTTACAGTACATCCGTCCTTGAAAGTACATCTGACCTTGGCTGTGCACATGTCCTTGGCTGTGCACATGTCCTTAGAATACATTTGACCTTGGCAATGCATCTGTCCTTAGCAATTCATTTGTCCGTAGAATAATCTGACCTTGGACAAACATCTGTCCTTGGCATACATATGTCCATAGAATACATTTGACCATGGTAATATATACATCTGCTCTTTGCGGTACATCTGACATTGGCAATACATCTTGATTTTTTCTAGGTACATGTATAACGATAAATGAATTTAAGTAAGCTCAATTGTGTGTTTTCAAAGAATTATTGCCCTTGTCTACATCTTTCATGCTTTGCAAGTTCTGTTTCTTACCAACTGATCAAGTTGTAGATAAAATATAAACTAATATTTTTTCCGATATTAAGGCAGATGCTGACCATACAGGGAGTTCATATAGCTTACTCTTTAGTATTTATGTTACACATACTTTATGGATCATTGCTTGTCTGTTTTATTTTTCCTTTTTTTGTAATTGTCTTCATCTCCAATTTAGTTTCTGAAAGGAGAAATTGTTTAATAGATTCAATAAAGATTAGGGTTAAAGTTTGTTTGGAGAAAAAGAAAATGCAAGGGAAAAGCAAAACACAAAAAAAGATGATAGATTAAACCTGAACTGTATTTGAAACCTTAGACATTTCTATTGTGATAAACTACTCTTGCAGGGGCGGATCCAGCCATTTTTCAAAGGGGCGGTTCCCAACCCAGGATAAAGGGGGGGTTCCAACTATATGTCCCCATTCAAATGCATTGATCGTCAAAAAAAAAGGGGGGTTCCAACCCCCGGAACCCCCCCTCTGGATCAGCCACTGTCTTGATTATTTAGTTAAATAAAATGTGTGATAGAAGTTAATGTTCCAATGATTTGCATAATGTATAGATTTCTATCTGTATGGTTCTTATTTCAATAATCATGGGAATAGAATTATAAGTCACATCCTAAGCTGATGTGTGGTCAAACTGAAACAGGGTACCAGTTATGTGACTGGTCAGTTTTTTCAAAGGTTTAAAAGTAAATGAATTAAAGCAATATTCTTCTCAGTGACTCTAAAATTTGGACAACTTTGGACAATTCAATTCAACCATCCTACACAGAACATTTCGAAAAGTGATTCAGACATTCTCAACCTTGAAATTGGATAATTCTACAAATTCTTATTTTGGACGATTCCAGCTGGTAATTTCTACAAAGCATTTGGACAATTTTTAAGGACAGTGACATTAAATTTCAAAAGTTCATATGTTTTGTTATAAATAAGGCTGTGAGTTTTCTCAATTGAATTGTTTCATATTTTTCATGTCGGGGCTTTTTATAGCCGACCATACGGCATGGGTTTTTCTCATTGTTGAAGGCTGTATGGTTGCCTATAATTGCTTACATCCACTTCATTTGAACTTTGGTGGATATTTGTCTCATTGGCAATCATACCACATCTCCTTATTTTTATATTAGTTTTATTTATTTGGATTTATCTTTGGCATATTTTGTTATTTATTAAATTGTTAAACATTTAGAGTATCAACTTTGCCACTTATCTGTCTAAAGTCTATTAATAGACTGACCCCCCTGTCCTATGGATCAAGCATGTACAGTTAGTTCCCTCCTAGCAAAAAACTCACGCCATAATGGCCCTCAGTGACAAATATCTCTTCATACATTATAAATATATAATATTTTATGAAATAATTTATGAATTTGGTGCATCTGAAGCCCTTTTCTGGATTTTAAATGCAAATTTCAACTTGATCTTTGTTTGCCCTTATATATTTCTTATTAATAACACTTTCTTACAGAATTCCTGATAAGGGAATTAAGAGCAGTATTTTAAAAACTGTTTAATTTAATTTTGAACAGGATAATTTGATGTCATTCTGATTTGAAAATGTAATTGAAAGTTTGGCCTCATTCAGTCTTACTTTTTGCAACAAGTCTATACTTGATATGGACATTTTTTATGGACGAATTTTAACAAAGATTTAACATGAATCTGAAGGTAACATTTACACAATTATTATTTTTTTTTATAATTTACTTCCCTTTGATATATTCCTGTATGGATCAATATCCCTGAACAACATCACTCAGGCTGACAATTTATATTGTTATGTTGACCAACATTTCTGTCCACCTAGTTTATGTTGACCCTTGTGACATTAAAATTGTGGATGTATCTGTCAGATTTGATATCCTGTGTTATTGTTCTTCAAAGGTTGATTCAGTAACAGATAATATTGAGTTTACAATAACAATAAGATACTGATATATAGCATAAATTAGGAGAATGTTGCACAATTGCCAATGAGACAACTTTAATGCACCAGAGACCAAATGAAGTGGAAATAAGCAAATATGGGTAACTGTACAGCACTCAACAATGAGCAATTCCAAAACCTTACAGTAAGCTATAATTTAAGGCCCAGACATGACTATGATGAAAAAATGTGAAACAATTATGTTGTACTGTTACACCACTGTCCCAGGTTAGGGGTATGGTTGGCGCCTTCAAACTAGTTTAACCCCGCCACATTCTGTATGTGCCTGTCCTAAGTCAGGAGCCTCTAATTCAGTTGTTGTGGTTTGTTGCTGTATATCATATTTGTTTTTCGTTCAGTATTTTGTACATAAATCAGGCCATTAGTTTTCTGATCATTTCAATTGTTTTACATTTGTCATTTCGGGGCCTTTTAAAGCAGCCTATGCGGTATGGGTTTTACTCATTGTTGAAGGGTTTTACTCATTGTTGAAGGCTGTACGGTGACCTATAGTTGTTAATTTCTGTGTCATTTGGTCTCTTGTGGAGAGTTGTCTCATTGACAATCATACCACATTTTCTTATTTTTTATACAAACAACAAAAACAAACCCAGCTGCAATAAGTTGAGCATGTGGACATTTTTAATATGAAGCTAATTCCACACTTTATTATAAAAGAAGAACTGTTTTTCTCAAAGCTTTTACACCCAAATCAAATTACAAAAAGAAGTATTCAATTCTTAATTAAATTGCGTTGACCTGAAAGATATACACACTTAAAAAAAATTCTAAAAAATTATATAAATTGCTATGCCCTGCAAGAATCATTCTTGGTTATTGTAACTTTGTTTAAATAATCAGGATTTGCAAACAAAACATATATTAACACTGCAAAAGTTATTTTATGTATTCAAAGAAAACTGACTACTTAGGATTCTTTTATTTTCGTGGGTACCAATTTTCATGGATTGAGCAAAAATTTAACTTTCATGTATATGTGAATTTGTGCTTTTGCCAAAGTTTTCATAGAGACCTATGGCTAAGTTGGACTTCGTGAATATTTGATTTATTAGTTTACCTATATCAGTTAGAATCGGTTTCTCACCAATTATAATAAATTTTACAAAAAACAATATCTTGCCAGCTGATGTCTTTTATAAAGATGTAAATGTGTGTAAAGTATGTTGTATGATTAAGCCTTTGGTCTGATTATCCATTGTGCTTAAAAACTGTGGGTGAAATGGTCATTTTAAATCAAATATGTTTTATGATGTCAAAGTGACTTTTCTGCACTAAACTTGATAGATTATAACAGCTGGTTCACTTATTTATAAAATTAACACAAAGTTGAAAGCCTTGAATAAATTTACAAAAGGTGCAATTTGGGGAACAGATAACTGTTTTCCATTGATTTCAATTTGTATATGGAAAACATAAAACAGTAAATTTTTATGCCCCTCTCATAGGCAACGGGGACATTATGTGTAACCCTAGACAGTCCCTCTTTCTGTCTGTCCGTCCGTCCGTCCCCTTTTCATTTCAGCACTCTTACTTAAGAGTGCATTTGTTTCTAACCCGAAATTTTGTCATCGATGACTATCGTTTAGTAAACGTTAAGCTGCTAGAAACAAATACATCGTTTAATGAACTTTATCGACCCCGCATAGTAAGACAGAAATAGATTACATACACGCACTGTAAACAAACATGTAAAAGTGCGGGAAATGAATGACCAGAACTTTGCGAAAATTTTGCGCGTACATCGTTTATGTGAACGATATCAACGTTGCCCAAAAAATGACAGAAACAAATGGATTAAACGACTACACGCATAATCGTTTACATCGTTTAGGTTAGAAACAAATGCGCTCTAAGTTTGCCTGATGCAAATTTTATGAAACTCATATACAATGTGAAAAACCAAAACTTGCTGACAGAATTCAAATTTGGGAAGTGAGTCACTTACTGTTCTAGAGTTGTGCCCTTTATAACTTGGAAAATTTCAAACTTTTTCGTTTCCACACTTTAATTTAAGTTTGCCTCACCCGCATTTTATGAAACTCATACACAATGCTTAAAACTACAAAACACAGACAGGGTTTGAATTTTGGCAGTGAGTCATTTACCATTCTAGAGTTATGCCCCTTTTTAACTTGGAAAATTGCAAAGCCTGAGGCGGGGCATTCTTGTGAGACACATTCCTCTTTTATTTCCCCTAATTGCAACTGGTTGTAAGCTTGATATTACTTCTTTTAGTTGCTTTTACTTGATTGAGTACCAGAATGTCCTATCTCAAAGTAGAAACCTGTCGAAAATTTATAAACTCTGGAGTCAAAAGTTGGTAATATGAAAATAGTCTATTTCATTGGGCCAAGTAATTGCTCTTATAATCTACATTCCCCTGAGCTGAAGTTGTACAAATATTAATTGATGCGCTGACAAAACCTACCAACGATACCAATCGTTATGAAATCAAGTTTTATTTCACTTTCTTCATAACACTCATATATAGTAAATAAACTAATTAAATTTCAATCTCAAAGGCTCAAAATAATAACCAATATCATAGAAAAAAAGAAAATCTCTTATGAATTTATATATATATATTAGCTTATAACATTTTATTGATATTTCTCCAAGAGAGAAGAAAAATAACAACATGACAGTTTGAACTTCTTGAGTAATATGACAGTTTGAACTTTTCCACTAACATGACTGATATATCATTTGAGTACATTGATTATTAATGTAATATTTTATCCATATTTGTCAGTATATTGTATTTTTATTAAAGTACAGTTATATAATATTTTGATTTCATTTCTTTCTGTAAACAAACTCATTTCCTTTTGTGATTTATAAATACTAAACTTCTGTGAGTAGAAAATATTGATATATATATGAATATATAATGTTGTGAATGTTTTCATATATATGAGGTGTGGAATTAGTCAAAATTATTGTATTTAAGGAGCTCCGTAAATATTTTTAGACCTCCATAATTCTGGATTATATCATTATGGAACTCCACATATATTAAGGATATCCTAAATATATAAGGACCTCCTGATGTAAAGCAATTTTGACCAATTATTTGAGGAGGTCCTGAAATCGAATATAGAATCTTGAAATATTTGAGATGCTTCTTAAATACTAAAATTTGAATAAATTTGTGCCTCATACTTATAGGAAAACACCAACAAACAGAACAAATTCTGGGAAAACATAATTTATCTATTCGTTGTTATTGGCTTAATCAATAACTATCTTTCAGTAACTACAAGTTTTCTAATACATACCTACTGTGTGTCTTTGTCTTATGGTAGCGTTTTTTTTTTTGTGCTTCATGCCAATAAGATCTGTACTTTGTGTCTGTTCCTTTTATGTTAGTTGTTTTTGTGCTTCAGTCATGCCAATCTGATGAGTCAAACCATTTCCAGCTGATTTTAACAGTTTGTTTTAAGTTAATGTGCTGTTACACCATTGTACCAGGTTACGGGAGAGTTGAGTGCTTACATCAACTTCATTTGATCTTTGGTGGATAGTCTCATTGGCAATCATACCACATCTCCTTATTTTTATATTAACCCACCTCTGTCCTAAGTCAGGAGCCTGTAATTCAGTTGTTTGTCACTTGCTGTCTTTTACCGGGATATTGTTTTTTGGTTATTGTTTTGTCATAAATCAGGCTGATGTTTTTTTCGTTTGAATTGTTTCACATTTTGTCATGTTTGGGCCTTTTATAACTGACTCTTTTAATGTATATGGTGTGGGTTTTGCTCATTGTCACAGGGTGGTTATATGGTGACCTACAGTTGTTTAAATCCAAGTCATTTGGTTTCTGTTTGATAGATGTCTCATTGGAAATCATACCGCATCTCCTTATTTTATAAAGTAAGAAAATTGTGAAAACTTATTGCAACTAAATTAGCTAGAAATGGCTAAATGTGAGAATAGAATCCATGGAAATATAAAGTTGATTTTATGTTATATATGGAAAGAAAGTGTTCAGCACTTCAAAAATAAAAGAACTTTGGTAGGCACGCTCACATACCCAACTCCCTCACATTGTCACTGGACAAACAAAATCTTACCAGATTCCTAAGTTCAAAGACTGACATAACTCCTACAAAAGTCAACTGTTAAAAATTTCTTGTGGATATGCACATCTACATGTTATGTCTTTATTATCTACACAGTCTCATAAAATTCTGTAGTGTAATTTCAGAGGAGTTGCAATGACAAACTGTTGCAGTAGTATATTTAGGCAAAAATTTTAAGTTCAAAAGGGCATAACACCTTGAAAAATATTGAATCATAATTTCCTGTTGATGCACATCAAAATAGTATGTCCTAATTAACTACAAAGTTTCATGAAATTCTGTTGTGTGGTTTCAGAGGAGTTGCGATGACAAACTGTTGCAGTAGCATATTGAGGCCAAAATTCTAAGTTCAAAGGGGCATAACTCCTAAAAAAAAGTTGAATCATAATTTTCTGTCAATATGCACATCGACATAGTATGTCCTTATTATCTACAAAGTTTCATGAAATTCTGTTGTGTGGTTTCAGAGGATTTGCAATGACAAGAACAGGACTGACGGACTGACGAACTGACAGACAGACGGACAGACAGACAGACAGGTCAAAAACATTATACCCTATGGAACTTCATTGGGTGGGGTATAATTGAATTAAATAACATTATGTAATAGTAATGTGTCTGTTGTTGATAATCAGTTGTTGTCTTGTTTACTTCATCCCACATAACCTTTAATTAATAATGCATTCAATTTTTATAGTCATATCTGTAATAACAGGATTGAAAGACCTGATTGTAAGGGGGGTGACCCATGTGGATGGTACTTAAAACAGACATAACCATTGCCTAGCCATTAAGACATTATAAATATTCCTGAGCATTACATCTCTGTGTTTATTGGCAATTAGTTTCAGTAAACAAGGTTAATGTTCTTAGTAATATTAATGTTAAAACATTTCTTTGTCAATATTGGATGTAAGGTTCATTCAGGTACAAACAGAAGACATGAAAGTTCAAACTGTTGGAGATCTTTCAATTTTAAAAAAATACTGTTTTATACAACATTGATGAAAAATGATTGTATTAAGTTTTGAAGAAAAAAATAACTGCTGTTTTTTACAACATTGATGAAAGGGTTTTTATTATAAAGTTATTCTGGTATACATATTTTTCCATAAATTAGATAAAATAACCCCAGTATTCGCATGGTCATTTTGCTTATAATTTCAGATCATGTCTTAATTACTTACATTGTATTTGTAAGCTCTTATAAGGTTTCAATTAAAAGCCTATACTTCATAATACCTCAATAATAAAATAGCAAGTACACATACTTTCATATGTGTGAATTTAAAAGACATACATTATTATAATGCAGCAATGAAAATCAATTATTTCTTAATTATTTTAATTTGGCTGTAAGGCAAAAAAAAAAAAAAAACGTGTACTTGTTTCCTGCCATACTGGCAGAAAACAAAGGGTGTTTTTTTTTAAAGATTTACATAGGGGATTAGGTGCTTAATCAAAATGTCTGGCCTTTGACAGTACTTAACCAAAAATGTTTGGACTTTGACAGCACTTAACCAAAAATGTCTGGTCTTTGACAGTACTTAACCAAAAATATCTGGTCTTTGACAGTACTTAACCAAAAATGTCTGGTCTTTGACAATACTTAACCAAAAATGTCTGGTCTTTGACAGTATTTAACCAAAAATGTCTGGTCTTTGACAGTACTTAACCAAAAATGTCTGGACTTTAACTGTGCTTAACCAAAAAAGTCTGGTCTTTGACAGTACTTAACCAAAAATGTCTGGACTTTAACTGTGCTTAACCAAAAATGCATGGACTTTAACTGTGATGAACTAAAATTGTCCGGACTTTAACTGTGCTTGACCAAAAATGTCTAGTCTTTGACAGTACTTAACCAAAAATGTCTGGTCTTTGACAGTATTTAACCAAAAATGTCTGGTCTTTGACAGTAGTTAACCAAAAATGTCTGGTCTTTGACAGTAGTTTACCAAAAATGTCTGGATTTAAACTGTGATGAACTAAAATTGTCTGGACTTTAACTGTGCTTGACCAAAAATGTTTGGACTTTATCAGTCTTTAACCAAAAATGTCAGACGTGGACTTTTAACAAAGATTAACCAAAAATGTCTGGACTTTAACTGTGCTTAACCAAAAATGCCTGGACTTTAACTGTGATGAACTAAAATTGTCTGGACTTTAACTGTCCTTGACCAAAAATGTCTAGTCTTTGACAGTACTTAACCAAAAATGTCTGGTCTTTGACAGTACTTAACCAAAAATGTCTGGTCTTTGACAGTACTTAACCAAAAATGTCTGGTCTTTGACAGTAGTTAACCAAAAATGTCTGGTCTTTGACAGTAGTTAACCAAAAATGTCTGGACTTAAACTGTGATGAACTAAAATTGTCTGGACTTTAACTGTGCTTGACCAAAAATGTTTGGACTTTATCAGTCTTTAACCAAAAATGTCAGACGTGGACTTTTAACAAAGATTAACCAAAAATGTCTGGACTTTAACAGTGCCTAACCAAAATGTCTAGACTTTAACAATGATTTACCAAAAATGCCTGGATTTAATAACTGTGATTAACTAAAATTGTCTGGAGTTTAACAGTGCTTAACCAAAAATGTTTGGACTTTTAAAAATTAGTCTTTTACCAAAAATATCTGGACTTTAACAGTGCATAACTAAAAATGTTACTGACCATTCAAATGCATTGTACAAGGTTGCAAATAATGAACACACTGAAGATTTAATTATCCCATCTAGGTCCCAAACAGCAAATAAAATACAGAACATAACAAAAAGCTAGCGTGCAATAATATATCATAATGCATAGGATAGAAATCCACTTTATGCAAGTACACATATAATATATGTTCATGTATATGATTTTGACTTGATTTTGGAACATTCAAATACGAAAATATTGGTCTGTTTTGTAGGGTTCTTATAACAACACAATTTTAAACAGTTACAAACTTTCCGTATATATTTTTTTACCCGAAATAAGTTAACAAGATGTATTAATATTCATTTGCATAAGGTCGATTTCTATCTGACACAGCTCATATCATAATGCACAAAGATAAGCTTCAAATTAGTGACGTCATCAAGACAAAAATATTTTTTAAACAGTTTTTTCAAGCTTTTATATACAATAAAAGGATTATTGAATGAATATTGGTGAATTATATGATCCCTCCTAGAATATACATTGCACTTATAACAAGTGTTAAACAGTGCAATAATTTCATCTAACAATACAAGTCAAGGTAAGTTTAGCTAGTGTCACAATATTACAAAAGAAAAGGAAAACAAAAAATAAACAAACACATTAAAGTCACTGCTATTTAAAGAGCAATTCATCAATCACTTCAGCTATACAACTTATTTATGAATGCAATGACCTAAGTGTTAACCATGGTTTATATATTTTACCAACATTTATCTCAAGTGTAAGTGCAACCCTCCTGGTACCCCACTGTGTGACTGACCAGAAATGACCAGGTCAGACCACTCTGAATGTGACTTACAACAAAATTCCTTAGTTAAACAAACAGATGGTACTAACAATAGCTTGTGTCGCTGGGAAACACATTATATTTCTTTATGTTTTGTGATGTTTTTGTGAAAGCCATCAACTGGAAAATAGATTTTTGATGAGTTTGTTACAATGGGTTACAGTGAAGCTAAGTTAGTTGAGTGAGGTTTTTTTTGCCTTCATAAGAAAATGAATAGAATTTTCTGAAAAATTGAAGAAAAATTCGTAGAATGTTTGAAAGTTTTATATTATCATAATTACCAAAGAGACTATCAGAAGAATTGCATTTCTACATGTATTTGTAAATTGCAAAATTTAATTTTGGATGTAAGACGTCTCCTAATTGGCTGAATGTTCTTTGTCTATCAGCTCATAGACATAATTTTGTCATGTGACTGTTTTTTCAAGATTTTCTCCTTAAAAATGGAATTTACAATTAGATTATAAGGAATGATTGTAATACTTTTTTCTGTATTTGAAATAACCTCAAAAATGAGGTGCACACTTTTAAAAAGCCTGCTACGCGTGTTTTTCAGTGTGCACCACATTTTTTATGTTATTTCTTCATAGACAGAAAAAATAATACAGTCATTACTTAAATAAAAACTCCCAAACCACACTCTTGAAGCACTTAAAATGGATTAAATTGAAGATTATTTTATTTTTTCAACATTTTATGCCTTTATATATATATAAATATATATATATAAAAAAAAGAAACAGAACATTTAGTTTTTATACAACCGCAAAAATTTTTTTGCGTCTATAATGCTATGGTGTCTTCAATGTCGTCTGAAGATACATTTGGTTTCCGGACAATAACTTTAGTTTAAGTGAATGGATCTCTAAGAAATTTTTCAAGAAGGTTCAATACCACAAAAGGAAGGTTGGGATTGATTTTGGGGGTTATCGTTTCAACAGTTTAGGAATAAGGGGCCAAAAAGGGGCCAAAAACAAGCATTTTTATACGACCGCAAAAAATTGCGGTCGTTCAATACCACAAATGGAATATTGATTTTGGGGTTATCAACGTTGGCAAAAATTGTCGATATTAATATAACGTTCAGTCCAAGACACATTGGTTTCGCACTTTAACTTTAGTTTAAGTGAATGGATCTCTAAGAAATTTTACCATAAGGTTCAATACCACAAAAGGAAGGTTGGGATTGATTTTGGGGGTTATGGTACCAACAGTTAAGGAATTAGGGGCCAAAAAGGGGCCAAAAATAAGCATTTTTGTAACTTCCAGACAATAACTTGTGTGTAAGTGTATGGATCTATCTGACATTATACCACAAGGTTCCATATCACAAAGGGAATGCTGGGATTGATTTTGGGGGTAATTGCCTCAAAATTTTAGGAATGAGGGGCCAAAAAAGGGCAAAAAATAAGCCTTTTTTCTAGTTTCAGGACAATAACTTGTGTGTTAGTGTATGGATCTTTCTGAAATTGTACTACAAGGTTCCATATCACAAAGGGAAAGCTGGAATTGAGTTTGGGGTAATTGCCTAAACATTTAGGAATTAGGGGCCAAAGGGGCCAAAAATAAGCATTTTCTAGTTTCCAGACAATAACTTGTGTTCAAGTGTATGGATCTCTCGAAATTGTATTGCAAGGTACCATACCTCAAAGGGAAGGCTGGGATTGAGTTTGGGGTGATGAATCATAAGGGGTTCAAAAATTGGGAGGGTTCCTTTTTTCCTTTTTTCCTTTTTTTGTTTTCCTTTAAAATTTTCCATTTTAAGTTGGTTATTTCTGATTTATATTTAAAAGCAAATAATAATGATATGGCAGGAGATACACACCAAACAGGATGTGTAAATTATTATATAATAAGTATTGTGCAATAGCAAGAAATTTTCAATTGCACAGTATTGCACAATTGCAAGAAATCTTCAATTGCACAGTATTGCGCAATAGCAAGAAACATCCAATAGCACAATATTGCACAATAGCAAGAAATTGTCAATTGTACAATATTGCTAATAGCAAGAAATATTCAATTGCACAGTATTGCGCAATTGCAAGAAATATTCAATTGCACAGTATTGTGCAAAAGAAGATACTTTGTATAAATTGCTTATTTCTTGACCAATTTCAATGGGGTTTTATTCTTGAATTCTTGGGGTTCTTTAATATGCTGAATCTAACTGTGTATTAAGTTTTTGGATTTTGGGCCCGTTTTAAATTGGTCCACATTGAGGTCCAAAGGGTCCAAAATTAAACTTTGTTTGATTTCATCAAAATTGAATTATTGGGGTTCTTTGATATGCCGAATCGAACCTTGTATTTAGATTCTTAATTTTTGGTCCCGTTTTCAAATTGGTCTACATTAAGGTCCAAAGGGTCCAAAATTAAACTTAGTTTGATTTTAACAAAATTGAATTCTTAGGGTTCTTTGATATGCTGAATCTAAACATGTATTTAGATTTTTGATTATGGGCCCAGTTTTCAAGTTGGTCCAAATCGGGTCCAAAATTAACCTTTGTTTGATTTCAACAAAATTGAATATATGGGGTTCTTTGATATGCTGAATCTAACCATGTATTTAGATTCTTAATTTTGGTCCCGTTTCAAATTGGTCTACATTAAGGTCCAAAGGGTCCAAAATTAAACTTAGTTTGATTTTAACAAAATTGAATTCTTAGGGTTCTTTGATATGCTGAATCTAACCATGTATTTAGATTTTGATTATTGGCCCAGTTTTCAAGTTTGTCCAAATTGGGGTCCAAAATTAAACTTTGTTTGATTTCAACAAAAATTGAATATATGGGGTTCTTTGATATGCTGAATCTAACCATGTATTTAGATTCTTAATTTTTGGTCCCGTTTCAAATTGGTCTACATTAAGGTCCAAAGGGTCCAAAATTAAACTTAGTTTGATTTTAACAAAAATTGAATTCTTAGGGTTCTTTGATATTCTGAATCTAACCATGTATTTAGATTTTTGATTATGGGCCCAGTTTTCAAGTTGGTCCAAATTGGGGTCCAAAATTAAACTTTGTTTGATTTCAACAAAAATTGAATAGATGGGGTTCTTTGATATGCTGAATCTAACCATGTATTTAGATTTTTGATTTTTGGGCCCATTATCAACTTTGTCCACATTGAGGTCAAAAGGGTCCAAAATTAAACTTTGTTTGATTTCATCAAAAATTGAACTCTTGGGGTTCTTTGATATGCTGAATCTAACCATGTATTTAGATTTTGGATATTGGACCATAATAGGTGAATGTCCAATTTAAAAAAATTTTAAGTTCTTAGACCACATTCATTCTGTGTCAGAAACATTTTGCTGTGTCAAATATTTAATCACAATCCAAATTCAGAGCTGTATCAAGCTTGAATGTTGTGTCCATACTTGCCCCAACTGTTCAGGGTTCGACCTCTGCGGTCGTATCGAGCTGCGCCCTGCGGAGCATTTTATTGTAGTTTCCCGACATTAACTTGTGTGTTAGTGTATAGATCTCTCAGAAATTGTACCACAAGGTTCCATATTACAAAGGGAAGGCTGGGATTGAGTTTGGGGGTAATTGCCCCAATGGTTCAGGAATTAGGGGCAAAAAAGGGACCAAAAACAAAACATTTTTCTAGTTTCCAGACAGTAACTTGTGTTTAATTTCAATGGGATTAATTTAAAATCTTTAAATTTTGGGGGTTCTAACCTTGTATTACTTTTTCGGATATTGGGCCCATTTTTAAATTGGTCAACATTGAGGTCAAAAGGGTCCAAAATTAAGCTTTGTTTAATTTCATCAAAAACTAAATTATTGTGGCTGTATGATATGCTGAATCTTATTTTGCAATTAGATTTTTTATTTTGGGCCCTGTTGTCAAATTAGTCCATATTAAGGTTTGAAGGGTCTAAAATTAAACTTTGTTTGATTTCAACTAAAATTAAATATTTGGTGTTTTTTTATATGCTGAATCTAACCATGTTGTTAGATTTTGGATATCAGACCATTTTAAGTAAATTAAATGTCCCATTTCAAATTTTAAAGATCTTTGACCACATTTATTTTGTGTCAGAAACCTATATTATGTCAAAAATTTGATCACAATCCAAATTCAGACAGTATGATGATCAAGCTTGAATATTGTGTCCAAACTTGCCCCAACTGTTCAGGGTTAGACCTCTGCGGTCGTATCTGTCTGTGTTGAGCAGATGTGGAGTCTTATTATTTGTCAATGAAAAGACTTATTATAGGTATGTATGAGGGCAATTTAAGCACAAATATCATACCTCATCCAGAATTATTAATTGGTCCAAAGTGTTTTGATGCAAACCATTGTATAACTGTACCCAGTAAGTTCCAGTATTTTACTAGAATACATTAATCTTCTCATGAATGAAAAAATGTTTGACTTGAATTACATAATGATGTTGGAATACATTAGGAAGTAACAATGGGTTCTAATTGAATTTAAGTTTTTTTATACCCCCGCTTTAAAAAAGTGGGGGTATAATACTGTTTAACCTCTGTCCATCCGTCCATCCTTCCATCCGTCAGTCCGTCAGTCCGTCCTTCAATCCCATGAATACTTTTCGTCACATCTTTCTCAGGAACTACATTACAAGGATTTCAAAATTTGGTTTCAGGGTTTATATAAGTCAGCTATACCGTGTGATGAATTTTCAGATTCATCACTCAACAACTTCCTGTTTACCGAACACTTGTATCATTTTACACATGATAGCCAAATTGATAATTTTCGTCACATTTTTCTCAGGAACTACAATACAAGGATTTCTGAAATTTGGTTTCAGGGTTTATATGAGTCAGCTTTACCTTGTGATGAGTTTTCAGATTCATCACTCAACAACTTTCTGTTTACCTTATACTTTTAGCGGGGCGGGGGTATCATTAGTGAGCAGTAGCTCACTGAGATTCACTTCTTTTTTCCGGAGCCTAACTGATTACTCCTTTATCAAACAAATAACTTGATGCACCTTAAACAGGGATGGAAATAACATTTTCAAGTGGTAGCCCAGGCAACATTGTGGCAATGTGGTGGCCCATGTGTTATATGATCAAATAAAACTGTGGAAAAAATTAGCAGTAGCCAGCTTGTTGTGGAATCTCAATAAATACGTTATGATTGCAAAATACGTTTAATCATCGTGATAGCTATGAAATCTATACATAGTACTCTCAAATCGTACTTTCTTGTTCATTTGACCTGTTGATACTAATTGTAATGCTTTTTTTGTTATTTAATGTTATTCAGGGTTATATCTGGTCTATATACCAGCTTTGATAAGTGTTTGGTACTAATATAAATTTCCACTTCGTACTATGAACATCAAAATTATTTATTTTGTTAAAATATTTCCTTTCTCTATTGTAACTGTATACGTATACCTAACAACAAAATTATTTTATTCACCTGTGTTTAAAATTATTGCAAATGGCTGATATTTTTGTTCGAGCATATTGTTTTTCTTAAATTGTTTAACATTTCATACCGATATAACATGTTACTTTTATTATTCTTCCCTTAGTTTATTTATTTTGAATTTACATTGTATCATAGGTCAAATTTATTTGTTCAGTGTATGTTCAATGGTGTTACTATGTCCTTTGATTGAGTTAAGCTATTTCAGTTGATATTTTATAGTGTGTCTTTCTATGTTGTGATGTTACACTATTGTTTCAGAAAAAGAGTGAAGGTTTGGTACCATTAAAACGTTTAAACCCGCTGCATTTGTTTGCACCTGTCCTAAGTCAGGATTCTGATGTTCAGTAGTTGTCGTTTGTTGATGTGGTTCATAAGTGTTTCTCGTTTCTCATTTTTATATAGATTAGACCGTTGGTTTTCCCGTTTGAATGGTTTTACACTTGTAATTTTTGGGGCCCTTTATAGCTTACTGTTCGGTGTGAGCCTAGCTAGGCTCCGTGTTGAAGACCGTACTTTGACCTATAATGGTTTACATTTATAAATTTTGACTTGGATGGAGAGTTGTCTCATTGGCACTCATACCACATCTTCTTATATCTAAATAATGTCATTCACTACAGCGTTATGGTTACAACGTTACCATAGTTCAATGTTAGTACTTCGCTTATTTTCCGACATTCTGGGGACAGACAAAAGTGAAATATGAAACGAAAATTAAAAAGTTTAAGTTCACAATATAGAAAGAAGAAATTTGAAATTAATGTCCATCTCAAATAAAATAATTTAGTCACTTAACCTTAACTGATCACAATTAAAGTTTATCTCTTAGTCCATTCATGGATGTTTCTTCTGGCACACACGGCAGCTTCACGAAACGGTAATCGTCTTTGTATGTTACTAGTTCCTTGTTGTTGTGTATCACGTGTGTCTCTTGAGTGAATATTGTCACACATCTCTAGGGGATATAATTTTACGATCGGTCAAGGAAAGCACCCTGATTTTGTTCTCACTTCGGCTGCTCTAGTAAGACCATCGTTTCCAGTTATTAAAGAACCAACGACTCCGATTGTCCATTTATTTCTTGGATACTTGTCTTCATGGATTTGTACGATGTCTCCCACTTGAATTTTCTCGTCATTATCTCCTGTTGGAGTGTGGTATTCACGTAGTGATATTAGATATTCTGATTTCCATTGCGACCAAATTGGTCAATTACGAAAGTTTGTAGTTCTGCACGTTTAGAAATGTTTTTTCTGTCTATGAACATTGTATTTTCGTCGATGTCTTGTCGTGGATATGGTGTAGTGGTAATCCTCCTCCCATATAGCAGGTGCGATGGTGTCAAAGGTTCCTGATCCTCGATGTCGGAAGACACATACGTTAAAGGCCGATCGTTCAAAACAGCTTCAATTTCGGTGACTATTGTTTGTAAATCCTCCAATGTAATGTACGATCTTCCAAGAACTTTTCGTAAGCACATTTTTGTTAGTCCAATTAAGCACTCCCACCAACCACCGTACCAGGGAGCTCATTTTGGTATGAATTTCCAACTCGTTACACAGACGGATAACACATCATTCAAGGTTTCAGATTTGGTTAGTCTCTCTAAAGTCTAGGATGCGGCCATGTATGTCGACGCATTATCAGATATCATCACTCTCGGGAAAAGACTTGCGGCTTGTAAATCTTATGAACGCTTGTAAAAAAGATCTTTCTTTAAGATCTGTGATGACCTCTAAATGCACTGCGCGCGTTGATGCACATGTAAATAAGCATATGAATACTTTGCTTCCTTGTCCATTATTGTCTTTTACATACAACGCTCCGGTAAAATCAACACCTGTGACGGTAAACGGTGGTGCTTCCATTAATCTAATCTTTGGTAGAAGTTTAGGATCTGGTGCACTGTATGGTATGTGATGAATTTGCTCTGTATTCTATGTAAGCGTGATTTACGGCAATTCGCTATGAATCAATAAATCCTTGAACTTATACGTAGTACCTTTGTCAACGTGCTGTATCTCATTATCTCAAGTATGCAATGAATTCCGTGTGTATTATTCACTTCGATTGTATTTTTCACTTTTTCCTCTTGATCTATGTTCGTTAAAAGAATGCATGTGTTAGGTGTCCACTGTGGCCAAGATGTTGAGCAGTTGATCCATTCCGGTCCATTATACCACAGTTTAGCATTAGCTAGTTGTGAAGCGCTAATCCCTCTTGTCAGTAGGTCTGCAGGGTTGTCATTTGTTGGACAATATTTCCACTCTGAATCCTGTGTTAAAGATTTAATTTCTAGAATTCTGTTGTGAAGGAATTTTTTCAATTGTTTAGTCGTTGTTAACCAGTGTAAAACTATTTGACTGTGACCAGTACATGACTTTGTTTATTGTTAAAGCTGATTTTACGTGTGCTGCAATTCTAGCTCCTATCACAGCAGCCATTAGTTCCAGTTGTGGTAATGTCAATGTCTTTATAGGTGCAACACGGCATTTAGCAAATACTAATGTTGACTGCTGTCCATTTGTCATATAAACAGCTGATCCATAGGGTCTCTGGCTGGCATCAACGAAAACATGTAACTGTTTTTGTTCATCTGTACACTCAGTTGAAAACTGTCTCGGTAACTCTGTGTTTGTTGAAAGTTCTATAAGTCTCTAGCTAATTCCATCCACTGTTGTTTCACGTTTAACGGTAGTGGCTCATCCCACCCAAATTTGTCTTTCCAGAGGTCCTGCATTAAGATTTTGGCCCTAACGGACACTGTCGAAAGTCTTCCCAAAGAATCGTAGATTCGAGATGACTGACTCAGTATCTCACGTTTCGTAATGTTTGGTTCCTTAATATCTGTTACATTTACCTTATGAAAAGAAATTGTATCTTTTTCAGTGTTCCATATCATTCCTAGTATTTTTACTGTACTGTTCTTTTCAGCTAATTTTTCCTTCTTAGCAATTTCAGTTAAATCACTGCAGTTTGAGCTCCAAGATCGTAAATTGAATCCTCCCTTTGACATGACATCTCTGGCATCCTTAAAATATGTAATGGCTTCGTCATAAGTCTCAACACTTGACAGAATGTTGTCTACATATAAGTCCCTTTTCATCATTTGTGTTATACTATTTTCATTTTCATCCAAGTGTTTAAATAGAGTTGTGTTTAATAAAATAAATGGTGAGCATGTTGCGCCAAACAATATCGATTTAAACCTGTAAGTTGTAAGATTGCCATGTGGGTCGGTGGGGTCAGCTAGCCAAAAGAAACGTGTAGCGTCACGATCCTTCTTGTCAAGTCCTACCTGTAAAAAGGTCTTTTCAATATCTGTACTGATACCATATTTCCCGATTCTGAATCACATTAGTATTTTGGTGAAGTCATTTAGATTGGGTGCGTTGACATTAAGCAATCATTTAAGCTGGGTAAATCTTGCTGTGGTTTACAACTGCAGTCGTACACTATACGAATGGGGGTAGTCTCGGAATCTTTTTTCACAGGGTGGTGAGGAATGTAGTGAATCATATGTTTGTTGTTATCATCTTCCGTATCTGGAACCCTCTCTATAAATCCTCTCTTTTCTTGTTCATTGATTATTTCACTGTATTTTTGTAGCAAATGTGGCTCCCGGTTTAGGCGTCTAATTATATTCTCGGTCCTACCTTTAGCAACGGCCATATTTGAAGGCAAATCTGGATGATCAAGTTTCCAAGGCAACTTTGCCGTGTACTTTCCATTCTCGTAATCAATAGCTGTGTTCTGGTATGTCTGTAAATAGTTGGCATTCTCCTTATTTTCACATGTATTGATTCCTATTGACTCAAGTGTCCAGAACTTTTCAATCTCTGTCTCCTCCAATTGATGGGATGAAATGATGTTTAAAAGAACTGTAGATGCTGAAGGCTGACTGATGTTTCTATTGATTGGTCCTGATAATAAATATCCTGTCTTTGACTGTACAGCGGTGGGTCCTTTTCCTCTTATAATTTGGTCCTCGATAATTTCCCAGTAGTAGTCGGCGCTTATTAGTAGGTGGATCTCAAAACATTCTCCACTGTGTACAGAATGTGCAAGTTTAAGTCCTCTCAAATGTGGCAAGCATCTTGTAGTATGCGAAATCTTGTTATGAATGGGGACGGCAATTTGTGGAACAATGAGTGTATTAAAACGCACATTTTCTCCTGTGTCGGTCTGTAGTTGTATTGTTGCAGTGTCTAAGTTATGAACATTCTGAGATAAATCTCCAAACGCAGACAGATGAATGCTGACTTTTCCCGTCGTTTCAATTTCTAGTTTATCAGCCAATTTCTGAGTGATAAAAGAACGCTGTGCTCCCTCCTCAAATAAGATATTACATTCTACTTTTTGGTCGTTATATATAACTGGTGCAGTTGCTGTTTCAAGGAGAATGTCGGGACTTTCTTGTGATGCATACATTACACTAGTGTTGTCTGTTGTTTCAACCACGTTGATAGCTGTCTGCTGTATTTTTGGCTCCTGTTTCGTACCTGTATTGACCTCTTGTATGATGCATTCAGTTACATTTTTTACACTGTTTTGTAGACTTACATGCGGCTACTCGGTGTGACCCTAGACAGTTGAAGCATAACTGTTTCTGTTTTACAATTTTGTTTCTTTTGTTTGCGTCTGTTACATCAGTGCACTCCGTCGGATAGTGCTCACCTGAACAAAAAATACATGCAAGTGTATTTACCTTCTTCTGTGTGTCTGTTAATTTGCCCTTGATATGTGATCTTGGTTGTGTACCCGTGAAAAATGCTGTGGTGTGCAATCTGTCTGATTCCATAACTCCTTGTCCTGCTTCGAGTATGTCAATGTCTTTAGTTATCGATTTGCGTAGAATTTCCAATATCAAATTATCTCTCCTGTGTTCTCGCGCAATAGATTTCCTTATGTCTTTCGGTAATTTGTCCAAATCAACTAGTACCAAAAGCTATCCATACATCTCTGGTGTTTGACCAAGTGACTCTCATCCTCGCACATAGGATTCTAGTTTGTCTCTGTAAGACCTCAAGCTAAATACATCATTTGTCAGTGCAGGTAAGTTCATGAGTGCTTTCATGTAAGCATGGACCAGTTTGCTAGATTGTCTGTAACGATCTCTAAGGAGATTGAATGCGGTTTCATAATTTGCATTGGTCAAAGTGAATCCCTCTGCTGTTTGCGTGGCGCTTCCCTCAAGCTGGGCTTTAAGAAAGTTGAACTTTTGGATTGGCGTTAAAGTATCGTTATGGTGTATAGATGACTCGAAACAATCCCAAAATGTCTGCCACTTGAGTATATCTCCATTAAAATAGGGCAAGTCTTAACTTAGGTAGCCTGTGATAATTACTTCTTGAAGATATTGGTTCTGATGGGACTTGATACATAATATTTTCTGACGGGCGGGTATGCACTGCAGGAGCGTGAATAGAAAACTGCATGTTCATAGAGTCTATTGCACAAGTGTTCATATCAACTCTGACCTCAGGCGTGAAATTTAATGTGTGTGCGTTAAGTTTGCATGTTGAAGGTTCAACACTATCATGTGACATTTTAGTGTTTGATTCTAAAGACTTGATAAATTTGCGAATTTGTCTGAGCTTGCAATCTAGTTCATACATATACTCATCTGAGTCGGTGATTTCTTGCTCCAGATTTTCCTCCGATGTTTGATCCAAGAGTCTGTTATTCAGGTCAATCAATGTTTTCTGTTTCTGCGTGACGGCATCATGGAGAGCTTTCACTTCGTCAACTTCTGTGTTTTTGTTTGATTTTAACTTGTCGAATTTTACCAGTAACTTCGTGACGGCTCCTTTGTGTCCAGCACGAACTGACTTCAGCTTTGAATCCATATCCTGGTCACGGCACCATTAAATGTTGTGGAATCTCAATAAATACGTTATGATTGCAAAATACGTTTAATCATCGTGATAGCTATGAAATCTATACAATAACGTCATTCACTACAGCGTTATGGTTACAACGTTACCATAGTTCAATGTTAGTACTTCGCGTATTTTTCGACACAGCTTAAATTTTTGGTGCCAAATATGGGTTTCTAGGCCCCTGCCAATTCCATCTCTGTTAATTATGGTGTGTTACAATGTTTGTTTTGTGATTATTTTGGAGATTATTTTGCCTGTAATGATCATACCTGCCAACATTTCAAAATCTCCATGGGGGATTTTAAGTCAGCAAGAGGACATTTAAAATGCTCCTCTTATATTGTCATTAGTGTTTTTAATATAATACTATATTGTTTGAATGAGTATGTATGTGCTTAAATACCCTTTTAACCCAAGTGAATGCCTGTTTTGAGGTTTTCAGTTTATATAATAAAGAATTTAGGTCGACACCTCTCATTGGGGATATCCTCCATAAATAGGGATAGTTTGTCAACATGTATTTGTTCCGCCTAACAGAAGTTCCCCTGGAAATTTTGTTATAAACAATGTCATAATATCTGTTCCTTTTGGAACAAATATTATATACCCTTTATTCTGTTAGGAACAAATTCTGTAATATTTGTTCCAGTGGAAATAAATATTACAGAATATTTCTTACATTTGGAACTTATATTGTGAAGGTTCTTCTATTTCATGACAAGTTGGCAGGTCTGAATGATCTGTTACTTTTTTGCATTACTTAGCATCTGTGTTTTTGTAATGCACAGATATCGCATTTCTGATTTGTAAGAAGAATTTTACTCAAACCAGTGCTATAGAGGCTGCCCTGCATCTTGAACTTTTGTGAGGTGTTAGTTTTTGCTTTTTTATTGACTGCATTGGGACTTTGTGATGAAGAACAGCAATAAAAGCATTGATCCTTCCTTTATGTGTTTTGTCAGATGTTCTAGGGATTTTGTTCCTTGAATTTATAAACCATATCTTTCTTTTCCACTTTAACTTATATATTTCTTTTCCACTACAACTTGACCCTATTGAGTGCCCCTTAGATGATGAGGATATTTCTTCTCAATGAAAAAATATCTACCATGATTGAAGTAGATTGTTTTAGATTACAAGAAGAATTGTTTTACTACTCCAGGGAATCTAATTTCTGAGTGATGACCATCTTGTTTGGATCAAAACAACATGGCATAAAATCCTCTTGAAATCATCAGATGGCAAATCCATTAATATAAGATAATTATGATGTACTTTATATTTTGTAATAACTATATTCAATAGTGCTCTCTAAATTTACATTGAGTTTTACCATTGTGCAAATTTGCTTTCAGTTTGAAAATACCATTGTTTAAATTTACGTTGAGTTTGAAATTACTATTGTGTAATAAAATTGAGAATGGAAATGGGAAATGTGTCAAAGAGACAACAACCCAACCAAAGAGCAGAAAACAGCTGAAGTCCACCAATAGGTCTTCAACACAGTGAGAAAATCCCGCACCCGGAAGCGGAGTTGAGTTTGAAATTACTGTAGTGTAAATTTACCTTGAGTTTAAAATGACCATTGTGTAAATTTACATCGAGTTTGAAATTACTGTTGCGTAAATTTACATTAAGTTTTAAATTACCATTGTACAAATTTACATTAGTTAGAAATTATAATTGTCTTTAAAATTAGCATTGTGTAAAATTACTTTGAGTTTGAAATTAAAATACATTGAGTTTGAAGTTACCATTGTGTAAATTCATATTGAGTTTGAAATTATCATTGTATAAATTTACATTGAGTTCAAAATTACCATTGTGTGATTATTTCCAATGAGTTGAAATTACCAGTTTGTAAATTTCCATTGAGTATGAAATTACCTGAATGTGTAAATTTATATTGAGTTTGAAATTACCTTTGTGTAAATTTATAAGAGTTTGAAATTTTGAAATTACCATTGTGTAAATTTACATTGAGTTTGAAGTACCATTGTGTAAATTTACATTGTGTTTAAAATTAACATTGTGTAAATTTACAATGTGTTTAAAATTACATTGTGTAAATTTACATAAAGTTTTAAAAAGTATAACAAAATTACCAAACTCCAAGGCAATTTCAAAAAGGGGAAGTCAATAAAAACTTAAAAAATCAAACACTTTCATTCAACAGAACAAGTGAAAAACAGCTTCCATATTTTTAACTTGGTACAGGCATTTTCCTATGAAAATAATGAGTTTAACCTGGTTTAAAAGCTAGCTAAACCTTCTCTAGTTAAAATTACCATTGTGTGAATATACATTGAGTTTGAAATTACCATGACTTGTGTAAATTTACATTGGGTTTGAAATTACCATTGGGTCGATATATATTCCTTATCTGATTTGTATTTGCTGTGGATTCATTTATTTTTCGAGGATATTTTATTTCATGGATTTGGCATAATCTGCAATCAAGCTATAAAAAATTTGTACTTTGATGAACATTGAAATTTGTGGTTTATGTTTACCTATGAAATCCACAAAAATTGAATTCGATGAATAATAATGAATCCACATTATATTTGTACTGCTTGTAAAGTGTCTTTAATTGTATGACAGAATTAAGGTCTTCCCAGTTTGATTTCTGTTGAAAACACTGGGAACACCATGTTTAACACTGAGACCAGATGACATTTACAGATATTACCTTATATAGTGTGAAAATGTGATAATAAATATGACATATTCAGGCCTTAAAGTACAAGTGGTCAGTGAACTCTCTAACAAAGTATTTTTAACAGTATTATTATCAATAATTAGTTAAGGTTCAATATCCTGGCTAAAACAGAATAAAAGTACATAAATCTATATTTCTACAGGTAGCATATACTAGTTTCAAGACAAAAGACTAATTACATGTAAGTAATATTATATTTATTCACTTTGGGTGAAGGATTATTTGTGGTGTATCCTCAAAATTTTCTAGCAAAACCTGGAAAATCAAACATCCATGAAAAAAACAATTATCCACATTATGTAAATATAGAAATGACAAATATTGCTTAGTGGAAAATACTGCCATAATTACATGTATATATATATATATGTGTGTAAGTTATATTCATAGGGTGAAATGATCTGAAAATTAAGTAGGTCATAAAAAGTGTTCAACTTGGATCACATAACCCATAATGCATTGCTCATAAATGGTGTCTTGAAGGTGCCTTACTTGATTCATGTAGTGCCACTTAAGTTGAGCAGAATTTAACTGTTTTACCCTTCAGAAACATCTTATAAAAATAAGAAGATGCAGTATGATTGCCAATGAGACAACTCTCTACCAGAGACCAGATGACATGTACATAAGTTTACAACTATAGGTCAATGTATGGTCTTCAACAATGAGCAAAGCCCATCTTGCATAGTCAGCTATAAATGGCCCTGAAATGACATATGTAAAACAATTCAAACAAGAAAACTAACAGCCTGATTAATGTAAAAAATAAAGACTGAAAAACAAATATGATATCATCGCTGGGCTTCCAAAATGTTGTAAAACGACTTTTATGGCAAAAATTACTTTTTCACATAAACCGGCTTGGCGGGAGGAAATCTCTTATATTCCAAAATATCACACATTTAGACCAATCAAAACATTTGAAATAAGACATGTGACAAAATTGACAATCTCAATTTTTGGAAAGTTTGCTTCCAAAATGTTGTATGTAAACTTGAAAATGGCTGTATAATGACTTCAGGAATCAAAAACTTTTAGATTTTTTTATTTCTGTGAAATATGGTTAATTTTTAAATTATCCAGAAATGTCCAAGTTTTTATTTCACAGCCATGTACAAAAATGTTCAAGTTCACATACAACATTTTGGAAGCAAATATTTCAACCAAATTTTCAAAGCCTGTTTGTGAGATCTTTTTTTGTTGAAAAATTTGTAATATACTACATTTTGGAAGCCCAGCGACGATATACAGCAGCAAATGAAAACAACTGAATTACAGGCTCCTGACTTGGGACACGCACATACAGAATGTGGCGGGGTTAAACTACGTTTGTGTCATAAGTGCTCAACCCTCCACTAACCTGGGACAGTGGTGTAACAGTACAACATAAGAACAAACTATAAAAATCAGTTGAAAAGGGCTTAACTCATCTGATTGATACAAAGCAGAAAAACATCTAACAATTAATCACTGACCGGATGTGGAAGGGTATTTATACATCCCCACAACAAAAAAGACACTAAATACAAATCTGAGAGTACTTGCAGTTACTGGCAGCTAGCTATATATATTTAGTTCAAAGCCAATAACAACTATGTGGTAATAAAAAAATCATGCATCTAAGACATCTAAAATATCAATAAGTACAAATCAAATGATTTAGTGTAAAGACGTCATTTACAATCAGAGAAAAATATGACCTTGTGCAATACCAAGATACAGGTTCTCCTTTGGATTTGGTGTGTTTGATTTTTCAATCTTCTGTTTCTGTGTTGTGTTATATGGAAATTTTGTTTGTCTTTTCATCTTTTTTAAGCCATCTAGTGTTATCATTGACTTGTGTATTTTTATTGCCATCTTTGTATATTTCTTATGGTCTGTGATTGGCATATTGTATAAAAGTGTGTCAAAGTGCATCGTGTTCAAATAATCATAACAACAAGGCTAAGCTAAAAGTTTATATATAGGGCCAAAAACAATTTTGAAATTGGTTGATGTTGCCTAAAAAGCAGTCTACCCAAAATATTTTATGACACAAATCGTTTCAAATTTTTTTTAAAAAGTTTTTTTTGTGCTCTAACATCCTTTTATTGTCTAAAACATGTAACTTATGTTGCTGGCTAAAATAAAATCCCTACCTACCTACCTACCTGCCTAACCCTACAAGGCATGGGTAGGCAACATCAAACAAAGAATTTGTTAAGGGTGGCCTAGCAAGAAAAAAGGGCAGATAATTAGACAGCACAGTTTATTCTACTGCCACAAATATAATGAAACAAGAAGTTGTACCCAATGTAATTGCAAACTTAAGTAATGATTAATATTGATATCATATAGTTATAAATGTCTATTGATCAATTTGATGACCAATGTGATTATACATATTATACGAAAAGTAGAATCAATAAAAGAATGTCGCAAAGGACTTTTTTTTATACTAGACACTTTAACTTTTTTTCTTGAACTTTGATCAGACAGAAAAAAATCTGTAGAAGGATGTCACAAAGACATTTTTTGTACTTAAAGAACCTGTGAAAAATGTTCATGAACTCAAATTAATATGAAGGACATTTTTTTTGTACTGGACACTGTAATTTTTTTTGTACTGGACACTGTAATTTTTTTTTCTTGAACTCAGATCAAACAGAAAAAAAAAACTATAAGGATGTTACATTAAGGACATTATTTTTACTGGACGCATTAATTTTTATTCATGAACTCAGATCAAACAGAAAAAATCTGTAAGGATGTCACATTAAGGACATTTTTTTTCATGAATATATATTCTAAAAAAAAATTTTTGAACTCAATTCAGACAGATAAAAAAAATCAGTCAAACATCTGGACGAGGGTATGTAAAGTTTATGTACCTAAATCTTGTCCTTTGTATATCATGTATATTGATTTGTATAGTCAGGGCACAGTGTAATAGAATTATAAGGACTATTTTTAGGGCTTGACATATTGTATAAAGTAAGTTGTTTTCTTTTAAACCACATCAGCTTACCATGGTGGGGTATTTGTAAAAGATATTGAAAAAACTAGATAACCATGGTGTGCAATAATACCTTTTATGAGATTTTATCAATAAAGGTATACTGATGAGAATTCTTGTTTACTAGAATTTTTTCTATGCTAGGAAAAATATGTATAACTTTATTTGCTAATTATGTCCATACAGACCTTAGCAATACACACAAATCATACATATCATGTACATGTTTAAACAATGAACATACAGTTACATTGGTAGTTGATTTACATTTTCCTCAGGATTTTAAATTTGATAATTTAATCAATTGTTGATTGGTTGAGACCATTCCACCTGACATTGAACAAAGCTTCATATTCCCTTTTGAACATCAGGACTTCCTGGTGCAATGTTACGCACAGTTAATGTACGTAACGTTTTGAACGTTTTTAAATTGCGATAGTAAAGTCACTATCATGTTCAAAATGATTAAGACATAAATTCAAAAATAAATCTGTACTGTTTATCAATGTTTTAATTAATGTTGTGTTTATTATGGAAATCAAGCAGATAAGAAAGAAGTACATATATAAATTAATATTTTATGTGCAGGTACTTTAATAGTTGTTAACAAAGTATAGGCAGTGGAATCAAACATTAGTTTCCCTTGGCTTAAGGAATTGCGAGGCGAGGCCCTAAATTTTCTTGGGTGAACAAATCTTCATATCTCCCTCATGCACCGGAAATAAATGTATAATATATTTATGGGAACTTTTGGCTGAAGCAGACCTCATTATTGCAATTCAAGGGACTGCTTTATAAAGTCACAAACACCTGGTAAAATTCAAATTTAGAATTTAATATTTGTTGAATTGGATTCATCTTTTCTATCTTGTTATATAAAACAGTTAAGTGCTCATTACTTATAATTGCAATAAAGAAAAAAATGATATTCTTATGAAGTTCAGGCATGGTTTAAAATTTTTTAAATGTTTTACTTTACACAGTGTCCATGGAATAAGAGTAGATCTAGTGGGCACAGAACATTGAGATAAACTGAGTTATTTAAATGGTTGATTTAATGACAAAAGTTCTGTTCAATTTCTCCCCACGGCCAGTGTTGGGTCATGGCTGTTTGGACAATACCTCTATTAAATGTCTAACACAATTTTCACAACTTATTGAAATGCGAGTCATTTATATGAATGCTCTTTAATGAGATGAATTTTTAAAATTCTTCGCTATTTACAATAGCACATCAAACAGTTGACCAAACCATATTAAATTACAGTTTAATTAGAGACCAGAAAATCAAGACCATTTGATTGTGTTTTCGTTGCTTAGGTTACAAACTAGTTCAGGTCACATCCTATAAATTCAGTATGTCCCAAGCAAGTTTAAAGATTAAATATAAGTATCAAACCAAACTGATTATGCAATCAAATTTATTGTTAATTCAATTAATAATCGAATTTCGAAATCTGAAAGCTTTTTTATCTTTATACAGATCAAGATTTATAGTCTTTCAATCATTCAAAAGGCAGAAATCCTGAAGGGAATTGACCTTTGTGTAATACTATAACCATGAAATTGATTTCAGAAATCAAAATATATTTCATAGAACTTAATTTCTGCTTTAAAAAAATACAGTAATAATAAATGCAATTTAACATGTGTGTTTTTATGCCCCCGCCGTAGCGGATGGAGCATTAAATTTTACCCTTGTCTGTCTGTACATCTGTATGTCCCAAAATTGGTTTCCGTTCTCTAACTTTAGTTTGCCTCAACCAAATGTTATGAAACTTATACACCATGCTCATTACTACAAAACACAGATCCAGTTTGATTTTTGGTGGCATCACTTTCACCGTTCTAGAGTTATGCCCCTTTACAAATGGAAAAATTGCTTAATTTTTCGTTTCTGTTCTCTAACTTTAGTTTGCCTCAACCAAATGTTATGAAACTTATACACAATGCTTATTACTACAAAACACAGATTCAGTTTGATTTTTGGTGGCATCACTTTCACCGTTCTAGAGTTATGCCCCTTTACAAATGGAAAAATTGCTTAATTTTTCGTTTCTGTTCTCTAACTTTAGTTTGCCTCAACCAAATGTTATGAAACTTATACACAATGCTTATTACCACAAAACACAGATCAAGTTTGAATTTTGGTGGTGTCACTTTTACTGTTTTTGAGTTATGCTCCTTTACAAATGGAAAAATTGCTGAATTTTTCATTTCTGTACTCTATCTTAAGTTTGCCGTAAAATGTGATGAAACTTATACACAATGCTTAATACCACAAAACACAGATCAAGTTTGAATTTTGGTGGAGTCACTTTTACTGTTCTAGAGTTATGTCCCTTTACAAATGGAAAAATTGCTGAAATATTCGTTTCCGTTCTCTAACTTAAGTTTGCCTTAACTAAATGTTATTAAATGTATACACAATGCTTATTATACCCCACGCAACGAAGTTGCGGAGGGTATAATGTTTTTGACCCGTCTGTCTGTCCGTCAGTCCGTCCGTCCCTCAGTCCTGTTTCTTGTCATCGCAACTCCTCTCAAACCACACAACAAAATTTCATGAAACCTTTTTAGATAATAAGGACATACTATGTAGATGTGCACATCGACAGGAAATTATGATTCAATTTTTTTTTCTTATCATTTTTTTTTTCTTACAGTTTTTTTTATTTCTCCAGTGACAATGTGGGGACGTGGGGTATGTGAGCGCGCTCACTAAGGTTCTTTAATTACCACAAAACTCAGATCAAGTACAACTTTGGGTAGTGTCACTTTTACAATTCTTGAGTTTTGTCTCTTTATAACGTTATATGCAAGCCGAGGCATCATCTGTGTCCAATGGACACATTCCCCCTTTTTTTTTCAGGATTAGACTCATTCAAGCTGAATTTTTAGTTTACTTCACATCTGTGATTTATAATGATAGGAAATTAATCCAGTGAAAAAAGTCAAAATTAAATGAAATTTTTAGGTCAAATGATTTTTGTAAGAATTTAGGTATGGGTAAAAGATTTTGATTCTTTGCTCAGAATATTAGTAAAAATAAATTAAACAATGCAACTAAAAATCAGATGCAGTATTTAAACGAAGTGTTTTTCAATATGTTGATAACCTCAAGTAGTCATATTTCCCAAGGTCATTATTGTGTAACAAAAAGGCCAAGTTTGTATACAAAGATCTTGTTGACAGAAATGTGCAACTGCCAACAGAAAAGTTCTTACAATGGGAGGAATTACTAGGTATTGAAATTGCAGATTGGTCAGAATATTATATTATTTTAAGAAAATCATGTAGAGACACTTATTTAAGAACTTTTCAATACAAATTTTACATAGAATAATTGCAACTAATACTTTCTTGTATAAAGTTAAACTTCAAGATTCAAAGCTTTGTACTTTTGTAAGGTTTCTGATGAAACCATGGAGCATTTATTCTATGAATGTCCAATAACACATTTTATATGGCAATCTTTTCACAAAAATTGAAACAATATTTTGTGAACTTTACATTATCTAAGAAACACATTTTCTTGGCCTTCAAAATGAGAGTTTACTGTTGAATTTGATGATTATTATTGCAAAGAACTATATATACAAATGTAAATTGTATGAAAAGAAACCAAGTATTATAGGGCTAATAGCAAAAATAAGAAAATATCAGGAAAATGAACATTATATAGCAAAGAAAAATGGTACCACACCTTATTTTCAAAAATTCTGGGCCCCAGTAGATTACATTTTTTCTGATTAGTAACAATTACTTTTGATTCAAATCATATAAAATAAAAAATGAAACTTACAGTTTATAAAAAGCAGATCTTTACAAAGATAACATTTTTCTTTACAATACACAAGTTGATATATGTTATGTTAATGCAAGTGTAAGAGTGTGTGTATGTGTGTGTGATTGTTCTTTTCCCCTTTTTATTATAATGTTGATATTCATATAATATATATTCACAGTAGTAGAAAAAAAATGTAGTCAATTATTCAAAATTTGTGTTTTATAAATCAAACCCCTTAACACCATAGTCAGGTGGTGATGTACAGGGATTGTAAAAGCCTGACTACTGATAAACAAATAAAAAAAAAAAAAAAAATATTTCCCAAGGTCTTGTAATCCTTACCAGACATTCAGTCTACTAATTTCAAGGTTTTCACTGGATAGTCCAGTTGATTAACAAGTTGTTACTGAACCAAAACCAAATTTTACCAGTCATTTGCCAATGTCCGACGGACCTTCAGAATAACTGCTCAAGGAAGATTTTGGAAATGAATATCCTGGCCTACTAAGAAAATGAATAATATGGTACTATACCCAAGAGAAGATAGCTCTTGAATGAGATTTAGTATCAGTTTGATGCTTTCACATTTGAGAGTGTCTGGATGGGACTATCAAAATAGAGAACAATTGCCAAAACCTACAGAAAAAGGAACCAATTTAAAACATAAAGAATAGAGAAAAATAGAGCCAAAAAAATAAAGAATAGAGAAAGATAAAGCCAAAAAAAATAAAGAAGAGAGAATAGTGGGGTGCTAAAATATGAAAAATAGAGCATAGTGGGTGAAAAATATAAAGAATAGAGAAAAATTGTTTAAAGAATTAAAGAATTCAGAAAACAGAAATGAAGGACCCCCCCCACCACCACCACCCGCTCCATCCAAAACCTTATTTGCATCTTAGTTATTTGTATACAACAATAGTGCTATTTTACAGTCACATTTGTTTTGAGGTTCAAAATGCATAGGTATTACTACAGGTGAACGACAAGATAGGTTTGATGCTTATTAGAGGTGACAGCTGGTTTATAGCAGGTTTGACTGGAAATGATTACATAGAAATGTGGGGTATATATATATATTTTTCGATTATACAACAGCAGTGAGAGAGAAACTACCAGTTAAACAAAACTAGAAGGTTAACATATGCAGGAGGGGCCTGATGGGGGGTCTCATCACGATTCACGAGTTGATTTTTTTGTCAATCACGATTCACAGAAAATAAATTTCCATGATCACGGATCACGAAAATATAAAAAAAGTAGAAATCTGTAGAAAAACGGATCACGATAGCGAAAATGCGACGATCACGAAGAACGAAAATAACCCATCAGGCCCCTCATGCAGGTGCTGATCCAGGGTCTATCAGGAAGAGCCTCCTGAGGAAAGGTGACAAATTGTAAAATAATTTTTATGTTATTATGCCATATTACTATCAAAAATGGGGGGTTTACACCCCCAGGATCTGCCACTGATATGTTCCTCAACAAAAGACATAATTGCTTTTAACCAGTACATTGGTTGAGTCTAGACAGATTAGTCTACACAGATTGTGATTGAAATTTGATATTACAGACTACAAAGGATCTGTCTTCAACACTAGTATACTCCTGATGTTGTATGCAAAAACATTTTGGTACAAACAATGTCAACCTCATCTTTCTTGAGACACATTAACATTGTAACACATGTAGAATAGCAAACATCATTACATTGTGATCCTAAATTGACTCATATCTATGGTCTATTCCAGCTTAAAAAAATATTTCCATTTCGTTGTAACACTACAACTCGTTTTTCTTGAATAACCTGAGGCTCCAGAAGTTTAATTATTGTAAATTTAGAAATTATTGTGTGCATTTTTTATTGCGATTTATGAAGAATGTACAGAACTGCGAGTTTTATTATTGCGATTTTAGGAAAAGCAACAAGCAGATATATGAATCAGATATCAGAATGTGAGTTCTTTAAATTATTGCGATACTCGGTACTCATTACGAGTCGCATTATTAGCATAAATAAAAACCTAACAATACTTTCTGAATTTGTAGTACTGTAAATTCAGAAATTATTGGGAGCACTTATTATTGCGATTTTTTAAGAATGGTCATAAATGCGAGATTAATTTTTGCGATTTCAGGAAAAGCTGCATACATATATATGCATCAAATATCAGAATGCGAGTTCTTATTTGCGATACTCACCTAGTCGCATTATTCGTATTAATAAAAACCTCACAATAATTTCTGAATTTACAGTAATTAATTTGTTTTTTATTCAGACCCAGGTGACATTTTCAGAGAAATTAAAAGGTTGGGATTTTTTTTTTGCACCTTTCAAGCCACCCCCCTAAAAAAACACAACGCATTGGTTACATGATGTTGGATCATTTACAGAAGAAAAAACCTGAGACTACCTTATGAATTTAACAACTCTGTGATACAATCCCTTATTTAACTATTCATACCAAAACCTGTTAGGGATTGTATCCGAGTTCAAAACACCCAAAACAAAGTATGACAAGCATAGTAGTGGTCAATTAAATTACTGTAAATTCAGAATTATTGCATGCATTTATTATTGCGATTTTTGAAGAATGGACATAAATGCGAAATTAATTATTGCGCGTTCAGGAAAAGCTGCATACAGATATATTCATCATATATCAGAATGCGAGTTCTTATTATTACGATACTCACCCAGTCGCATTATTCACAATAATTTCTGAATTTACAGTATGTGGTATAAAACAGATAAATTAATATTCAGTGCAAACAATGAAAACAAAAATCCAAATCATGTACCAAAGCGCCTGTAAGTTTGGCATGACCACAGAATAAGCTCACATTTTTAAAAGTCATGAAAGTATGACCACAGACCTTGAAAAGTCATGAAAGTATGACTACAGACCTTTAAAAGTCGTGAAATATGACAGAGACCTTTAAAAGTCATGAAATATAACCATGCACAAACCTTGAAAAGTCATGAAAGTATGACAACCGACCTTAAAAAGTCATGAAAATATGACCACAGACCTTTAAAGGTCATGAAATATGACTAAAGAATAAGTTCACACCTTATAATTGAGTCCAGTAGTAAGCTCACACCTTAAAAGTCATCCACAGAATAAGCTCACACCTTTGAAGTTGTGAAAGTATAACCACATAATTATATGAAGTTTCTCACCTTTAAATTAATAACTGTTTATGTGGGTTGATGTCTGTATCTGATTGAGTAAACCATTCTTGACCACAATGATATAGCTTGGTGCATGGTCCAAACAGTTATGTCATAGGCACAAGGCTATCTAAGTTCACTGGAGTGGTCAAAATAGATGCACCTGGTAATGTAAATGGTAAGGGAAAACAAATTTATTTTAATTTGAAAAGGTAATATAATTATTTTTTTGCCATGCTGTCTTTGATAGGTTGCTGACTATTGTGAAACACATTAAATTTGCATTTAGCCCTTTTCTACTTATTTTGACAGTAATTCTTTATTGTGGTTTTCTAACTTTATAAGTGAATTTATATATGAGGGTATGTATGGATGGGTTTTACAGATTAGAGAATAATTGGCCAATACTACCGAAAAATGGGCCAAAACAATAAAGAATAGAGAAAACTAGCAAAAAAAATTAAAGAATACAGAATTGAAGGACCCCATCCACACCCTCATATATAAGAGGAGATCCTAGTATGATATATTAAATTCTTAATATTCAGGTATTTTTCCTTTTTGCAAAAGTTACGAAAATAATTTCCATACGAAAAATTAGTTGGTTTACAGTACTTGACTCATACACCAAAGAACCAACAAGCTGAGCCAACTAACAGTGAATCTTTGTTTGATAATTGTGGATTCATTCATATTCGTTGGATACCAATTTTCGTGGATTTCATGGTTACAAGGAAATCACGAATTTAAATGTTCAACGAATTACAAATTTGCTGTATGATTATATGCAGACTTTTGGAAAATATAAGTAAATCAAATATCCACAAAAATGCAAGTTTTCCTCAATTCAAGAAAATTGGCACCAATGAAAATAAATGAATCCACAGTATGTCATGTTAAGATATTTTTGAAGTGTAAGAACAATACATTTGGCTACCCTTACAGCTCTTGATAAATTAAAACAGAATCGATCACTTTCAATGAAATTGATTAATTAACTTGAATGGTTTTAAATGTAAAATTTTAAATAAAGCCAGTCAACGACCAATAATAAAAAGATAAGTATCACAGCCTATTTTAGTAGATTCATAATTATTTGTAGGATCCCAATTTTTGTGGATTTTGAAGGTATAGGTGAAGCAGGAATTTGAATGTTCAAAGTAGTAAAAAATTTCTTTCTGCATATTTTGGCAAAACCACAAAACTTTAAAATATATACTCAAAAGTACAATTTTTCCTCAATCCATGAAAATTGGTAGCCGAAATTCACAGTACAATGTAAATTAAGAAAACAGCTTCATAATTATTTGTAAGAATGATTTTGAGGAAAATAAGTATTTTTCACAATTTTTATTTCCTAAAAAGCTGAAAAAAATTTCAACAAAACTTTGTCACTCTCAGGAATTATGAAAATGCCTCAGCATGAGGTTACTTTGAATGAAAATAGGGCCAAATTGTGGTAAAAAATGAATTAAAGGGGAGGAGTCAGTACAAGAGAGCTTAAAATTCTTTTAAATTAGTTTATTTCAATGACTTAATAACTATCTCAGAAAAAAAGTTGGCCTTGAAGCAATGACACATTACATACAAACAACATTAAACAAATTTTTCGTAAAATTTTGAACAGGTTTTACTGAAACTTGATAGGTGGTCCATCCTCGCTGTTGTATCTCTATAAAAAATTCCAATGGTCATGTATGTATAGGTTTTTTTTACCTGAAAATTATAATGAAAATGGGAAAATTAAGGTTTAGATTGCAAAATTATTCAGTAAAATTAAAGCTTAAAAGTCCAGCTGTCTAAATGATAGGGTCAAAAACCTGGTGGTGTCATAAACCATTTGGTTCATTTCTATTGATCTGTTCAATGAAATTTAATATATGCATGAACAAATAAGGAATTAGCAAAATTGTCAGTTTGAGTATTGGTGATATTATTGATTAAAGTTGCCAATGATGTGAAGTATGACATATGGATATAGTTCATGCTAATCAAGGGAAGAAAACTATTACAAATAAGTATACAATTAGTAAGAGTCCATATTTGTAAGTAAAATCAATATTTAACTCATTATCAGTATTTACTTTAAGGATGAAATGACAATTTTCTTGGGTCTTTTCCGTTTGTTATTCTGTCTTTAAAATTCTGGTTGTGTTTCATTATTTTTGTTAATGTCTACAACTTTTTCTACTTAGTAATTTTTTAGACAACCTCAGCATACATACTAATGAGTCAGGGGTGTTGTGAAGGTTCAAACAAGCCCTACCAACCCCTGAAAACAAAAAAATTGCTTTTAAAGACTATTAAGTTGATTCGGATTCAAGTTTGCCAATTAATGTCAGAGTGTCATGACCCCAAAAAAACCTCTGTTACTGTCAGAGGCATCCTGTATATGGCCTGGTATATGTACTAATGAATTATATTATTAGTTACATAGTGTGCTAGTGACCTAATACGATATATATGGGGTCAGTAAATTCCATATGGGGTAAGAGCGAAGTTCGAATCCCCATATAGAATTTACTGACCCAATATATATCGTATTAGGTCACTAGCACACTTTGTAACGAAAATATCTTACTGACTATCTTAACATGTGGTATTTAGATTAGTGGCCTATCAAAATGATCAAGTCTTCAATACTGTTAGTATTAAGAACCTTCTTCCATTGGTCTATACAAAAACAAATGCCAACAATAACAACTTGTCAGCTTTAAATGTGTTTTATGAATTTATTTCAATTGTTCATCATCGATTTCTTCGTCCGTTGAAACCTTTAAGATTTTTCCTCAACACTGTGTTGTTTTTATAAAGGGACGTAACACCGTGTATTGAAATGAAGCCCCGCCTACTAACCCAATATGGAAAATACAGGGTCTCTATGCGGTTGCTTTTAACCAATCATATTCCTAGAAATGTATAGGAGGTAAGATAATATAGTTTACACAGACACATGAATTGCTTATTATGACAATGTCTGTCTGTTGTCAGTCCGTCAGTCCTGTTCTTGTCATTGCAACTCCTCTGAAACCACACAACAGAATTTCATGAAGATAACATGTAGATAACAAGGACATACTATGTAGATGTGTATATTGAAAGGAAATTATAATTCAATTTTTTTCTAGGAGTTCAATAATGCCTCTTTGTACTTAGAACTTTGGTCCAAATATACTACTGCAACAGTTTGTCACAACAACTCCTCTGAATCCACACAACAGAATTTCATGAAACTTTGTAGATATAAGAACATACTATGTAGATGTGCCTTTAGACAGGAAATTATTGTTTAATTTTTTTTCTTGAAGTAATGCCCCTTTGATCCTAGAATTTTTGCCTAAATATACTACTGCAACAGTTTGTCATCACAGCTCCTCCAGAATTTCATGGAACTTTGTAGATAATTAGGGCATACTATGTAGATGTGCATATCAACAAGATATTATGATTCAATTTTTTTTCTAGGAGTTAAGTCCCTTTGAATTTAGAATTTTGGTCTATATATACTACTGCAACAGTTAGTTAATAGCAACTACACCAGAATTTCATGCAACTTTGTAGATAATAAGGATATAATAAGCAAATGTGCATATATCCACAAGTAATTTTTATCAGTTGACTTTTGTAGGAGTTATGAGTTTTTGAACTTCAAGGAATCTGGTGATATTTTGTTTACCTAGTTACAATGTGGGGCTGTGTCAGGTATGTGAGCATGCTCACAAAGGTTCTTTACTTATATAATAATTTTAGAATTTTCCTAAAAAGGAAAATGAATTTTAGCTTTAGATCCTGGACTGCAGAATTCTGTGCATTCATTTATTTTCATGGCTGCCAGTTTTCTTAGATTGAGGAAAACTTGCATTTTTCATGGATATTTGATTTTGTGTTTTTTAAAATTAATGCATACATAATCCTATAGAAAATTTGTAATTTGTCGATCATTTAAATTTGTGATACTTTCCCTGTACTCATGAAATCCACGAAAATTGGTATCCAATGAATAATAATGAATCCTCTGTACTTGGTCTACATGTAGCCCTTTTGTCTCCTTTTGGTAAAGTCGAAAAAGTGAAACTTAAGCGTACTGTTTCCTTAGGTGGTGGTGGCTGCATCAACAGTTTTTGATTAGATCAGTTTAAGATGAACAGCTAAGGTTAAATCAATGATATTTGGTATGCAGTTGTATAAGTATTTGCAAGTCTCATTTCAATGGAGATTATATTGCCCTGCCCCCTCATCATGGTTCATTGACTTAGAAACTTTTGCATAGTATACTAGTTAAAGTTTGTATGTATATCAGTCAGTTTAAAGGAAGCCATTTATATAAAGTCAATGTTACATGTATTTCACAGGTATGCAGTTTTAAAAGCATTTTTTTCATTTCCATGTAGGTCACTTGGCTCCTGCACCTTCAGTCATTGTTCATAGACTTTGAATGTTTTGCTTTGTTCACATGTTTAAATATTGCCGTTTTAATTTTAACGTTTGCATTATATTATCAAAATTACAAAAAATCGAGACATATCTGTGTTTCAACAGTTTATTTTATTTGGACTGGTCTGTGTATGATATGAAAAGCTAGTCCAAATAAAAAAAAAACTAAACTATGGTCATAGACATGAGGTGTAGGAAATCTCTTCATTAAGTAAGATTTCACTGCTAAACAAGTAAATTTGATTTCAAATAAGGGGAAACAACTCCAAACTAACCAGAAGTATATGTATTATAGATACCCGTATACCCCATGGGACTTTATCTCAATCAGGTTGAGGTATAATATTATATATCTAATTTACACCATTATAGTATAGAACATGCAAAATGATATATAGCTTTCAATGATTTAGAAGCTGTATTTTCAGGAAATTAACCTTATTTTTAATTAAGCATTATAAATGCTGGATATCAATATACAATAATGACATCATGGTCTTAATTATATATATGTAATTTTATTATATACAACCAAAAATGTGACAACTTTACGACAGATGTTCTCCATTGATGGTTTATTTGCTTAAGTGTCCTTTAAGCACCTGCCCTTGGTGACTCCTGAATTTGGATAACTTAAACATTTGTTCATATGCATGATAGCCATGAGGAGGACTTAACTCATAAAAACTTATTTCATAATGGATATGATACTACTTTTAGTGCAAGGCCAACAAACATTGAACTTTATATACTGAATATGGATATAAAATATGAGTTAATAATATAACCATATGGTTTATATGGTTTTATATGGTTATATTATTAACTCATATTTTATTACATATTTGAGCTGTTTTTCTTTTGTATTATTTATTTCATAAATGTCTAATATATATTAATTATTGTACTGATTTTGCCCATGATGGGTCCTCTGTTGGAATCTTCTTCTTTATATAATAAATATATGAAAATTTTGTGGGTCTGAAGTTCTTTTTCTGAATTTACAATCATCAGAAATGCATAAACCTTAACATTTGACAGCCAGTGATGTAAATGACCAAAGGGACCTAAAAAGAATGGCCAAATTCATCTGAGGTCAACAATGAGTCTGATATGTGAAATTATATTCTGTTATCAGTTTGCTTGAACTTTGACTTTACAACCAGGAAGTTTTGTGGACACTCATGATTGTTATTGAAACTGACCTAGTTTTATGATGAGGTCAACCAAACTAGGTGTTTAAACTCAGTGGTCATTCCACTTCTGATAAAGGGGAGTTAACTCAGTTGGAAATTTGACAAACATGTCAATCAAACTTATTGATAGAGTTGGTAATCTATCAGAATATTTATACCATCTGCCAAAGCTGTTATTATCTAAAACAACATTGCCAAATAACATAAATTCTTGATAAATGGAGTCTGTTACTCAGGAATTTAAATTGAATTATAAGTATAGTGTCTGTTAAAAAAAAATCATGATGAAATACTTTGTAAAATTAAGGACCTGCATCAATGTATGTATTAGATACACCTTGAGGTTGTTAGCCGAATGGTGATCTAATTTACACCAAGATATTATTATATTAGATCAATTTGGAATGATAGTTTTCAATGATTTAGGAGGGGGTCTTTCAGAGATTTGATCATATGTAATTGAAAAGCAGATAAATGTAGGGTATCCAATTTCATTTAACCACATCTTGGAGTAAATAAGAAGCTATATGGATAACTGTTGATTTGTTAATTTTAAATGATACTAATTTTCATGGATTGAGGAAAAATGGTATTTTCATGGATATTTAATTTCTTGGTTTTGCCAGAATGTGTATACCTTAGCTTATTTAAAATTTGTACCACATTCAATGTTTAAATTTTCAGTTTTCCCATACCCACGAAATCCATGAAAAATTGACACTCACGAATGATAAAGAATCCAGAGTATATAAAGTCAATGAAACAGCAATCCAACAATGAAATAAAAAAGAAGAATAATTTGATGGGCAACAGACAACCTTATATATGCCAATGAGACAGCAACCCATTGACACTTAAGGAAGTTCGCTACTCAGTTTCAAAATAACAAGCTTTTTGTAACACTAGTATATATTGATAGGGGATTAATAAAGGAACCAAAAGAGCGAAAAAAAATATAGGTCCGTGTGCTTGTTTTCCAAGATATTAGCCATTTAAGTTCTCAAAAACTATTAAAAAGTAACAAAGATTTTATAAGACTTTTACAGATGGCTTTATAATTATACATGTAAAAGATTTATAAAAAGAAAAATGGGGGTTATTGGGCAAAATTTTTTAAGGCATTCAAATGGAAAAAAACCAGAGGATTCTGAAAATCTGACAAAAATTCCAAAACATGACAAGCGAACATCCTTAAAATCAAAAGATATCTAGAGTTGCTAGAGTACTTCAGGGAACAGCTGTTAACATTTCCTTCAAAACTATCAAAAAACTTAGGTTTCATTCCCTCCATCCTAATTGTCAGATTTAAATGAGTTTTACAATCTTCTTTGAAGTATATAACTTGTGCGGCCTGATGACAAACCTGTAGAATTACATAGAGATCACTTTTGTCTTCTCTCTATCATCAGTGTCACACTTTTTAATCTGCAACTCCTTGTTTATGGTATCCCAACTGCAATGGTTTCAATTTTTGTTTTTAACATAACAAATTTTTATTGAATATTTGCTGTAACAATTTCCTAAGTTAACAGCTTATAAATTAGTATTCTAGATCTAATTAGGTAAATATAATGATTCAATTGTATTCTTGTTTTATTGACTAGAAGAATTTTAATCAAGTATGGGTCCCAGAATGTCCCCACTCAGACCAATAAACATGGGAGATAACTCATGTTTTTCTCTTAATCGGTGAAACGCTTCATCTCAATTATACTTTTTTTTTTCATAATCTGATAACTGCATCATTATTCATGTTATAATACAACTTTTTTTCTTAAAAAAATGATTTAAAATCTTCCAAATGTAAAATAGTTCTTTTACACTTTGACAAAAAATTTATACCTCACTGCAGCTGTCTATCTGGAGCTACAAAGTGGCAGATCTAGCTCTTTCCAGCTCCACTAAGAAGGTAGATTATTTGTATTAAGTATTTTAACATTTTAGCACAAACAGTTAAAACTTAGTAAACAAGATTTATTTTTGATGACCAGGGATATGTCTTTTTCCTCTGCAATAAGCTCTGTTTTTGCAATTCAGGGAAAATCAATCACAGAAAATACTATCACAACTCAAATGATGAAATTGAGTGAAAACAGGGTGTTTCTCTTTGTTTATTAAGAGGCAGATTTTGACCATCCCTCCCCATGTGAAAGGTCCAAAAGGGGATAATTCATTTTTTTTTAAGGAAAATGAGAGAGTCTCCTCTTTGATCTGGTGCATTAATTGACAGGTATGAAATTTCTAAATGACATTTAGTGGGCAATTATCAGATTTAAAGTTGAGTATATTTTCTAGAATTTATTTATATGAAAATAAAATGAGAAGAGTTCTTTGTGTAATCAACTCATCCTACAGTGTTCAGTCCAGATCCCTGAACTTCACAGGGAGGTTGTACATATGTTGAAATTGTGCACCTGCTATTATGGAATTGTTTGAGAATTTTTTTCTCATTTTTCCGGACTTGCAAACTTAGTCATTTTCCAGCAAAATTTATGAAACAGGGTACAAGTTTTGTGTAATCAACTCCTCCTTCAGTCTTTAACACAGATCCATGAAACTTAACAGGAAGATTACACAATTTATGTTGAAGTTGTGCACCTGCTATTATGAAATTGTTTGAGAATTCTTTTTGGTTTTTGCAGACTTGAGAACTTATAGTCATTCTTTTAATATTTAAATAATCAGTATAGAGCATTCTCCATTGTTTAAGAAATATTCTGCGCAGCATTGCCATTTGTGTCTTTTGACTGGTCTTTAAAGTCTAAAAAAAATTATGAATAAATTAAGCAGATTTGCCTTTAACACCAAATTTTCAGAAAACATAAAAACAAAACAATCTTTGACTTTGTTTCATTATATATAACCTTTCATATACTGTAAACCAACCAGTTTTTTGTGACTGAAATTTTAGCGAGCACAAAAATAACACGAAAATAAGTTTCCTCTGTAATTAAAAACATCAACAATATGAAGCAATAGAAAGTCATGAAAACAAATGGTATTGAAATAAGCTAGAAAGGGCTTAACATGAAAATAAGTTGGTTTCCAGAAACGTTTACTTCAGAACTGAAACTTTCAATTGTTAGTTTCACTTCTATAACAGTGCCACTTCTTTTTTAAACATGGTAAACATGTTTTACACTTTCAGATTACTTCAAATAAAGATTTACAAAAATAAGAAGATTATATTCAAAGGTAAGTCAAAATATTGTGGCAGGATTATATTATAGACAAAAAACTATGACAGGAATATTTCTATAAAGATGTTATTTCAATGTTGTGTTTATTGCAATATGAAATTTAAATATAGGCATATTTTCATCCAATTTAGCTATTTAATACTGCTGGCGGTAATACAAAAATTGATATTGAATAAATAATAACTGCTATTTAAAGATCATAGACTCAAAAACAGAATGCCATTTTAAGTTTGGCTTAAGAAGATTAAATTTATCCTTGCATGGTCTGATTAATTACAAGCCAGACATATAGTAATAGAGTTGTACATATTAGTATTTGGTAATATTACATATTAACACGTAAGTAATTCTATATTATATCTTGTATATTATTGCAGTTGTTTGGATAATAACATTTCAAAATTAATCTCAGATTAATAAATTTTCAAATACTTAATACAGTGAGTATGTTTCAGCTTTTAGTTACTATTTATGTTATTATTGATGTTAAAATGCCTCTTTAAAAAGATGTAACATATGGTGGTATATGAGGCGTCAAAATTGTTTTGTACAGTAACTTTAACAATCTCAGGATTACAAGGGGAGTGTAATAAGCATAAAAAACCCTAGTTTAACCAGATTACATTTGTTCATGTGCCTGTCAAAAGCTAGAAAACTCATCGGTGCTTGTTATGCTCTGGAGTCAATCAGTGGCATATCAGCCTGAAGTTTTAAGTCTACCAAGATGTTGTGGTCAGATCAACTTTCAACATAGTACTGTACATGTAAACATGTTATTTAGGGGCCAGCTTAAAAGCCCGCCTCTGGGTGCAGGATTTTCCTGGCTGTGTTGAAGACCCATTGGTGGCCTTGAGCTGTTTTCTGCTCTTTGGTCAAGTTGTAGTCTCTTTGACAAATTCCCTGTTTCCATTCTCAATTTTATTATTATGACTTGATTTTAAAAAAGATATATGCCAAATTACTGTAAATTCAGAAATTATTGCGTGCATTAATTTATTATTGCAATTTTGTCATTTTAGACTAAAATGCAATTTTAATTTTTCGATATTGAGAAAAATCCTGTTTAATTAATATAAAAATTCAAAATGGGAGTTTAAATTATTGCGATTATAACCCTGTTGCATTTTTCGCAATAATAAAAACATTGCAATAATTTCTGAATTTACAGTAGGGATTTTACCCAGATTTCACTGTTCACTGAACATGGAAAATCTGATAGCACCAACAGGGCATGGCCATGATGTCCTATGAACACATATTCTTGTTTTGACTTTGTCTATTTCTCAGATACTATAAGTGATAGCCAACCATATTTAGTGTAAAGATTTTTTGAAGGATTTACATGTATGTCTGTCAGAGTCGATTTGACCTTGACATCATTTTATCTTTCCATTGGTCAACTTTATTTTATCGTTATAAGTCTGTTTCTCAGATACTATAAGTAAAACTTTGATAGTTGTGGAGTATAGAATATTTGCAAGATTTATAAATGTGCATACATAAAGATAAAAAGATGTGGTATGACTGCCATTGTGACACTATCCACCAGAGACCAAAGGACAAGAATTTAAACAACTACAGATCACTGTATGGCCTTTAACAATGAGCAAAACCAATACTGTATAAAAAGTTTTAAAAGTTCAGCCTGAAATAATGTGAAACAATTTAACAGGAAAAACCAACAGCCTAATTTAGGTCTGTCTAACAGGGTTAATCTGACCTTGACCTTACTTTCATGGATCATCACCTGTAGTAAGACCTTGATCTTGAAGACTTTCAACATAAATTTTAACTATAATCAATAAAGCAGGCAGCACTTTTCATCATGTGCACTTTTCTATGACATATAAATCTGATATTTTAAATGCAGAATTTTATTTTATTTTGCAGTAATATGGTGACAGTCCACTCATCTGGTTGAATGTTAGTGTTAAACATGAATCACAGTATGGGTCAGGATCAAAATATGACCCATGAGCAGACCCTGCTTCAGACCCTGAGCTTAAGTCATGGTAAGTTTGGGCCAGGATCAAAATATGACCCTTGAGCAGACCCTGCTTCAGACCCTGAGCTTAAGTCATGGTAAGTTTGGGCCAGGATCAAAATATGATCCATGAGCAGACCCTGAGCTTAAGTCATGGTAAGTTTGGGCCAGGATCAAAATATGACCCATGAGCAGACGCTATTTCAGACCCTGAGCTAAGTCATGGTAAGTGTGGGTCAGGATCAAATATGATCCATGAGCAGACCCTGAGACTCTTGAGCTTAAGTCATGGTAAGTGTGGGCCAGGATCAAAATATGACCCATGAGCAGACCCTGCTTCAGACTCTGAGCTTAAGTCATGGTAAGTGTGGGCCAGGATCAAAATATGACCCATGAGCAGACCCTGCTTCAGACTCTTGAGCTTAAGTCATGGTAAGTCATAATGGGTCAAGACCCATGAGCAGACCCTAGGTCATGGCTGCCAGCTGAGGTCAAAGTTTGAATTAAAACCCTATTGGCAATTGCATTTGTTTTTCATTTCAAGAACTATTGTTGTTAGTCATGAAAAGAAGTGTTCAAAACAAAAAACATTTGGGGGGGGGGATTGCCCAGGGCCCCCTTATGGAGCTTTATTTATTATATATCCAGACTTTTTACCAGTTTCACTACGAATTTGACTAGTTTGGAGGCCCAAGGCCCCCTTTTCAAAATCCTGGATCAGCATCTGAAAAGGGGGTACAATTACTCTAGTTTGTTAAAGATATTGTTTTCCAGAACGACTGAACCAACTGAACAAACTTGTCAGAGATGGTCCTGTGAAAATCTGTAATAGGTGGTGTTCACTGAACATGGAAAATCTGATAGCACCAATAGGGCATGGCCATGATGTTCCATGAACACATATTCTTGTTGTGACTTTGTCTATTTCTCAGATACTATAAATGATAGCCACCATATTTGGTGTGGATATTTTTTGAAGGGTTTACATGTCTGTCTGACAGGGTCCACTCTCTTGAACAAGGAAAAGAAAAGGCTCTTGAATTATAATGACTAGCAGTGTTAAAATGAAAATAAAATGACACAAAATGTTACCGTAGCTAGCATGACACAAAATATAAATAGATACCCTGCTCAAGAAAACAGAAAAGTTCAGAAACATTTACACTCCTAACAGGTTGGAATGTTCTTTAGGAAGTAATTACCGCAGGTTATTACCTTGTTTCTAATCAAAAGTGTATATTTTCTATTGTGGCAAAATGTTTCCAAGTGAGCGATTCTGACAGGCTCCAAGAAGTCATGAGTTTGTGATAAAAGAGGTTTGTTTTTTTAATCCATGGGTCATGTGAGCTATTCTCATCACTTCATGTTCGTAGTATTAAACTTTTTCAAAAATCTTCCTTATTGAAACGAGGTTGGACTAAATTCAACCAAACTTGGACTGAATGATCCTTAGAATATCTAGCATGAAGTGTGTGGTTTTTGGTTCAATGGAATCAACCAGCATTAACCCATCATGGCTAAAAGTAAAAATAAAACATAAGAGTATAAACAGTGGAGTATTTTGGTAATTATAATAGATAGAGAGAAAATCTGACAGGTGAACAAGCTCAAAATGTCAAATTCTATATGCTTTCTGTTACAACCAAAACAATCAGAATACAAATAGGAGTTATTGCCCTTGAATGACAAATATGTTATGGTTTTTCTGGGGGACTTTTGCCAATGATCACAAAATCTAAAACATAAACTCTTTCGCACTGTATAAAGATATTTACAAATATAATGACTACCTATGTTAAAATGAACATAGAGCATGACACAAATGAACAAAAAGCATGACACAAATGAACATAGAGTATGACACAAAATGAACATAGAGCATGACACAAAATGAACATAGAGTAAAATTGACATGAAAATCTGTTTCACTGAGAAATCTGAAAAATTACATGCTATCTTAGAAACAGACTACTTTTAAACACGGATGAAAGAAAATTAAAATAAACCATGTTTCTTGAATTTATGATACAGCAATCAGTTTCCAAAAAAATATTATCTTATTTTATATGTACTAGGTTTTTTTTCAATTTTAACATTTGTCAAATTAATATTGATAACATGAATATTTGATGACTTATTGCTTGTTTTTTTTTTTTTTAAATTGCAATGTAAATCTTAATAATCCATTTCAAACTTTGCAAACAGAAATAAATCATCTGTGGTAATGTCACCTAGATCCTCCTGTGAATTAAAATCATCTTTATGAGGGTGGGGAGGGGTTTACAGAATAGAGAAAAAAGAAGGACCAAAAATTAAGATTAGAGAATAATGGACTAAAAAATATAGAATAGAGAATAATGTACTAGAAAATATAGAATAGAGAATTATGTAGTGAAAATATATAGAATAGAGAATAAAGGGCAAAAATTATAGAAAAGAGAAAAATGACCATAGAAATACAGAAAAGAAGATCCTCTCCATTTAGACCCTCCTTTATGCATTTGTGATATGTAGAATTGAAGAAAACAATTGTCCTTGAGCAGAGTTATACAAAATAAAATCCTTATTGATTTACTGCAGTCAAAGAATTGAATTTGCTGGTGAAAAATTTCATACTTTACCATTCTATTGCAAAAAATAGTTTAAAACCAATAGAATGAACAATTTCACAAGAAAATCAAATTATTTTGTAGAAGAAATAATGTTTCATTGGAAATTGATGTCAATATCCTAGAGTTTGATGTTTTTAATGAAATATATCACTTCTACATATGATTAATGTAAAAGTATTCCTTCAAAATTATTTAGTAGGATGAAGTCAAAACTGATTGGCACAATTAAAGATAACCTGCAAACAAATGTTAAATAATTCCATGCTTGTCTCAAAATTGATGGATTGTTTTTAGTCTGAATGAAAAAAAGAAGATTGGAGTACATGGAAAATATGTGTCATGTTTGACACAAATGAGAGAAATTTGTGTCATGTGTGACACAAATAAATGAATTATTTTTCATATTTAGTAGTGTATAAAAATTAATATTGATACAAAGAAAAAGAAAAGAAATGTTCATGTTGACTATGTTTTTGTGTTGGCATTACAGAATTTGAATTAGTGCTGATGAGGTCTGCATAAGATATATATATATTTATATCAAGTCTAAATTGACTATGTTTATGATGTTGGGATTACAGAATTTGAATTAGCATGCAAAACAAATTTCTGATAAAGGGTCTAAATGCAAACAACATTTTCCAAAAGACCAAAAAGTGACAAAGTATATTTTATATATATATGATTCATTTCAAATTTAGCCCAACAATGTTAGATCTTCAAATTTGTGTTAGCAAATTTTGTTCTTCCTCAACAAACCCTTGTGTCTGTGACATCGTGGCAACACCGCCTGCACCGTGTCCAGTGCCCTAGACCACTTGATCACCTAGGCTACATAAAAATATAGTTTTTGGTGGTCGATGTAATGCCTTTCCTCATCAGCTTTATCTAGGGTTGTAACACAGTAGTACGTGGTATATAGTGGCAAGTAGATGGTGTACCTTTATATCAGCTATTTTGTCTGTCGTAAAGGATGATAATGTTAATTACCATGCCGCCACATCAAATTTTAATTTTATTATACACATCTTTTACACGTCTATATATATATGCAAAAAAGGGGTCTATTATTTTGGAGTTTAGATTTGAGGGTTCCTACTGTTAGTGAGTTTTATCATCACTCTTTTATTGAATGATTTTCATATTCCTTTAAAAACTGGATATTTTTCATGATTCTATCTGAATCACAAAATTAGCAAAAATATTCCCTAAATGCAAAAGTTTACCACTTTATAGTATGTATTAGACATCCAAAGGCTGAGAGTGTCACAGTGAAAGATCGATTGTTTGATATCTTTGTAAAGACCTAGAAAGCACAAATATTGAACTTCACTGAGTCTTAATTGTCTGAGAGTTGCAAAAAAGTTCATGGACTCCTCAGAAATATAATGTCAATGTCATGTTGATGGACAGTAAAAAATTTTAAAATACACTCATCTCGAGTTTGTCTCCCATTATATGAAATACAAGGTTTTCTTGGAATTTTTTAGTGTCACCAAAATAAAAGATGCCAGTTAGGATAAAATCGCAATCCTCAAAATAATAATTGGTTTGTAGTAGGAAAACAGGAAATAAATTTTATACAGTTTTTTGCATTAGTAGTAATAATGCTTTATAATGATATACAAGTAAATAAGTTTTATTTATGTAATTATTTTTCAACCTAGACTGGACATAAAGTAATATAACATGTATTAGGACCCAGACTTAGACAAGGTTTAAATCATGTACATAATTCACTATATATATATTCATTTGTGTATTGACTTTGGCTTAAGTATTGTATAAATACATGTAATATTACTTGTCATATTAACATGTAAATTCACACAGTAATAAAGCGAAACAACTAAAAATATTAGTTGAGCATGACCACTCAATTGCTGCCAATTACTGTGATTTGTGTAATAATTCTAAATGTTACATTGTACCTAAAGGGCATAAATTACTTATGGTCATTTTTGGATGGGGACAAGGAAAGGGGTATTTATAAATATAAAAATATTCTTTTCTATATTTGATAATCTAAATGATATTTAAATATTTTAATTAAATTTTGAGAATTCAGTTTTGAATTTAGTTTATTTTTAGTATGTAATTGTGTCAATAATGTCACAAATCCTTTTAAAATTATTATTTCCCACTATAAACTCAGTGCATAACAGTCTCATAAATATATATATATTTATATCTGTATAGGTCACTTTGACTTCTACCTAGTAGCTGACCAGTCAGTATGAGATAAAAAAAAAAATAAAAAGTTTTTCTCTATTTTTTCCCGTAATGTTAATGTTTTTTGGACTTTAAATTGTGTATAGTGCCGTTTTTCCACATATATTTATTTGGATTTTAATTAATTTCAGAAAGAGATTAGATATCTGAATTCTATCTAATTTTTTTGTGGAGATATTTGTGAAAAAATCTCTTATGTTCATCATTTTAAAAATGGGATTTCTTTTTACTTATGTGTGAAATATAACCTCTGTTTCCATCACAGCTGAAAGATATCCAAGAATAGCAACATTTGTGCCTATGATAAAATTGTTATCAAAATTTTTTAATTTTTTTTAAATGTGATGGAAAAAATAGTGATCTGAAATCTTAACATCTTCATTATTTAATGTTTGAGTGACAAAAATGCTATGAAACTTTTGATATATCAAACGTTCTTCCTGGTTGGATTAAGAATATTATTACGTAATTATCTAAGGTACTTGGATTTAATCGTGGATATTGAACAATGTGATTCAAATGTGAAGGCAAGTTGAATGCCAGTTGTACAAAAAATATAGCCAAGACAGATTAAAAAAGCTTCAATAAATTGGTCTTGCGTCATTATGGAATTTGACGATTTGTTTTTGACAGCTGAACATTCACAATGTTCCCAGCAGACGTTAGAATTGTGTATCAGCAGTTTCCCTTTTGAGGATTATACAAGTAAGAAAATCTGTTTTGAATTCCAAGCAAACTGAATGGACTGTTGATATTTAAGAGTGGGGTTAGGGAAGGGGTAGGTGCATGGATGAAAAGGAAATAAAATGGTCAGTTCATGTTGAATGGAAAAATTTGAAGAAGCTTGCACAATGCTATTCACCAATTTGCACGAAATACAGTGATTAATGAGCTTCTACCATGAAAACATGTGAAATAAGAATTGCAAACATCTTAAGCACCCTAATATTTAATGTACAAAGCCACTTTGGGAGAGTGCTAAATTGGAATGAGTCACACAATCCTTGGGGTCTGTACAAGTCAAATTGCATGTGGTCTGTTAATTGAATGCAAAACTTCATATTCTAAGAATTTAGATATAATTTTCATGTTACATGCATGCTTTTATTTTTTTTCTTTGTACATCAATGTTTAAAACATACAGTACACACCAAGGTGATTTCACAATAATTCTTATAAGGTTAGCATATCTACAAATACTTGAATGTGATTGGTTTGTTCAAATTTTATTCTTTGGTTTACACTTCCATGAACCAAGTTACAAAAACTACTTTTGTAACGTTTGTAAATGATATGTCAATTTGAATGTGACATAATTATGCGGGATACACAGAGAAAATGACTAAAGTTTGTATTGAAAATTAGAAGGATTAAAAACTTTTTTTTCATAGGTTATTGATGTACAGACCCAGTTTTCACATAAATAACCTTTAGAAAAAATGTGTTTATTGAATAATTGGTTTAGTGGGTGACTCACTATGAAATATCTTGGTAGTCTGTATATGTATATTCTATAAGTATTATATGACAGTCACAATTTTTATAGACTTGAGATGACTTGCACATATTACTTTTTTCTTTACTGAAGCTCCGTATACAGAATATCTTATACTACTACATGTAGTGATATACTATTTGTGTGGCTAGTTTCAAATTAGAAACAATAAGAGTTGCAACCCTTTTGACACTGCAGCATTATTGAAAAAAATTAAGTAAAATAAAAATCTGGAAATTTGTGTAAATATTTTAATGAGTAATAAAATAATTCATCAAAACAATTTACCATCAAGGGAATAGTGTTGCAATGTGGTGATGGACTTGTCTCTAAATTGATGAGATGATGAGGTTGTGCAATATATACTGCTAAACACAATTATTTTGACAAGAAAATGAACTTTAGTATTGATCTTGATACACAGATGAGTTCAAAAAATTATTTGTAATTTTGTTATATGTATTGTAAAAAATATTTTCTTATGTAAATTTCGAGTCTTATAAACGGTTCCTTTTTGCTCTCCCATTCATATATTTTTTTCTACTGTTATTGAAAACGGTTCCTTTTTGCTCTCCCATTCATATATTTTTTTTCTACTGTTATTGAAAACGTATGTTTTTATACTCGGGTGTTTTAAGGAATGCTTACATAAATTTTGAAATTGTCCAACACTTAAATGATTTTAAAAATTATAGCATAATTTCATATTAAATATATGGCCAACTTTAAAGTTATTTTAATGACAAATTTTGTTTTTCCTCTATATAAGAATGCAATGTGTCTATATATATATATATATATATATATATATATAGATAGTTACGTTAAGGTAATCAAATAGTACTTTTAGCGCTTTGATTTCTTCGATTTTATAAGATTACCTCCCCTGTTACTGTTCCGAGATAAACAATGGCCGACAAGAAGTGATGGTTGTGATACTTTCTGGACGCAAGAAAACATGGAAAAGCATGAAGAGAAGTCGAAAGAAAACTGTAAGAATCCTCGGAGGCTTTGAAGAATTGTTATCAAATCATTTTAGTCTTAGTTTCTGTTGAAACAATCTTTAATTTCTTGTATAGATGATATCGAAAATGACATTTGGAAAATATTTCTTCTGGTGTTTACAGTTTTCGATCATTTCATTTTAGCGGAAAGAATATTTAAAGATCATTTTCCCGTATGAAGAATTTTTCAACTGCGCAGTATTTTTACTGTTTAGTAAATTTAAATTCTAACAGTCTGATTTTAAAATGATGGAAAGTACGAAATAAAGGGAAAAAACAAATATATACATACATGTATGTATCATTATCAGGTACATATCAGGTAGGGGAAGATTCCGTTTGTCTGTTTCCGCTAAGGGGCCCAGTGGTTCTCTCAGAGTGGCTTCCTCTACCATAATAACAGACCTGCTGGTGTCCTAACACTCCCTTAACTTGGTGTTGGGTTTTTGGGGATTGTCTGGTGGTGGGTTGTAAATAAGTTAGTGACACATCTCCATTGATCCGTACAGTAAACTGTACACAGATTCCACTGTACCCTCACAGCTCTTGAGGGTGTTTCATATAACAGAGGAATTTACATACATACATCATACAAGCCTTCAAAAAGTAGGATTTTTTGGAGGCCATTATCTTTGTATTCAGATCTCAATTGAACTATGGTCTTAAGGGGGAAATGTTATCATTTATATCTAATGGATATTTGCGCCATGACAGCCTTTATAATAAAATTTCATTTTGATACCACCACTGCGCTGGAGGGGGCATTAAGTGTTACCCTTGTCCCTCTGTCTTTCCGAAAACTAGTTTCTGTTCTCTATATCATTAGATTGCCTCAACCAAATGTTATGAAACTTATATTATTATAAAATTGCCTTTCCATACCATCATTGTCATGAAAATTGTTGGGACGAAAATAATTGTATAAATTTCGAGATTGCATGTTCGTTACATAAGCGTGTCACTGTTTTTGATATCCTGTGGTGTTTTTATACCCCACGCAACGGGTTGTGGAGGGTATAATGTTTTTGACCCTCTGTCCGTCTGTCCGTCCATCCATCCGTCAGTCCATCAGTCCTGTTTCTTGTCATCCCAACTCCTCTCAAACCACACAACAGAATTTCACGAAACCTTTTTAGATAATAAGGACATACTATGTAGATGTGCATATCGACAGGAAATTGCGATTCAATTTTTTTCTAGGAGTTACGCCTTTGAACTTATTTACTTTAATGTACTACTGCAACAGTTTGTCATCGCAACTCCTCTGAAACCACACTACAGAATTTCATGAAACTTTGTAGATAATAAGGACATACTATGTAGATGTGCATATCAACAGGAAATTACGATTCAATTTTTTCTAGGAGTTGCGCCTTTGAACTTATTTACTTTAATGTACTACTGCAACAGTTTGTCATCTCAACTCCTCTGAAACCACACTACAGAATTTCATGAAACTTTGTAGATAATAAGGACATACTATGTAGATGTGCATATTGACAGGAAATTATGATTCAATTTTTTTTTCTTACATTTATTTTATTTCTCCAATGACAATGTGGGGACGTGGGGTATGTGAGCGCGCTCACTAAGGTTCTTTAATTAGTTGATGGAATATGTTCGTTGTTGTTCTGCAGTTTGCACGTTGTGTCGACTATTATATTATTTGTTTGTGCGTTTATGAATGTTCTTGCATATGTTTGTGCTGTATTTCTGTCACGTAGTGTTCTAGGGATATTTTTTAACATTGTCATAAAGTGGGAGGTTTGGCATGCCATGAAACCAGGTTCAACCCACCATTTTTTCTTAAAATGTCCTGTACCAAGTCAGGAATATGGCAGTTGTTATCAAATAGTTCGTTTCTATGTGTGTTGGCGTTTGTTTTTGTGGCACTTCGGTGTTCCTATTGTTCCTTTTTTTTCCTCTTATAGTTGATGTGTTTCCCTCGGTTTTGGTTTGTAACCAGGATTTTTTTTCTCTCAATCGATTAATGACTTTTGAAAAACCGGTATACTACTGTTGCCTTTATTTATACATAACCACAAACCTCAGATCAAGTTCGAATTTGGGTTGTGTCACTTTTACCGTTCTTGAGTTGTGTCCCTTTATAACATTACATGCAAATTGGGGGATTCATCTATGTCCCATGGACACATTCTCCTCTTTTTATCACTGTAATTAGATTGATACTGGATTTTGGATATAATATAGCAATAATTGGGGATATTTACTAATGATGAGAATCTTCCCCAACCCCAATCTGCAGATATCTCTTGGGTTTGTCTGTTTTAGCAAGAAGACTGGTGGTTATCTCCGAATACTTTTATCTTCACAAACTTGAAATTGTCATTATTACACTCCCTTGGTGGAAGGTTGTTAAGTAACACTTGTACATGTTCATTTTTGTAGTGACACATCTCAATTAATCCCCTGATAGCAGGGCTCGACATTACCGTTTGTCAGATTGTCCGTGACAAGTGGACACAGGCGTCGGGCAAGTAGATTCACCATACTACTTGTCCGATGGGACAAGTGAAAAATCGATGTCAGATTTAAAATAGATCACATTCAAGACTTATACATTCCCCAAAAATTGAATGATTCTTTTATTGATCATACAAAATGAAATAAATATTCATTGATTGAACGTATTTGAACATGCTGGCAGACGCTGATCAGGGGAATGTAACTTAGGGGGAAGAAACCAATGTTAATGCTTCTTCCTAGTATAAGCTCCTTGAATTAGGAGCACCTCCATGTGGAGTTTTACCTTAACTTTAAAATTTTAAATTAAAGTATATTTCATTTGATTTTGCTTTTATGCATAACAATACATTAAAAGAGGTTTTAATTAATAAGATCTATATATATTAAAATAATAAGTTAAGATGTAAAATTAAATAAAATCTAAAAAGGCAGATTTTCTCAGTGAATTTTTATGTACTTAATGATCATGTATCAATATATAAAATTCGAAATAAAATTATAAAAGCTTCTTTTGCCACCATCAATGAATTAAAAAGGTTTAATTATATACAAAGTGGCCAGGTGTATTTACATTCTTGGTTTAACCCATACCACTATTACAGAATGAATAGGTCCATAGGAGAACCTAGTGATCATTTGGGAAGCGATGATCAATGATTTCAAGATGAATGATCGACACATGATACTGACATTGAGTCAGAGAACTCAGTCTTGCAAATAATTTTTCAGTCTGAAATAATAAAATGAATTTTGATGTGGTATTCTTTAATTATTTACAAACAAATTCATATAATATAACAAAAGTCTCCCTTCATTAGGTACAATCAAGGATTTGTATAGTAGGACTATACAAATCCTTGGTACAATCAAAGCTCAAGTGTTATTAGTGCATATCATTTATATGTAAGATTTTCAATTATGAATTCGGACAAGTGAGTTAAGAGTTCGGACAAGTTGATTTTCTTGCAACTTGTCCGGGACAAGTTAGAAAAAATGATAATGTAGAGGCCTGGATAGGAAGTGTTCACTAATTCCAATGTATCTCTAAGAACTCTCCCGAGGGATCCTACGAATAATGGATGAATCTACATACATACATTATTCATACATGTACATGTATGAAATATCAAATTTTAAAAAACTTGAGGAGCCACTTCTCAGAAGATGAGATATATGTTATATTTTAAAGACACATTAAAACAATTTTTTATTGAAATGATAAATTACTTTGATTTTTTTGCATTGTAAAATAACAATGATACAATAATGGTTATAACATGTACATTTTTGTTGAGCCTTCGATTTTTGTCAAAAAAGCGAGACATAGCGATCCTACATTTCGTCGGCAGCGTCCACAAAAATTCACTCTGTGGTTAAAGTTTTTAAAACTTTAATAACTTTCTTAAACTATCCTGGATTTCTACCAAACTTGGACAGAAGCTTGTTTATGATCATAAGATAGTATCCAGAATTAAATTTTGTAAAAAAAAATTCCTGTTTTTCCGTATTTTACTTATAAATGGACTTAGTTTTTCTGCCAGGAAACATTACATTCACTCTGTGAATAAAGTTTTTAAAATTTTGATAACTTTCTTAAACTATCCTGGATTTCTACCAAACTTGTTAGAAGCTTGTTTATGATCAAAAGCTAGTATCTAGAAGGAAATTTTGTTAAAATTTTGTACCTGTTTATCCGTATTTTACTTATAAATGGACTTAGTTTTTCTTCCAGTTAACATTACATACAGTCTGCAGTTAAATATTTAAAACATTTATTAGATTCATTAACTATCCTGGATTTTTACCAAACTTGGACAGAAGCTTCTTACAATCAAAAGATAGTATCGAAAGGAATATTGTTATTTTTTTTTTCCTCGTTTTTGTAGAGCCTGCGATTAACAGCAAAAGTAGGCGAGACACTGGGTTCCGTTGAACCCTTACAAATTTTTTGTTCATTTGTTCATGTACATTTTTATATTTCAAACAGGTTATTGAAATATATTTTGATAAGTGATCCCAACCTGCTAAAGGTTTATTGGTCTAAAGTAAATAAAGGAACAGTTATTTGAAGACCTCAATAGTCCCCAACTTGCCAAGTTTTTGTAATGTGAATATTTATTTCATATGTTCAAAAAATTAAAGGTTCATAATGAATTTTGCAAAAATTAGGGATGAAAGATTGAAAGGTCATAGCTATAGTCCTAACCAGACTGACTACAGGTACAGGAATGTATAGATCTGTGTTAGTCTCATAAGTAAGACCTCAATCTCATATTTTATTAGATCTGTGTTAGTCTCATAAGTTAGACCTCAATCGCATATTTTATTAGATCTGTGTTAGTCTCATAAGTAAGACCTCAATCTCGTATTTATTAGATCTGTGTTAGTCTCATAAGTTAGACCTCAATCGCGTATTTTATTAGATCTGTGTTAGTCTCATAAGTAAGACCTCAATCTCGTATTTATTAGATCTGTGTTAGTCTCATAAGTAAGACCTCAATCTCGTATTTTATTAGATCTGTGTTAGTCTCATAAGTAAGACCTCAATCTCGTATTTTATTAGATCTGTGTTAGTCTCATAAGTAAGACCTCAATCTCGTATTTTATTATCAATATTTGTATTTTGATTTTGTCTTTTTCTATTACAAGGCCTTTTCTGAAGTCTTCTTTTCGTATATAGCAAAATTTATTTCATAAAATGTTAAACCATTATGATTCCGTTTCATTAAACCATTATGATTCCGTTTCATTAAAGCCAATGAGAGAAAGCATGATATAACAATTGGAAAAATTGCTGAATTTTTCGTTTCGTTCTCTACCTTAAGTTAGCCTCAACCAAATGTTATGAAACTTTTATTATAAACAATGCTTATTACCACAAAACTCAGATCAAGTACAAATTTAGGTAGGGTCACTTTTACAGTTCTTGAGTTATTTTCCTTTATAACGTTATATGCAAAGGGGCATCACCTGTGTCCCATGGACACATTCCCATTTATTTCTTAATGTTACATATTTGCATTAGGGCTTCAAATTTCTGTATATAGTGCAAAAGTGCAAAAAATAATGCCAAAATACTAATAGTATCATTTTGAGATCTTGTCATTAACATTTAGATAATGTGACATTTTCTACAAGATGTTAATGTATATATTACCAGAAAGGCTTGTATAGTCCGCGGTTTTATTTTCCAAAATTGGACCTTCCAGACGGGTGCGGACTATAGAGTACAATAAGCAAGAAATAAGAGAGAAATTTCAATTTCGCTGGCGAGGTGGTTTGTTTACATTCCGCCATCTTTGTTATTTATATTGTAGAGGCGCTCTTATCACTTTTCAATGCATTGGTTGAAATAAACTGGTATCTGCTTGATTGAAACGATACAAACATAGTGAAAAGACAACCGTAAACCAGCTTAGAATTTGTAAACTACAAAACGTAATCGGTTATTGTTCGTTCCGCTTTGGTGTTTCATATACTGACTAATATGGTTTGTATTAGCTTAAGACCCTTCAAACATTAATGCGATAGATATATTAAAGATTGTTTTACAAAAGGATGGAACTGTTTTACTTTCAAAGTCGTATTATAGTGATATCTGTTATGTACGGATTTGACTCTCACCGGTTAATTTCTTCTTTTACACATGCTTTTAAACTTCCTGTTTAAACATACACAAGTTTCTAAATTGTTTTTAAGTGAATTAAACTTATTTTAACAATCATGAAGCGTTCTAGAATCATTTACAAGCAGTTTCAGCTTCTGTTTGATGATGGAAAACAGGTTTTTTCAAGAAAATACCGCAAACGACCGCACAGGATTTGAAATTACGGAGTTTCATTAGACCTTTTCTAACAATTACAAAAGTTTTTACCTAAAATTTCGTGGGGAGAAGGGGTGCGGACTATGTACCAGTGCGAACTATACAAGGCTTTCTACGGTAAATATCTTTTGAGTAAGGCCTTGAATGGTATCTGTTTTGTCTAAAACTAGATAAATTATGGCCATTTTAGGTTGGAACACTTTGGATTTATTTATTTTCCTTGATACCATTTTTGGTGAATTGAGGGAAATTTTTTGTGCATAAAATACAACAGAAAATTTGTTCTACTTTAACATTTTATATGTGGTTTACTTATAAATACCCTTGAAATACACAAACATTGGCTCATTTTACAGTCTACAGTACATTGTTAATGTTAATTTTGACATGTTTTATAACCCATACAATTAAGTAATATCACAAATGACCTTTCTACACTAATATGTCAAGATTATATAAACCGGTCATTTATCAATAAAATTTAGCATAATTTTTTTTAAAGGCTTTTACTATTTTTGCAAATAATTGGTCTAATCATACATGAACTTCCTTCTTTGTCAACGATATCACAGCAAATAAAAATATATTCTATAACCAGTGCAGTTTATGTTGACATGTTTTTTGTGTGTGTTCATTGACATACAGTGTTCTCCCCAGAATTTTCAAATAGCACCATGGAAATTAACATAGCATTGTTTTCCAAAAAAAACATAGCAGCATGGCCCCTATATACATTCTATTATAAAATCATCCAAGATACATGTAGCACCAGGGTAACACAGTGCTTTAAGGCCCTGGGGAGAACACTGGACATAAATTTAAAAACAGATATTAAAATATTTTCTCATATTTTTCAATGTCTTCAATATTAATGTTTTAACCTAGAAACATACTTGTAATGCTCTTGCAAAAAAACATTGATTATATACATGTATAATTACCTATTTATGAAATTTTCAGGTAATTTTATTCAGAATTGATACCGATTTACAAACTGAATGACAATTGGATTAAACAGGTGGTTTCCCCAGTGTTTTAGTGCTTTGGAGTCTAGTAAAAGACTGACAGTTTTAAAGACATGCTTGGAGACTTACTAGCTGTCCCAGCTTTAGCATGTTTAGGGTGGTTGGGGTTAAACATGTTAACATAACCTGACCACATTAGATTTTGTTCATTGTTGAATACCATACGTTGACCTATAGTCGCTAAAATCCGCTTTATTTGGACTCCTTGGATAGTTGTCACATTGGTGGTCATACTACATGTCCTTATTTTATATAGACCTCTGAAGTAATATATATTTCCTTTTCAATTTCAGCACCCATCAATGCAGATCACTCACCATACAGCTTAGAACCTCAGAATGGCAGCTATGTCGGATCTCACTCAGCTTATGAACATTATTTATTTGCTCAAAAGTCTGGTTACATGTTGCCTAGCAACCAGCAACTCAAAAGTGAGTACCAAACATATAATTAAAATTAACTTATATATACAAGAATATTAATATAATATAGCTTAGGTGGGCAGTATTCACTATAAACTACAAGCCCTATGATGTCTGACCATGCAAATTTTTCTGAAATATGTCTCACAAGCCAAAATGAATTTAAAGAATTTTTTTAAATAATTATTTTCAGGTTCGTAAGTCACAAGGATTTTGGTGAAGTCTGGTTGGGTAATGTCATTTTAACCTGTCAACTTAAATTTGAAATAAAAATGTGTAGAAATGTTGAATTTATTACAACAGCTGAACTCATAGTTCCAAAATACATTGTATTCCTTAAATTCCATGTGTAAGCCTTTGATGAAAGAAAACTAATGGCATGCCCACTCTATTGTGAGGGCACAATGGATAATTGAGAAGTTTTGCCAACTTGTGACTGGTTGAAATGCCGAGCAAGACGTGCCACTGAAATTTGTTTATGTCATTTGTTAAAAACAAATTTGAACTAAAATTCAAACAGCTGAATTTTTAAATATATACATGTATGGAGTTGGTCACATTTGAAACATTATGATATATAATTTCATATACATTTTGGCATTTGCATGAATTGTGTAAATTGTTTTCATGAAATAAAGTGCCAAAGATTCCTGCTATTACAGTTTTCATCTCTAAAAACAATAATGGACAAGCAATAAATAAATGTGGTGTTACTTCAATTTAAAGTTTGATTTCAGGTCCAATGTTTGACACTCAGGGAATGTATGAGATGCAGAGTCCAGCAACCATGTCCGACCCAAGCATGTCCCCATCACCACCTCCCCCACCCAGAATCTACAAGCCATGTGTGGTATGCAGTGATAAGTCATCAGGCTATCATTATGGAGTTAGTTCCTGTGAAGGATGCAAGGTTTGTATATTTACGATGTACAGTATATGTATATTATGGTCACCATCAGGACTAGAAAAAACTGACCTTATAAGAGCGGTAACCTTTAAATTGAGGTTCAAAGTACATAAGTATTGCACAAACAGGAAACATACAAAAAAAGAGTGACCCGAAAAGACAGATTCTCACTTAATAGAGGTGACTTTTAAAGCAGATTTAATTAGTACATTTACATATACCAATGAATATTCTTCACTCATTTATGCAGAAACTATATTTATCGCTATTTTATGAATTTTCCTTTGATCTTGCTGACTGATAATTTCCTTTCTCAGCGGAGTCGAATGATATGAAAACGGAGTCGAGTGATATGAAAATTATCGCTAGAAACTAAGGGCGCACGTGCCGTTGTCATGGAAATTAACAACGTCTTCATAAGTAAAATAGCGGTAAACAGATTATCATTGGTCATCTCAACTCGATTGCTTTTCTCACTTTCGCCATACCGGCTCAAGCGAGAAAATCAATCTCGTTGAGATAACCAACGATAATCTATATATATCCAATACAAAAACTCTGGATTCATTATTATTCCTGCCATACCAATTTTCATGGATTTCCTGTAAATAGGTTAACCACAAAATTGAATTTTCAATAAAGTTCAAATTTACTATAGACATGATAGATTGGTATGCAAAATTTGACAAAACCACAAAATAAAATATCCAAGATATTATCACAATTCATCGAAATAAATTAATCCAGGTGCAGTGGAGTAAATTATGAAGTTTTTGTGTACATTAATTATTATACCCCAGCTTTAAAAAAGTCGGGGTATATTGTTTTACCTCTGTCTGTCTGTCCATCCGTCCGTCCCATGAATATTTTTCGTCGCATCTTTCTCAGGAACTACATTACAAGGATTTCTGAAATTTGGTTTCAGGGTTTATATAAGTCAGCTATACCGTGTGATGAGTTTTCAGATACATCACTCAACAACTTCCTGTTTACCTTATACTTTTAGCAGGGCAGGGGTATCATAGTGAGCTCACAGATTCACTTGTTGCGATTGTGAACAATGGACACGCATACAAGATTAATAATTGTGATTTCAGAAAATGATGCATATACATACAATGCTATCAAATTTTGAAATGCAAGTTTTTATTTTTGCTACACCTATCCAGTAGCAATTTTTGCAATAATAAAAACAACTAAAAAATTTCTTAATTTACAGAAAGTCGCTGTAATTTTTTCCTCTACAAAAATATGGTGTGTTGTATGGAGAGACCCATGACTTTTCATCATACATAAATAGCTGAACTAGTTTATATATATACATATCGATACAACTCTTTAATTTATGACATGCTAGTGGCTGTTATAGGGGTGATTCACCTGATGTGTTTACACAAATATCTTATAGACTCTATGTGACATCCATGTTTTACCTTTGAACCCTTTGACTAGGTATCCTGGAGCCAGTGAAGTTCATAGAAGATCTGTCAGACTGTACATAAGGAACTGGGGAAATGTCCTAGAGTCTATTTAACTTTCATTCTTGTATTATTTTTAGCTTCACATGGCTGAAACTTTAAAGAGTAAAAGAGTATATGTCATCCTTAATAACTGTCCTGTAAAAATTGCATTTAGAATTGCCATGCCAACATATTAATATGGTAGCTGATACTGTGGATTCATTATTATTCGTTGGATATCAATTTTTGTGGGTTTCGTGGGTACAGGTAAACCACGAATTTAAATGTTCAACGAATTACAAACTTCATTTGTCTTGTACGCAGACATTGACAACACCATGAAATCAAATATCCACGGAAATGCAAGTTTTGTTCAATCCACAAAATTTGGTACCCACGAAAATAAATGAATTCACAGTAATAGAAAATAAAAGAAAATTCTAAAATGCTGTGTTTTTTTTTAAACGGTACAGAATAAGACAGGTCTCTCTACTGGAGTAGGAACTACCGACTCTCAGAGCACCAGAGTTCACCCTCTGTATTGATGCTGCTGGATTCCAATTATTAACACATTATCAACCAATTATGTCTGTTGGGTTGCTCAGACAATTTTGTAACTGAAAAAACTACATACAACTGTCATACAAGTGGGAGGTTTAGCTAGCTATAAAACCAGGATTAACTGACTTTTTTCATAAGAAAATGTCTGTACCAAGTCAGGAATTTGACAGTTGTTATTACACTTTTGCTAAGTCTTTGGTGTTATGTGTTTTGTATTGTTGAATCTGGTTTGTCTGATCTTCTTTATTCTTTTGGCCATGTGGTATTATGTATTTTCAACTTATGGTTTTGGTTGCTGATCGGAAATATAGGTCAGTGCAATACCTGATCTGATTTTGGAACTAGATGAGGTTATTTCTTTGTGTGCTGATCAAACAAAAAATAAATTTGAAAAATATTTGCAAACCTACCGACTTTTTTTGTCAGCAGGTGACTACATAAACACATATATATTTTTTGTCATATCTTCTATTCTCCAAAAAGGGTAGATTTGCTAGAGATATTAAGGTTCTTAGGAGGCTCTTACTCTGGATACATTCTATTTATGGAACCTTAAATACATCATCTTGTGAGATCTCTACAAAATGCCTAAAAGGGCAGCCATAAATTACATGAACTGCCTAAAGGGTTCTTTCTCGTAGACACAAGGCCATTGATCAGTTCATTGACCAAATATTTACCATAACAAGAATAAGTAAACATGTTTCAATGACCACAAATAATATTACATGTTTCACATGTTCTCATATTTTCTGGAAAATTGACCACCTTGGTCACTTTAATTGTGAGTAGAGATTTGTTTAATTTATCAATGTTTTCCTTTGATTTGAACAGTAACTTGGTTATTACATGTATGTTCAAAGGAGTGGAGGCAATAAGGCCCTTATTTGGCCCAAATATTACTGCAAATTTAAAAGTTATCAAACATATTCTTAAATTTGTCATAACTAGACTAAGGTACCAGGTATTCAGAAAATAAAAACAAATTTCACAATTATTATTTAACGAGTTACCATGGCAACAAACCATGAAGAAATTTGTATATTTTGTAAAATTTCTTGATTTTCCTTGTTTTTCATCAAATTTTAAGTATATTTTAGATTAGCAAAGTATGTGCACACAAGAAACAACTTTATATTTGGTGAAATTATGTCAATAGTGGAAATATAGGTCAGTGCAATACCTGATCTGATTTTGGAACTAGATGAGGTTATTTCTTTGTGTGCTGATCAAACAAAAAATAAATTTGAAAAATATTTGCAAACCTACCGACTTTTTTTGTCAGCAGGTGACTACATAAACACATATATTTTTTTGTCATATCTTCTATTCTCCAAAAAAGGGGTAGATTTGCTAGAGAGATATTAAGGTTCTTAGGAGGCTCTTACTCTGGATACATTCTATTTATGGAACCTTAAATACATCATCTTGTGAGATCTCTACAAAATGCCTAAAAGGGCAGCCATAAATTACATGAACTGCCTAAAGGGTTCTTTCTGGTAGACACAAGGCCATTGATCAGTTCATTGACCAAATATTTACCATAACAAGAATAAGTAAACATGTTTCAATGACCACAAATAATATTACATGTTTCACATGTTCTCATATTTTCTGGAAAATTGACCACCTTGGTCACTTTAATTGTGAGTAGAGATTTGTTTAATTTATCAATGTTTTCCTTTGATTTGAACAGTAACTTGGTTATTACATGCATGTTCAAAGGAGTGGGGGCAATAAGGCCCTTATTTGGCCCAAATATTACTGCAAATTTAAAAGTTATCAAACATATTCTTAAATTTGTCATAACTAGACTAAGGTACCAGGTATTCAGAAAATAAAAACAAATTTCACAATTATTATTTAACGAGTTACCATGGCAACAAACCATGACGAAATTTGTATATTTTGTAAAATTTCTTGATTTTCCTTGTTTTTCATCAAATTTTAAGTATATTTTAGATTAGCAAAGTATGTGCGCACACAAGAAACAACTTTATATTTGGTGAAATTATGTCAATAGTTATAATTAAGCTTCTTTTAAATGATTTTGTTGTTTCTTGGCTGTGCACGATGTTTCCACAATGGAAATAACGAAGGAAAACTGCATAAATTCTGTATTTTTCATCGTTTTCATGAAAACGGTACATATTATGATGTAATTGTGACGTCATCAGATAAAAAATCTGATGTTTTTCATTTAAATTTCCTGACTCTATGCATTTTCAAACAGTATGTGCCAATTTGAAACAGTTGTCAAATATTTTATTTTCTTAGGGTCAAAACTGGGCCTTAATGCCCCTACTCCTTTAAAGATATTTTTTTTAATTTGTTTGACTGTTCTTTTAAAAAATGACTTTTATACAGGCATAATCTTACTTTGATATTGACTCTTAGGTTGAAAGTATAAAGTAAAACTTGTTGGTTGACTTTGTCTGTACAGGTATTCCTTAGTTGTTTTATTTAGCTGGGGGGAGGGGGGGTATTGGTCTCCAACATTTTAGTTTTGAATTTCCAATATTTGGTACCACTGAGAGTAAATACAATTTCTAACTATGTTGTATAGATTTAACAGTTCAGAAGATTGGTTATATTAATAAAAAGCTTTCACTGATACAATTATTTTTTATCAAATGTACAATGTGGAAGATTTGATTCAATTTGTGTACATATGTGTACTGTAAATTTTAATTCGAATGAGGTTAAATCAATAACATCTTTTTTAATAACAACATATCAATATATTAGCTGTTTATTAACACAGTCATTGTGTAAAACCTTTAGTTTTCTGGTTTATAAGTTCATTTTATAATATTTTCTATCAATAAGCTTATGATATTTGTTATACAGTTCTGTAACAAGCCATACATTGTTGGTAATGCTGATTCCTTTAGTTTTGATCCAGTGAATTTGGACGTTTTACAATATTTATATGTCCATGTTTTAAATCTATAAGGTACTACACTTTAATGAAGTAGCTTTAGTGGATATGAGTGGTCCAAAGGTCCTGACCACCATAATTTGATCGATGTCTTCCAAAAACTCAAAAAGGCATTAAATGATCAAATATCATTATTACTATGAAAAAATTTAAAAATTTGTCAATAGTTTTTAAATGGAATTGTTGATTTTGTCTATTTAAAAGTATATCTAGGTAACAAGACAATATTCCTGAGGCTTAAAAAAATAAATGTCTGTTTCCTGTCTCCTGTCACTTAATATTGTCAAAAGATTTGAAAATTTATTTTTTAGACCTTTCTATTTATACGACCACAAAAAATTTTGCGATCGTATATTGGTATCACGTTGTTGTCCGAAGACATTTGGTTTCCAGACAATAACTTTAGTATTAGTAAATAGAAATCTTATGAAATTTAAACACAAGGTTTATGACCACAAAAGGAAGGTTGGGATTGATTTTGGGGGTTATGGTCCCAACAGTTTAGGAATTAGGGGCCCAAATAAGCATTTTTCTAGTTTCAGGACAATAACTTGCGGAACTTTGTATGGATCTCTCTGAAATCATACCACAAAGGGATGGTAAGGATTGGCTTTGGGGGGTTATGGCTCAAACTGTTTAGGAATTAGGGGCAAAAAAGTGAGAAAAAACAAGGGTGTCCTGGTTAATGGACAATTACTTAAGTACAATGTTGTGTTTAAATACCTCCCTTACACTGCTTTTAAATTATGTATTAAGAAATGTTGTATTGTCTTGAGGTGATAAGCTGTCAATTTATTTTTAGAAGTTACTATTTTGAAAATTTTAAAAATGCTGATAAAGGTATATTAATTTTAGCAATGATTATGTATGTCATTTTCTATTTTAATAGATATAGGAAGATGTGGTGTGAGTGCCAATGAGACAACTCTCCATCCAAATAACAATTTATAAAAGTAAACCATTATAGGTCAATGTACGGCCTTCAACACGGAGCCTTGGCTCACACCGAACAACAAGCTATAAAGGGCCCCAAAAGTACTAGTGTAAAACCATTCAAACGGTTAAACCAACGGTCTAGTCTATATAAGAAACGAGAAACACGTATAAATTACATAAACAAACGACAACTACTGTACATCAGATTCCTGACTTAGGACAGGTGCAAACATTTGCAGCGGGATTAAACGTTTTAATGGTACCAAACCTTCTCCCTTTTTCTGAAACAATAGTATAACATCACAACATAGAAAACACACGATAAGACTTTTATGATGTATTTAAATGGGTTATTATTACGCAATATGTGCAAATTACAGAATCTTCAATCATAACATTTGAATCATCTATAGGTTTACAAAGATTTTGCCATTGAAGCTCACCAAGATAAATGGCTTACCAATGATCTGTTATTAATCTTCATCTATCTCTAATAGCTGGCACATCTAACATTGTAAAGATTTCAAATCGTACTTGCCTGAATAAGCATCAAAAAATTGTGTGATGTAATGTTCAACAAAGCATGGAATCTGACTATGTAAATTTGATCAAAAATGAAAGAACTGATGTTGAATTAGATTTAAAATCGCATAGTTGATTTTAGCATAGATCTTAATCAAAATTTTGTTATAATTTAATATTTACAAAGTCTAACGCAATATAGTTAGAAGTAAGTTATAAATTACATTAAAGTTTGATAAAGTGATCTTAAGCAATTAACATTTAATACTTAATTAACAATGAATTTCTTAAATCTCATGAAATAGCAAAGCATTTACAGTATCAATGTTCATTAGGTTTGATAACTGTCCGAACTCTGACTGCAAAAAGGTAAATGTATGAATGATGTTGATTTGTATCTTGAAATACTTAGATACTTAAATATAATTGCATGAAATCTTATCTCATGTAATAAAATTATGGTACCAAATACTTTAGGTTATTGCAAGAATTAATTTGAAATTTTGAAGTTTATGTACTAAATTCATTGAAGAATTGCCATTAATTCAATTTAACAAATTTGAAATGGTCTTTCTCCTTAAGAATGCAACATTTTAACATTTAACATTCTTTACAAATAGTTTAATAAAAGACTCTTATACCATTTAACCAATATTGGCAAATTAAGTATATAATGTAAAATTGCTATCCGAATATGCGACAACATTAGTTATGTTAATGTATTTGATAAATAGTTATAGGCTATATTACTTGTATGGAAATCTGCAAGTTCTTTAGCATTAAGAAATTAAGTTTGATCGTACACGTTTAAATAAATAACTTTGAATCTTTTATTAAATTCAATTTTATGAGTATTGACTCCTTATGTAAATGAATTTATATTTAATTAGAATTTTAGTTTGAATATAATCCTATTAGTATGAGTTATTGACTTAAGATTATGATTAATTTAAATATCAAGTCATCAAATATAATATTCAGAAGCTTCTTATGCAAATTTATAGACTTTCTGGAACTTTTCTTGATCATACATTTGTTAGTAAAATAATCAATTTCAGATAGCAAAATCAACAATATAGCTTCTGAATAGAAATATAAGTATAATTTAAGTATCATTTGTGCAATAACTAGCATTAACTTTACATCAAAGTACATAAAACATATTAGAAAACGTCAAGCGATTATGCATTAGAATGTACATTTGGATGTGTACATTGAAACATCGTAAATAACTAGATAAAAGGAAATATTTCCATCAATTACAAGATAGTCCGAATTTATAAGTTAATTTAAAATATGATATGACCATGTTAACTGAATACTAGATAAGGATTTGAGCCTCTAGTTATATTGGAGTTAATACAAGTAAATTTTATGTGTAATAAAATCAATGGTAATCATTCTGCATCAGCCATCAATATCAGTCATATTTACAAAGGCAAAGGCTTTATCAAACCCCTTATCTGTATGACGTTGTGTCATGTGATAAACATCTATTTTAGGTATATGATATAAATGTAGAATAAATCATATGGCTATTTCAATATCAAACACCGTATCAACCCTCAACAAATATTATCCATAGATAATAGTTCAGCTGTTGGGATTATATTGGTGTCTCAGGTTTTATACGGGATTTATATTGAAAAAGCCATATGATATTCGCCATATATTATAAAGTAAACCTGTGATTAAAAGTACTGATACTGTCACCTTCACAAATTATTCCCAATGTGCTAATTTAGTATTTATTGTGTGGTGTTTGTGTAAAAAATTAACATCTTGTGACTGTCATTAACTAACAGCTAATAGAAACACCAAGGTTAAAATGGGGGTGTTACACACATGTAATACATGAACAGTTAACTGGCTACATAATTTAGAATTCGGAAATGTGGTACAATTGTCAATGAGACTCCTTTCCACATTCATGAGCAAATGATGAGTCTAAATTATTTGAATTTATGCAATTATTGGTCACCCTACAGCCTTCAACAACAAGTAAAACCCATACGGAATAGTCTGCTATTAAAGGCACAGGCATGACATACAAAATGTAAAACAATCAGGACAAAAAAGCTACAGCCTAATTTATGACACAACAATAAATGGTAATCAGATTCAACAAAAAGCAACCATTGACAACAACTTAATTACTTGCTCCTGACTTGAGACTTTAAGCTGTTCCAAAGCATGAATGGCAGCTCTGTTGTAAAGACACATTGATGCCTTTGTGTTGTTTTTCCTGTTGTCTTACCTTTTCATTGTAGTCTTTCTGTCTTTTTTGTCATCCGAGTCACAACTTCGGGTCCTATGATGGCAAAGTTCAATTTCACGTAGCAATGTTGTATGTCTGAATTTTTCAAAAGATATTTCATATAAGAATTATTATAATTCTTTTATTAAATATCTTAGAATAAGAAGATGTCATATGATTGCCAATGAAACAACTCTCCATCAGAGAACAATTGACAAGAAGTTAACAACTATAGGTCACTGTATGGCCTTCAACAATGAGCAAATCCCATACCACATAGCAAGTGGGTAAAACACATGTTTGCCCTGCCAAACTCTCCCTTACATGGGACAGTGGTGAAACAGTGCGACATAAGAACAAACTATCAAAATGAGTTGAAAAGAGCATACATTTTGTCCATTTTTATTGGTTTTTGCCCTTTCAATACATGTATTAAATAAGGAGATGTGGAATGATCGCCAGTGAGACAACTATTCATTGGAGTCCAAATCATACAGATTTAAGCAATTTAAGGTCACTGTACAACCTTCAACAATGAGCAAAACCAATACCTGTAGTAATTTATAAAAGGCCCTGACTTGACTAAATGTGAAACTATGCAAATGAAAAAGCCAAAGATCTGATTTATGACAAAACATTTTACGAAAAAATATGAAAAACAGTAACCAACTTCAACCACTTACAGGCTCCTGACTTTAGGGCAGGCACATGAAGAATGTGGCAGGGTTAAAAAATGTTTATGAGTTCTCAACAATTCCCTATCCAGGGACAATAGTATAACAACACAACATAAGAACAAACTGTAAAAACCAGTTGGAAAAGGCTTGACTCATCAAATCAGCACAAAGTACAATAGACATAAATTGCCAATCTACGAGTATGCGCAGTTACTAAAAGCAAGTTCAAAGCCATTAATAACTAAAAATAAATAATACATTAATCATGTTCTCCAAGACCAAAGTTGCCTTTGTCTAGGTCTTGAGAAAACACAAATTTTTGGTATGATATCATTCTACTCAAATGAGAAAAGCCATTCTCAGACAAGTTTCTAGAGGTAGAAAATCATCACACAAAAAGATCAATGCAAAATTTGAGAAAATAGCGATTAAATCGATTTTATAGACAAATATCAGTGTATTGTCATTTTAAAACTATTTTCTAATCAACAGCTGTAAGAAATGACAGAAACAAAAAGAAAGCGAAGCGACCAGAAGAATGTACCCAGTCTGAAGAGCTGACGGAGGATGAACAGCTGATGTTACAGGAGATCCTGGATGCCCATAATGACACATTCCATAAACAGTCAGAGACAACGCTGTCAAGGGTACCTGAAATCAAGACAAATGGCGTGGACGCTGATAAAGCGGAAAACAAAGAAGTATTATTAACTTGAAATTTTGTTTTAAAAGAAATACTGTGGATTCAGTAAATTTCGTGGATATAAGTAAACAAAGAATTTATATGTTCCATGACTGAAATTTTTCTACAGGCTTATATGCAGACTTAAATTTAAAAAATTGAAATATCTAGGAAAATACATTTTTTCTTTAATCGATGAAAATTGGTATCCACGAAAATGAATGAATCTACAGTACTTATTATATGATGCAGCTTATGGATTTTGTCATTTACATCTACACTTAAAATTAAGCAAACAACAATCAATGGATCAATCAATTCCATCTGCCTACACAGATTTTGTGAAAAATATTGAATACAAACATTAATTAAATTTTCAAAGCAATATATATTCAATTCTCATATTTAAAGAAATCTGAGAAATCTGCAAGGTTTTTTTTAGATTGTGGAAAAAATAAGGATGAAGAGATCGTTGATAAATATTTTTATGTTTGAAACATAGACCACATTATTGCTGATAAAAATGGTGTGGACACATTGACATAGTTTTTAAAAATAGACTGAGCACTAAAAGTCCACCAAAATCGAGTTGATTAGCACATCCTGCTACACACGTGAAAACCGTTAAAAATTCCAGTAAAATGATTGTGGGTCATTTACCGTTGCATGTCCATTAAATATATATGCAAAATAACTCAAAAGTATGATGGTTGTTTGGGAGTCCTTCATACTCTCCCACGTTTACTTATATGCATGTAATATTTGAACTTGGTTGGATAGATGTACATGTATATAAGACTTTGATTGATTTTAGAACATCTTAATATGAAATAAAAAATGAATTTTGGTCTGTTTTGTAGGGTTCTTATAACAACTCAATTTTCAAACAGTTACAAACTTTCTGTAGAGATTTTCTCAACTCAAAATAGGTTAACAGATGTATTGATATTCATTTGCATAAGGTTGATTTCTATCAGACGTAGCTCATGTGTTGATTAATGTAAAGTATGCATTAATCATACTAAGCCTATTTTATTATTAATTTTACATCACATTATACAGATAATTATTACTATAAATTTATTTTTAGGAAGAAGAGAAAGGGAAGATAGAAAAGATTATGTTATGGGAAAAAGTAACAGAACTGTCTTCGAAAGGAATTATAAAAATCGTAGAATTTGCGAAAAGGGTACCAGGTTTTGCAACGTTATCTACCTCAGATCAAATCACGTTACTTAAAGCAGCTTGTTTGGAAATCATGGTAAGATAAATACACCTAGTGATACTGTTTGACCTTTGATACAATGGTCATGGTGCAGTTCACATCCTTAAAAGCATATTTGAATTTGAAAAAAAAAAAATTATCTAGACCCATGTTTCTCTCTTTAAACTTTGCCTGTTTGGCTGTCAACCTTACATTTTTACACTGACAACAGCAGTTGCAATGGAGTCACAGGTTCAGTGGAAACATTTACAAATTTCATTATTGGTAGCTATCTTCTGTTATAATGCAGAGATGATTTCATTGCACATTTTTGCATATTTTTGTTATTTGCAAGAATGAAAGGAGTAAATTGTTATGAGATAGCAACTAAAAAACCAATAAAGACTTCGATGTGCAACACACAGTATTCAACAAAAAACAGGTGTTTATTCAACTGGTGCATCCATTTTTATACGACCGCAACAAAATTATTGCGGTCGTATATTGGTATGACGTTGGCGTCGTCGTCGTTGTCCGAAGACACATTGGTTTTCGCACAATAGGAATTAGGGGCCAAAAAGGGGCCAAAAAACAAGCATTTTTACAGTTTCCAGACCATAACTTGTGTTCAAGTATATGGATCTCTCTGAAATTGTACTGCAAGGTACCATACCACAAAGGGAAGGCTGGGATTGAGTTTGGGGGTGATGAATCATAAAGGGTTCAAAAATTGGGGTTTTTTTCCCTTTTTTTTTTCCTTCTTTAAAATTTTCCATATTAAGTTGGTTATTTTGATTTTCCATAACAATTATTTTATCATGCATATTGGGGTTCTTTAATATGCTGAATCTTAACTGTGTATTTAGATAATTTTGGTCCCGTTTTCAAATTGGTCTACATTAAGGTCCAAAGGGTCCAAAATTAAACTTAGTTTGATTGTAACAAAATTGAATTCTTGGGGTTCTTTGATATGCTGAACCTAACCGTGTATGTATTTAGATTTTGGATATTGGACCATAATAGGTAAATTAAACATTTTTGAGTTCTTAGACCACATTCATTCTGTGTCAGAAACCTATGCTGTGTCAAATATTTAATCACAATCCAAATTCAGTGGTCCTATCAAGCTGCGCCCGGCGGAGCATTTTATTATTTTTGATAACTAATGCAAATCAAAACAAAATTAAGATATGCTGTGATAAATTTGCATATTGCAGCTGTATTTTAAGATAATGGATCAAGATAAAATTGACTTAAATATATAACATGTATAAGGCATATCATGTCTGACATTTTCTTTCATGGGCTATCCTGAATATACATGAACTATTCGCCATTGGACATTAAGCAAGCAACAGTCAGTCATTAGGTTCATTCACTTATAAAATATTTTTCCTTTTGCAGATTTGCAACTTGACAAAGATGTTTTGTCTTTAAATGATGAAATAACATTAGATCATATTACTTATAAGATATTTGTTCTTTTGCAGATATTACAGCTTAGTTCTAGATATGATGTTGACAAAGATGTTTTGTCTTTAAATGATGGAATAACATTAGATCATATTACTTATAAGATATTTGTTCTTTTGCAGATATTACGGCTTAGTTCTAGATATGATGTTGACAAAGATGTTTTGTCTTTCAACGATGGAATAACATTAGATCGTCAACAGTTACGTAATGGCGGATTCGGTTCACTCACTGACACTATATTTTCATTTGCATCTTCCCTTAAATCCATGGAAACAGATAGTTTAGAATATGCAGCTCTGTCTGCTGTGTGTTTAGTTAGTAACGGTGAGTTTATTTTTTAAGAATATTCTTAGTGATGGATAGACCTTATTTTTGTGTGAAGTTGCTGTCAAAGAATTAAGTGCCTTATGGGTAATTGGTTGTCCATATGAGTTTCATTCATTTCAGGTAGTCAGTAAAAGTAACATTTTCTTCAAATCCTTCAACAATGAGCAAAACCCATACCACATACCAAGCTATAAAAGTCCTCGACATGGCAAATGTAAACAATTTAATCAAGAAAACTAATGGCCTAATTTATCTACAAAATAAACAAAAAGCAAATACAGTTAACTCTCGTCTCAAACTCGGTTGACTTGAAATTTCCGATGAGTCCAAAATTTTCTCGTGGTCCCGAACTTTGTTCCATACAAATATATGTATTTTGACTCCTGATAAGTCGAAATTGGATGAGTCAAAATTTGGGTTGTGTTGAACCAAAGTTATGGTCCCAAGGTTAACAAAAGCATATAAATTGCATTCGTTGTGTCAGGGTAATACACAGAAGTGAAAACATGACCTCAAAGAAAGAGTTCATCTGACAACACACCTATAATTAAATTTACAGACATTGACAACTGTTTTGATTTATGACAATCTTTTCCCCGAGAGTGTTTTCCAAAGACTTGCTTTGATCATCATAATAAATAGTTAGAGATACATTGTTATAGATTATGAAAAAATATTTTAAAAGTTTTACAATCAATTTACCGTAATCATACATTAATGAGCTTGGTTGTGTATAAAGTGAGATTAAGTGAACAACTCAATCATTATCTTTAATCTTTTGTATTCTCTTGCATGGAAAAGATCGAAATAAAAAAAAATAAAGGAATCTAAATTTTCTACATTGTCTTTAATCTTTGTATTCTCTTGCATGGAAAAGATCGAAATAAAAAAAAATCTCAAGAAATATCTAAATTTTCTAAAAACTGAGAAATTATTTACTTGTGCTATATAAGGTGTGAGCTATTTTACATTTAAACATGCCTTTGAATCACTGTCAAAAATTATTCTCTCCGCCGAAACTACTGGAAATATTGTTCTTGTACAAAGAAATAACAATGAGACAAAAAAAAAAAAACCAACATAATTTTATTATAATTATAAAAGAAAAGACAATAACATACAAGATACATTGATCTCAGACCAGAATATTGACCCTGACCCATTTATATGGATTTATTTTAGCCTTACCAAGCTGAGCAAGAGTTGTGACCCTTTGTCTATCAAACTTCAGGTATTCATTTGAGTCGAACTACAGGTATCTCTTGTCCTACTGACTTCTAGATAACGAGAGTCGACTGTATGATATACAGCAACAAACCACAACCAAATAAAATACAAGCTCCTGACTTCGGACAGTACTTAACAGGTCAACATAAGAACAGACTATAAAATCAGTTGATAAAGGCTGGCTCTTCAGTTAGCAAAAGCACACAAAAGGACTTTAGACACAAATTACCAATCTGAGAGCACTCGCAGTTACTGAAAGCCAGTTTAAACCCATTAACAGTAATGAAAAAATCACTTATTTCATGCTCATTGGTTTGTCTTTATTTCAGATCGCTCAGGTTTAGAAGATCCAGTAAAAATAGAACATTTACAAGAACCTATATTAGAAGCATTAAAACATTATATCAGACAACGGCGGAAAGAATCGCCTCATGTGTTTGCTAAAATGATAATGAAATTAACTGATCTCAGGTCTATAAGTGTGAAAGGTGGGTATTACTGTTAACTGATCTCAGGTCTTTATCTTTTCATTTCCTTGGTATAGGTATAGGAATTAAAATGTTCAATGAAGTATAAATTTTCAAAAAAGGTTTATAAGCAGACTTTGGTGAAACCACAAATTCTAATATTAAATTACATTTTTTCTTCATTCCATGAAAATTGGTAGCAACTAAATAAATTAGTCTAAAGTTGGCCCTGTATATATTTAGAATTTATAAATCATGTATTTGTTGATGAAATTCTAGATATCTTATACCAAAGGGAGATAATTTGATATAATTCCTGTATGAATAGAGAAAATGTTACATGTATATTAATGAGACATCATTTAAGATAAAACTGAAAAAAATACACCTCAAGAAGTAAGATGATGACTTAATACAAGCAATTCTTTAATGACAATTCTTATTATGAACATTCAGAAACATCTTGTGGCTTCTCAGAAATCTTTTCTACTTTACCAGAAAAATTGAGTGGCTTTTGAATCTTTCTGTGTTAACTCAGAAACCATCTCAATTTTTACTTGAAACAAATATTAATTTATCTCTAATATATTTTGATTTGTCTGTCTTCTTTTACAGGTGCTGAAAGAGTATTACATTTACGATTGGAAATGCCTGATGAACTACCACCATTAATAATAGAAATGTTGGATAGAACAGAAAATGTTTGTATACCATGACGTAATCAAAATTCTGCTGTATGTGTTAGTATGTTTTCCTCCAAGGAATTCTGGGTAATCTTCCAGTTGTCAGATTTATTGTAACAGATATTGATAACAGATGGAATACTTTATGGTATATCTGAGCAAAGTGATAATTACGTTCACAGAAAATGTTTTGTATCTGTGAACTGACGACCATTGTCGTTGTATACATTTGAAGGATAGATTCTTCCCAACAACAGAATCGTAACATTTGAATCTGTTTCAGGGAGGGAAAAAAATCTCTTGACTTCCTTGTTGCAGGGAGATTATTTATCCCAGAATACTATTACTATCATTATTATACATTCATCTTGACTGTGTATGCTAGCAATTGATGCAAAAGATTTTTCATATGTAAAATACAGAATATTTGCATATTCAAATGAATTTGATACTTATATAAAAAGAGAATAAACCATTTGTCAGATTTCCAGTATATATGCTCACACACAAAAGCAATTGTTTTTCTATGAAAATCTCAGGTTTTATTTTCATATCACAAATGTGGCTGTATTATTATTTTAAATTTTGGAATTTTTGTTTTTACATATTTTTTTGTGCAGAATTGAAAAGGTACAATGTTAAAAATAATTAACAATTAGAACCTGTAACTTTTAGTGAAATTAAACATTTTTTTACTATTCAGAAAAGTATAGATTTTAAAAGGAAATTTGAGCAATTCTCATTGGAAAAATGCACGAATTTGTCCCACTAAAAGAAACATTACTTTGGATTCATAACTATATGTGGGCTTTCATTTTTCGGGATTTTGTGGGACCATGAATTTAAGTGTTCCCAATTTTCTATAGGCCAGTATCGAGAATGCATAAACCACAAAAATATATTTTTCCACAATCCACAAAAGTTTGTAATGAATCTATAGTAAATAAATATGGTCGGCCTAATGAGAATTTGTACTTGTAGAAAGGGACTTGTTCAATCACTGTATTTAGTAACTTTGTGTCTTGTAACTGAATTATGTGCAAAACTAAGGAATATCTGTGATATTTTATGATATTTAGAGAACAAGTTATATTTGATTGAAATATTAAAGGGGCAAATAACTAACAAAGGGAGATAATGTATTCTATGTCATCAACCTGTTTTTATAACAACATAAGCTTCCTATTAAAAAAGACTGCTATTTTCTGAAACAAAATCTTCCTTTTTAACTGATATATGTTTGTTATTTTCTGACTCAATTTCAAGAAGAGATGAAAATCTGTACAATTGAATTGTAGATTTTTCAATAGTAAATGTTCCAAAAATAAACAAAAGAATATTTTACATTCGAACTGTTGGGCACCCCCTTAAGATATGTTATTTTGACTAATGTGCTATTAATGACTGTTTTTTCCAAATATTTGAAAATGTCTTCTGTGAGAGGTGTTAAATATTTTCAACAATAACAGAAAATATTGACAATAAATGGTATTTGATAGCAAAATATTTCTTACTCAAATTCAGTGTACTATCTTCAAACTCAGATAAATTAGCTCTAATGTGAATTTTTTTACTTAAATTCAGAGTACTATCTACACACTTGGATAAATTAGCTCTAATGTGAACATACTTAAATTCAGAGTGATATTAAACAGTCAATTAATTTAGCTCTAATGTGTGATTATTTTTTGTGCTATCGACTATGTACTAAAAGTTTTAAATGTGAAAGTTGAGTTGTTGATATTAAGACTTTTGTCTTGTGGTGACTTTTGGTTTGGATGTAATTTTTATGACTTTATTTTATTACAGAATGGAAGCTCCTTGTAAAATAGCTACAATAACTAATGTGTACACACTTATTTACTATTGCAAATGTCAAATGTTAGAAAAATATTTTGTCAGTGCCTGTGAAAAGTTTAATTACTACAAAAAGTTGAAAAGGATTTATATTAAACTTAAATGCTTCAATAAAAACATCAAAGAAAGTTGATCACTACAAAAAGGTTTAAAAGATTTATAACCAATTTCAGGCTTCAATAAAAACATCATAGAAAGTTCTTATTTCCAGTTTTCTTATAACGCGCAATCACAATTTAAATAGCATGCTTGTTGAATCTGTATTTTGATAGTATCTATTATACCCGATCTTACAACTAAAAAACATTTGCTGGTTTTACTTTTACATGGTATATTATCAGATATCATTACAAAATGTTTTGAGTGCTAAGTAAGAGCTGATTCAAGTTTTTCAGTTTATGCTTTGAAAGTCTTCCTGTCTGATGAAATGTTTTGGAAATTTATGACGGACAAAACTTCTTTCAGAAATTTAAGTCATATTTCCTTAATTAATTTATTGCATTTACAATATTAAATTTTATTTTGTTGCAGGATGAATACAAAATTATAAAATAAAATGGATTTTAGATATATTAGCTTTTCTTTATGAAAGAATTATCAACATTTCCTCAAAAAGATTTCTTAAATTACTATCATTTGTTGAAAAATGGAATCTAAAATACAACCAAGCTTAGAAAAAATTATATCTAAAAAACAACAAAATTTAGAAAAATTTGATTTAAAATACTGCCAAGCTGTCAAGATAAAAATGATCACCATTTGTCCATCTCCATTATGTCCCTTCACCACTGGTAAAAAAATGTTATTTCACAAAAATCTTTTCCACAATGTCATGTTCAAATAAAAGGAGAAGGTATATGTAATTTTGAAAGAGTTGATAAATTTTACAATTTTTTTCAATTTCAAGGGTCAAATACTGGTTTTATCATACCCCTCTTTTAAAAAGTTTATGACCTTTATGATAAAAGTGCGATCAGCTTGAAAAGAGAAAATAAAAAATTTGATCTTTTATTTATAATAAACAACCCTCAGATTTCTCAAGTCCTTGAATATTTTTCTTCTGAATTGATGTTCTTATGAATCAAATAGTGGATATATGCATTCAGATTTTTTGACAATGTATTCACATAAATTTTTGGAACCTTTTACGTACATGTTATATATAAGTTTGAATCCAAGGCATGGTAAACAAGTAAAAAAAGACAGCATTTGATCATTGAATCTTTTAGAGTATTATTATCAGCAATCTATGACATTCTTACATTGTATTCAAATATATTTTCAAGAATGAATTTATAGAATATTTGATCTATGGTTTTAAATACTCTATTGTATGAGCTAGTTTTATTTATGTCTGTTGGTTGTGTATATATATTATATATTAAGTCTACAACTACCTCATGGAATAAACTATAATCCTATATTGTTGAATTTATTGATATTACCTCTATATTCATCTGATATATGTATATATACAGTTATATATAAGCAAGAATCCCTTGGTCTGTCAAACTTCCGTTTTCTGAACAAGTGACAACTCTATGACAGATTTTATCCATCGGATCACCAGTGAAGGTGATACAAGGCTGAAAACACATTCTATATATAAAGTTCATCTAAATAACAGCCCAACAATGTTAGATCTGTAAATTTGCGGAAGCAAATTTTTGTTCTTCCCTTGCTGGGATTCGAACTCATGCTACTGAGATATCGTGGAACCAAATCCCTTGCAATATGCCCAGCGCGCTAGACCACTTGACCACCTAGGCTCAACTAAAAAATCAAGCTTTCGGTGCCCAGGTTTTACCTTTCCTTGTCAGTTTTTATCTAGCGTCGTAACACAGAACATGATATATAAGGCATGAAGATGGAATATTACAGATATATTATAATCGAATTTATATACCTCTATTATTACATTACAAAAGATATGGCTATTTACAGGCACTGATTCCATCATTGTTCTCCAATGAGAAAAAAAATAACAATACACTACACCAAAATGCAGGACACTAAACGGTGCTCATATATAGTTTCTAAAATCCATATTATTTGGTCTCGAGTGGATAGTTGTATCATTGGCCATCATACCTCTTTATATGAAATTTATTTACCTCTATATATATCACCTCACAAAAGATATGGCTATTCACAGGCACTGATTGGTTAAAACCACATTATTTGGACTCCAGTGAACAGTTATCTCATTGGCAATCATACCTCATGGAATAATATATAATCCTTTATTTTATCAATTTTATTATCCTCTATATATCACTGCACGAAATGAGCAGTTATTATCAGGCAAGTATTCATTCATTCTCTCCAATGAAATAAAAAATAACTGGCTTTTAACAATACACTACATCGATATGTAGTACATGTTTGGACTTGGGTGGGTAGTTGTGTCATTGGCATTCATATCACACCTCCTTAATCAGTTATCATCACTTGGCGGACATTCTCATTGTAGTCTGTTAACTTTTACAACTCTGAAATAGTTATGCCAATTGAAACCAAACTTGGCCACAATCGTCATTTCGTAACTAGTTAACAAAATGTGTGCAATGATCCTGCCTGCCAGCCAACACGGGCGACATGACTAAAAATAGAACATTGGGAGTAGAAATGCAACTTTTGTCTATTTATATCTTGAAAATCTCTAGAGATAAAATAGTCTGACAAAGCAAAATTGTTAACATTGTTGAGATCTACCTACAGGTCATTTACATCAAAACTGTTAAAAGAAGACATGCAGCAAACAAGAATAGACAAGACATGCTCACATTTACAATGCATTAGTTTTGTACCAAGTGCTTCAAATTCACCATGAACCCAAAAATGCATACACAATTTTTAGGAAAAATACATCGTATAAGAGTTATCACCATTAAATGAGGATTTTTTCCAATTTGGCACATCTCATTTCCATGGATAACATTTGGCTCCTACCCCTCAGTCATGGTCTATTGACTTTTGATTTTTAGCTCACCTGGCCCAAAGGTCCAAGTGAGCTTTTCTCATCACTTGGCGTCCGGCGTCCGTCGTCGTTAACTTTTACAAAAATCTTCTCCTCTGAAACTACTTGGCCACAATCATCATTGGGGTATCTAGTTTAAAAATTGTGTCCGGTGACCAAGCCAACCAACCAAGATGGCCACCATGGCTAAAAATAGAACATAGGGGTAAAATGTAGATTTTGGCTTATATCTCTAAAACCAAAGCATATAGAGCAAATCTGACATAGGGTAGAATTGTTTATCAGGTCAAGATCTATTTACCCTGAAATTTTCAGACGAATCAAACAACCCGTTGCTGGGTTGCTGCCCCTGCATTGGTAATTTTAAGGAAATTTTGTCGTTTTTGGTTATTATCTTGAATATTATTATAGATAGAGATAAACTGTAAACAGCAATAATGTTCAGCAGAGTAAGATCTACAAAAAAAGTTGACATGACCAAAATGGTCAATTGACCCCTTAAGGAGTTATTGCCCTTTAAAGTCAATTTTTAACAATTTTTGTAAATTTTTATTATCTTTTACAAAAAACTTCTCCACTGAAACTAGTAAGACAAATTTAACCAAACTTGATCACAATCATCATTAGGGTATCTAGTTTAAAAAATGTGTCCGATGACCCCGCCTGCCAACCAACATGGCTAAAAATAGAACATAGGGATAAAATGTAGATTTTGGCTTATATCTCTGAAACTAAAGCATTAAGAGCAAATTTGACAGTTGTAAAAATGTTCATCAGGTTAAGATCTATCTGTCCTGAAATTTTCAGATGAATCAGACAACCCGTTGTTGGGTTGCTGCCCCTGAATTGGCAATTTTAAGGAAATTTTGCAGTTTTGGTTATCTTGAAAATTATTATAGATAGAGATAAACTGTAAACAGCAATAATGTTCAGCAAAGTAAGATCTACAAATAAGTCAACATGACCAAAATGGTCAGTTGACCCCTTAAGGAGTTATTGCCCTTTAAAATCAATTTTAACAATTTTGGTAAATTTTGTAATCTTTACAAAATCTTCTCCTCTGAAACAACTGAGACACTTAACCATTTAACCAAACTTGGTCACAATCGTCATTAGGGTATTAAGTTTAAAAAAAATGTGTCCGATGACCCTGTCTGCCAACCAACATGGCAGACATGGCTAAAAATAGAACATATGGGGTAAAATGCAGTTTTTGGCTTATATCTCTGGAACTAACGCAAAAGTATAACGGTTGCATTGATTTATGCATCAATTGTAAATAAAAATATCAGGTGAGCGACACAGGTTCCTTGGAGCCTCTAGTTTTGCATAGTCAACATGTTAAAGTTTGTGATTAGATCAGTTTAAGAGGAACCACTAATGTTAAAATAACGATTGTATTAACATTTGCAAGTCTTCTTTCTCATTGAGATTATTTGGCACTACCCCCGACCATGGTTCATTGGCTTTGAAACTTTTACATTGTTTACAAGTTAAAGTTTGTCTATAAGTGATCGCTTATGATAAGTCAATGATATTTGGTATGCAGTTATGTAAGCATTAGCATATCTCATTTCTATGGAGATTATTGGATCCGGCACCTTAAGTTATAGTTCATTTGCTTTGAAAGTTTTGCATAGTTTATGTACTCAAATATTGCAATTGGATTCAATACTTTCATTTTATCAAAATTACAAAAAGGGGAGACCTTTCTCTGTGACAACAGTTTATTTTCACTTTTGATATTTTCTTGGAAACCATTACAGTAAGAGAGAAACTTTAATCATCATTATGGATCAGCAATACAAGATCTAAATGAACTTCGACATAGCCGAAATCATCAGACTTCTCATTATAGAAGTTATTGCTCTTAAGTGATTATTTTTTAGGCTATTTAGCATTTTTGGCAAAGACTAGACGATAAAGAGAAACTATAGGAAATTAAAATGATCAGCAAGACCGATAAAAAAAGCCAAAATTGTCAGTCAACTTCCTATAGTAGTTACTGCCCTTGAATGATGATGACCCATTTTGTGTTGTTGGTGAAAACTATAGTAGCTAGTGTGAAACTAAGCAGACACAATGATCAGCAATACAAGATCAACAAAAAAGAGATTTAGTAATAAATTATTCTCAAGTCTATAATGTTGAAGATGCAATAGATCCAGGCGAGCCTTTGGTTTAACATCAATTAGCTAGGATAAATCTTTTTTCACGAAAAATGCAGTATGAGCCAGTTTGCAGCTGAATACAGTAGATGTAATTAAGATTGCGGGTCATTTTTCATAACTCGCAAAAACTTTTTCATCCAGTCTTCTTTATTTCCGATCATTTAAAAACAGGTCCAAACGATGAATACAAATTAAGTTGTTAAAGATAAAGTGTTATGACAGAAGGAAGAGGGCAGTGGGAGAGAGCATTATTTTCATACAAGATTAATCTTTTCTTTTAAGTACAGCTCTTTATAAGAACCAGGCAGAGTGCCATATACATGTGATATATGAGGGTATTCAGATTTTATCTATAATTGGCCTAGTAGAAGCAGTAAATGAATACTGCTAAAAAATAATTTTGAGGGGAGAATATGAGTGGTTGCCATGGTAACGAACACTCTATTTTTGGTTGTTAAGCGTGGTAAAATCTTTTAAAATCAGCTAAATCACCACAATTCAGAGCCTGATTATGAATAGAATCATGAGTTTTCATAAATGTTCATATGTAACATCGATACAACTTGGTTTAAGCTTCATTTTAGTGAAGATTGCATGTCAACCAAATTTGTAAATTTTTGAAAAATTTTGCCAAAAATGCATATTTTCAACTTTTCTGAAATTGGGATTTTATGAAATTATCAAATTTTCTCTGGTGTTTTTCAGAAAAGTGCAAATGTGTACAGAATAGTTAGCACTGTAGTTATGAAGTTTGGATACTACTTTACCAAATTGAATAGAAAATGCGTGGATTTTCTTTAGTTTTGTCACCATAGCAACCGATTTTTTCCTTGGAAACGGAGTTTTTATTTGCAGAATATTGCAGTTTAAGAGCTTAAATGTCCTGAATTGTTTCATAACCGATAAGAAAATGCATAAAAGCTAACGCTAACTCTAAATCACCATTGTTAAGAGTTGCTGACTTCAATATTTACCACAGAAACACATATTATCCATAGCAACATCCATTCAAAAACTGCATAAATAGAAATTTATGTAAAAAAATACATAAATAGAAGGTGTATATATTAAAATTGGAATACGACTGCATGCTTTGCTAACACACAGTCTTGTCTGTTCTTTTCATAAGGTTCAACAAATGTAATATATAATGTAACATTGGGGTTGAAAGGTGGGGGAAAAGGGGGTAGGTCTATTTTTTTAAATATCATACATGTAGATTCTTGAAAAGAAAACGTTTGGTCGGAGAGCCTGATTATATAAAGAATCAAATTTTTTCAGAAATTTCATATATAACATCGATATAACTTGGTTTTAGCTTCAGAGCTTAGTTAAGGTAGTTCGCTTGTCATGTTTTGGGATTTTTGTCAGATTTTCGAAACCTCTGGTTTTATTCATTTGAATGCCTTTAAAAATGGCCATTGACCCCCATTTTTCTTTTTATAAATCTTTTACATGTGTAATGATAAGCCATCTGTAAAAGTCTTATAAAATTTCGATTATTCTTTAATAGTTTTTGAGAATGTAAACTTGTCAATGATAAAGCTATGAAAAGTCAAGAGAAAATATTTTCCCGCCAAAATTTCAAGCGAACTTCCTTAAGATTGCAGTTCAACCCGACTTTTAGATTTTTGTTAAAATATACCAAAAACACATATTTTCTTTTTCTGAATCATGGAGTTTTGTGAAATTATCAAATTTTCTCATGTGTTTTTTTTTATTGAAAAGTGCAAATAAGTAAAGCATAGCTAGCATTGTAGTAACAAAGTTTGAATACTACTTGACCAAAATAAATAGAATATTGCGTGGGGCTCTCTTGAATTTGATCACCATATTAATGTATTTGTCCCTTGAAATAGAGTTTTATTTGTTGAATTCTGCAGTATAGGGATTTCAATGTTCTCAATTGTTTCCAAACCTTTATGAAAATACATAAAAGCATATATACACTCTAAATCTAAACTACAACGGTTAAATATTATTACAACAGTTGTCATGGTAACAAATATCACCCATAACAACATCCAACCAAAATATATATAATATAATTTTACAAATACATATAATTATGCTAATAATTTTCATTTTTCTAATGGGAATATAACTGCATGCTTTAATCTATTTAACTCTCAGTCCTGTCTTTGCTCCTTGAGAAGACTCAACAAATTTGAATATATACACTGTGGCATTTTGGGGGAGGAGTGGAGGTTTGGTAGTTTTTGTTTGAATCTTTCATAAATCCTTTTAAGGAAAATTGAGAGGTTTAGCTATAAAACCAGGTTTCATCTACCATTTTCTACATAAGAAAATACCTGTACCAAGTCAGTAATATATGACAGTTTTTATCCATTCGTTTGATGTGTTTGAGCTTTTGATTTTGTCATTTGCTTAGAGACTTTCTGTTTAGAATTGTCCTCAGTGTTCCGTATATTTGTTATTTTACTTTTTCTACAACATTTGGTTTCAATCTGGTAATCTATAATTATTCATGAAATGTTACTAACAGATGATCGACTTCATGGGGATTGCAATAGCACATTCTAGCTTTTGTCAAGGTCCATATAATTTTGAAAGTATTGCTCTGACAATATATGTCCTTTACAAATGGGAAGAAATTAAGAAATTTTGGAAAATTCTAATTTTCCTAGCGCAATAATTCTCACAAATTTCAAACAGCAAGAGACTCAACTTGAAATCTCACTCATAAATGTAAGCTTACAAACCAATAATAGAAACATTTGGTTTAAGCATTTCCAAACTGAAACTGAAGTGACAAGGACAGACAGATGGACGGACAGACCAAAACAAAACATATAAAGTCATGGTCTTTTAATAACATTTACACATAAGAAAGGTAAAATCTCTTTGTTATTTCTCAGGATAATGCAATGCTAAGGTGTACATTAACTACTGCACAGTTCAAATGTACTCATACCTTTGGGGGCTGATCCTAGACTTTGAAAGGGGTGTTATTCCATAAAATAAAAATAAACAGCTGCGCCATGAGCACATGTTACGCCCGTCGCTTTTTCAAAGAATAAATTTCAATAACTTCTCGATGTCATATCACAAATTCATGAAAAACTAAAGGGAGGTTATGTTAATATATATAAACCCAACACCAAAGTTCGGCCGTTAGATTTTCTTGTTTGAATTGTTTTACATTTCTGTACCTTTTACAGCTGACTATGTGGCATGGGCTTAAGCCCCAGTCCCACTAGACCACGATCGCACCACGCTCACCGCGATCTAAAATAAATTCAGATCGTGGTGAGGTCGCGGTATGAGCGGCATGAAAATGTTATTTTCGTTGATTTCACGATGAACCTACGTCTTCATTACGCTTCCACAACGATCCTGCTACGATTATACCACATTCTCACACGCTCTCTACGATTATCATGATCTTACTACGCTCATCACGTTCTCACTACGACCATTCCACGAGTTATCCGATTGCAACACGATCTTACCACGCTTCTACTGCGATTATAGCCCATTCTTACCACGATTATACTACGTTCATACCGCGATCTTACTACTTTCTCAGCAATAACGTCAACATCGTGTTCCATATAAATACTGTTCCATTCCTTATATTTCTGATTAATACTTAGATTTCTCGGAAACAACACAGTCATGCCACCAAAATCTACCAGAACGCGTGGTGGTAGGTGTAGGTGTAGAGGCAGAGGAGGACTGATAGTAACGAATCCTGATCTAGCAGAGATGTCGCACCGACCAATGCAACCTGAATCTTTTTTTTTTTTTTCAAGTTTTTTATTGTCATAAACCAACTCATACGATTTGTGACAAATTATATACAACCTATTGCTAGTCCATCAAGCTCAAATGACGATGTTTTAGTGAACGAAAGCAGGGATGACAGAGATGTGTCAAGCAGGGTTGAGCCGTTGGAGAAAAAGACAAGAGGTCCAAATTACATACAGACAAACAAAAGCTGGAGGGCTTTTATATATTTCATGTGAAATGACAATTAGCATGATGGTCGTAGTAAGAACGTAGTCGGGTCGTAAGAAGAGCGTGATGAGGACAGCATGGACGTGCTAGAATCGTACTATGGTCTTAAACAGCTTGGTGTAAACGTGGTATAGTCGTAGTGGAAGCGTAGATGGGTCGCGGTGAGAACGTGCTGGTCGTAGTGAGTTCGTAGTAACGTCGCTGTGAGATCGTAGCGCAGTCTCCGAATAGAATCCCGCCTCGCTACGATGTAACGATGTACCTTTGCGATCTTACCACGACCTAACTGCGCTCTCACTACGCTTCAACTACGACCTGATTTCGCCACGACCGCACCACGATTGTTTTGAACATGTTCAAAGATGACCACGCTCATCACGATCTTGAAGACCTCACCACGACCGTATTACGACCTTACTGCGATCTACACGATCGCACTACGATCGTCTAAATTTGTATTTTTTTCACAGATCGTAGTGCGATCGTGGCCTAGTGGGACTGCGGTATAAGCTCATAGTTGAAGGCCGTATGATCACCTATAGTTGTTAATTTCTGTGTCATGTTGGTCTCTTGAAGAGAGTTGTCTCATTTTAAAATAATTATACCACATCTTCTTTTTTAAATTCACAGAAAAGATAAAAAAAAATCTACATGAAAGTCGAAAAATATAATATGGTATGTATGACAGAAAAAAAGGGCTCCAGAAAGGTTCTCATAAGATCAAATGGTCACTTTGAGAAATTTCCTTGGTTAACCATGCCATTTAAGGCAAATTATACAGTTGACAGTGACACCAACAAAATTCAAACTTGAACTCTGTTTTGTGGTAATAAGCATTGTGTATACATGTTTCATAAGATTTGGTTGAGGCAAACTAAAATTAGAAAATGGAAACCAACTTTGTGACGACTAATGTACTGACAGACATGGGTTAAACCTACCCCGCCAAATTGAGGTGCGGCCATAAAAGTGTTTATTTTAGTTTTTGCCCTTGTACCTTGAATCGATCAAATGTGTGCAATTCGTGAGACATTGGAAATTTGTTCTTTTATTTCACATTGGACACTAAAGTCTCATTAATGATTACAACTTGTTTGGACTAGAAAGCATTGATAATTACAAAGAAAAATAAGATTTGTATGTACTGCGCTGTTTCTAGTGTTGCGGTTAATTGAATAAGACCATGTGTGGAATTTGTCTTCAAATTATTATTGTTATTAATCTTGTGATCATGCAGACATTCTTAGCTTAGTGGTTTCATTCCAAATCTCGGGACAGTCTTTTATAAAGGTTACAGAGACAGATACAGAAAATAGGGCGTAATTCATGTAAAGGTTAAAAAAAACGTTGAGAATAGAAAACGATTTTTCGGAAGATTCAACCTAAAGAAATGACATTTTACATGTTTACTTTCTTAAAGGAGAGGAAGGAGATTTCAAAGAAGGATAAGAAGTGTGCTTCAGCTGACCCCCAACAAACACACATACACAAAACAAGATATAATGTTGTCGGAATCATGAACTTATGAGATATATGTAGAACGATGCTTAGTAAGGAATGATTCATAATTAATACAATTATTTTGCACAATAATTTTGATTTGATAATTTTGCCGGTAATAGCATAATTATTTTACCGGGATTAGCACAATTCCAAGTTAGCAGATTTATCTATTTGTCTATCTCTGGGATCCTGAATTCCAATTGCGGGATAGCAGTACAACAAAGGAGCTATTAGTGATATGTTAATAGCTATATATTAAGAGCATTCCATTATACTGCACTTCTGATATTAGCGATCACCAATTGACTATTATTATTTTTTAAGTCACCACCAACTTAAAATTTGATTCAATTTGCCTTTCCGTCTATCCGTCCGTCCATCACACTTCAGTTTCAGTTTAGAAATGTTTTGGCCAAATGATTCTATTATTGGTTTGTAAGCTTAATATTATGTTACAGGTCAATTTTGTGATTTATGCTGGTGGAATAACATCTCAGACGGTGTGTGCCCTAAGAAATTCAGAATTTTCTTACAATTGTTAAGGGCCATATCTATCATGCCTTACCATAAGCCAGGTTGGCCCGGCTATTGCAATCCCATGAAGTTCATCATCTGTTTACTTTCAAAATGGATTATCAGATGATGAACTCGAAACAAAGTCCGACCAAACGCAATTATCTTTTCAAGTATCTACTTGTATGAAACATTTTAAAAATCAACATACCCCCTTTTTTCCAAACCCCCAACCCCAATGTTACATCATATATTACATTTATTGAACCATCTGAAGAAGAAAACCCAGACAAGACTGTGAGTGAAGCAAAGAATAAAGTCATATTCCAATTTGAAAACAAACACCCTCTATTTATGTATTTTTTACATAAATTTCTATTTATGCAGTTTTGAATGGATGTTGCTATGGATAATATGTGTTTCCATGGTAACAATTGAAGTCAACAACACTTAACGATAGTAATTTAAAGTTTGCGTTAGCTTTTATTTATTTTCTTATCGATTATGAAACAATTCAGGACATTTAAGCTCTTAAACTGCAATATTCTGCAAATAAAAACTACGTTTCCAAGGAAAAAATCGGTTGCTATGGTGATAAAACTAAAGAAAATCCCACGCATTTTTCTATTTAATTTGGTAAAGTAGTATCCAAACTTCATAACTACAGTGCTAACTATTCTGTACACATTTGCACTTTTCTGAAAAACACCAGAGAAAATTTGATAATTTCGCAAAAATCCCAATTTCAGAAAAGTTGAAAATATGCATTTTTTGGCAAAATTTTTCAAAAAAATTACAAATTTGGTTGACATGCAATCTTCACTAAAATGAAGCTTAAACCAAGTTGTATCAATGTTACATATGAACATTAATGAAAAATTCACGATTCTATTCATAATCAGACTCTGAATTGTGGTGATTTAGCTGATTTTTGAAAGATTTTACTAAGCTTAACAACCAAAAAATAGAGTGTTCGTTACCATGGCAACCACTCATATTTTCCCACTCAAAATTATTTTTGAGCAGTATTCATTTACTGCTTCTACTAGGCCCATTTTAGATAAAATCTGAAACCTTCATATATCGCACTCTGCCTGGTTCTTACAAAGAGCTGTACTTAAATCCCTAACCCTGAAATTCACTACTTACTCCGTTTGTAAAAAAAACCCTAGGAAATATTCAGTTATCAGGACAAGATCTTTTAGTAAGTAAATAAAACGGTAATTTCACAATGAACACATAAAACAAAAACGCGCTTACACGTTGCTTTTAAAAAACAGTTTTCACGAAACCCAGCGATTAATGAGCTTCAAGCACAAAAGCATGTGAAATAAAAATAGCAAAAACGTAGCACGAAAATAACCCTTTACCACCCAATAAGAAGTGAACAATATTTGTGTTGTGGACCCTCTAAAATGAGTAAACAGGTATATGTACAATCCCCAGTGGTCAGTTTTTATCTTAAGTATTCAAAAGTAGCTCTGTATGATGGATGATTAATATTTTGTGTTTGTATTTCTAAACTGGAGTACTATAAAATCGGAAGGTTTTTTTATTTATGTGAAGAGTGCAAATAGGTGAGTATTACCATAAAAACTTGTATTCTGATGTCCAATACTAAGTATATATGTCTGTATGCAGCTACTCCTGAAATCGCAATAATTAATCTCGCATATTTGTCATTTCTTCAAAAATATAAATAATAAATGCACACAATAATTTCTTAATTTACCATGTATGTTTTTATGTCTTATTCATGTTTTATGGTTTTATTTTGAAGGCCGTACGATGACCTGTGGTTAATTGTTAACTTCTACGTCATTTGGTCTCTGGTAGAGAGTTGTCTCATTGGCAATCATACAGCATCGTCTTATTTTGATAGTTATGGCACTGTGATAATGTCAGTATAACATTCATAACATAGAAGAAAATGGTAAGCTGGCCTATGAATTCATTGTAAGGATTGTAGGACCTTTTGACATAGATGTATTTCATATGGCATTGATCCTTTTAGTGAAGGGCCATGTGAGTTATTGCCATCACCGTGTCCCGCATCTGTCCCTCCATTCTTTTTCCGTAAACTTTTTTTAAAACATATTCTTTGAACCCGCTTAATGAATTGAAACCAAAGTTTGTCATCTATAGGATGTCTACTACGAAGGTTTTTATTTCCATCCAGATTGATCAACCAACACTGCCGCCGTGGCTATATATTAACAAGGGGGTTAAACTGCAGTTTTTGGCTAACATCGAACACTACAGCGATTAAAGAAAAACTTTTGGTTTTAGATTGATTATTGAAATAAAGCTCTATCTACCATAAAAAAAGTTTTAGAAGAATTCTTCAGCCAGGTTACGAGTAATTCACAGTGCACGACCTGTAATGGCAAATTTAACTTTTTTGGTAGTTCTTGGCTATAATTTTAAAAAAAAACTAAAGGAGCTAGGTTAAAAGTATAAAATGCAAATATGATAATCGTAGCAAGTTTTATGTAACTGGAAAAAAAATAAGAAAAATATAGAGATCGTATCCGAAGTTATCGCCTCTAAAATGTAAGTGTTAACCTATTTTCAGTTTTTTACTTATTTTGAAAACTTGTATGCAGACACCTTATGTAACGAAGTTTCATTCTGTCGCATGTCCATTGTCCTTTACTTCATTTTAATTGTTCAGTGACTGTTTAAACAAAAAATTTTATCATGTGAAATATTTACTTATTACAATTAATATTTAGTATATGGGTTCCTTGCAATATTTACATGTCTGTCAGATAGGCTTCACCTGACCCCAAACTCATTTCATGAATCAGTTATCAAAGTCAAGTTTACGTGGTCAAGTCGATATCTCAGATACTAGAAAAAATTTGGTGCAAAGGCTTCTACCTTTTGGTGTATGGAACGATTGTATGGTATGCATGTCTAACAAGCAGTTTCCATATGACCTTGACCTCATTTTCATAGTTCTTCAGACAATGTTTATTTTTTATGGTTGCATGGGTCTTTTAATCAGATATTATAAGCAATTGTGTATACATGTATTTGATTGTAAGGTGTACATATCTGTCTGACAGTTTTCATATGACCTTGACATCATTTTCAATGTTTATTGGTCAATGTTAAGTTTTCATGATTTTGTAATTTTAGAAATAGGTCAATTATATTTTGTCAGTTTATCAAATATTATAAGCAATAGGTCATCTATACTTGTTGTATGGAATGATTGTAAGGTGTACATGTCTGTCTGGCAGGGTACATATGACTTTGCTCACATTTTCATGGATCATTGATAATGTTAATTTTATGTCATTTTCATTATAAATACGATCATAAGTAAACCAGGCGAGACATTTCAGTGTTTGCACTATTGTCTCTATTATCTTGAAAGCTATTGGAGCTAGGTTATAATATAAATTGCAAAAATGATCAGCACGACAAAATCGATTTACTCTGACAGTTTCAGAAAATCTGACAACCTGGCTTGGAGTTATTTCCCCTCAACCATAGTTAAAAACTGAGCGACAGGAAGCTTTCTTTGTACAATACTAATGTTCAAACTCAAATTTTCAAGATTTGGCCGGTTCCTGTGTAACTGTTCATGGAAAATCAAGTAAGTTTTTTTTTCAACTGGTAAAAATCTATTATTTTTTTCCGTACTTTTAATGTTCAAATAATATGGTTATAATGGTTTTAAACACTTTTAATGAATATAACAGCTTTGAAATAAGCATGGAAATTTCTGTTTCGGAAATTACCTGGCTATTGACTTAAAGGTGAAACCCTGACTTGGTAACAAGTTGCTTATTCAGTAGTTGAAGTTGGCTGCTGTCTGCAATAAACATTTCTGTATATTGTTTAGTCACAATTGAGTTGTTTATTTCTTTAGGAGGTGTCCATGGGAGGGTAAAATTTGAATGATGTTAGTGAGCCTGTAATTCAGTGATTGACATTGCTTGATTTTTGATTTTTAATTATTGTTAAAATACAAACGTGACAAATCAGACTGTTGCTTTTTCCGTTTGAAATGTTTCACATTTTGTCATGTCGGGGACTTCTAAAGCGATATGAAACGCATTTTGCTCATTGATGAATGCCGTACAGCGATCTATAGATGCTATGTCATTAAGACTTTGGTGGATTATGGTCTCATTATCAGTCATAACACAACTCCTTATTTTTATATAATTTCTTTTTATTTTAATAATTACATTAGATGTATGTTTCATTATTATACGTTATTTTGATTGGGGTCCGTGTAACACTTATCAGTTCAAAATTTTAAAAAGTTTTCAAATTTTAGATTTTTGAAATTTTGATAAAAATTTTAAAATTGAAAATTTTGGAAATTTTGAAATTTTCACCAAATAGTTAAAATTTCAAAATTCTAAATTACGTTTATATATGGTTGACAGTTTAGATTTTTGATCAAACTTTAAAAGTACTAAACTTAACGTGCAATTCTGATTATTTCGCTTTTTGAAAGTTTGATTTTTAAAATTTTTGATTAAGATATCAAAAATAGAAAAAGGGCGAAAAAGGGGTACCTGAAAACTGCAAAACGGAATAAAAGCGAAACGAAACGAATAATTCAGAACTATTTGGTTTTTCCAGCGCCCATCATTTAGGAGTAACAGTGAAAAGTGACCAACTCGTAGTAAGCCAAAATAGTATGGTAGGGTTGAGTATGTATATATTTCTACAATGAAATGGCTCAATACACGTGTATTATCTCAAATTTGATTTTTTTTTAAAGGCGTTCGAAGTTCGGTCACATGCAATTTTTAACGTTTTGTTTTCATTTTTTATCGATTGCATGACGATCATATATTTAAACAAAGAAGATGTGGTATGATTGCCAATGAGACAACTCTCCACAAGAGACCAAAATGACACAGAAATTAACATCTATAGGTCACCGTACGGCCTTCAACAATGAGCAAAGCCCATACCGCATAGTCAGCTATAAAAGGCCCCGAAATGACAATGTAAAACAATTCAAACGAGAAAACTAACGGCCTTATTTAAGTACAAAAAATGAACGAAAAACAAATATGTAACACATAAACAAACGACAACCACTGAATTACAGGCTCCTGACTTGGGACAGGCACATACATACAGAATGTGGCGGGGTTGAATTGCCTTTTATAATTGATTTCAGTTAAGTATTGATACGGAAGGAATTCTGAATGTATGGTGTCGCAATGAACGTTGTGCTATCCACGAACGTGGGATGTTGTTGATATCTATTTGACAATACTATCCGCTATACACGCTGAATTTAAGAGTAAGATCAAATATAAGTAGCTTGAAGGTTGAATACATCCATACCATATACAAGTAAACGTAAACCATAAACATTAAGCCTGTATATTTATGTAATAGTTGCCGCTGTACATTAAGCGCTCATCTATCTATTTGTAGGTGTCGGCATCTTGAAATGGTAATTTGAAAACAATTTAAAAAAGTTCATATTAACGATAAACATATGATCAAGTTGAAGTGACCAATCGAGATGGTAATCTATTTTGGAATCGGAAATATAAATATTGTCACTAAGGTGACACTATATTTGACTTGGATACCACCACGAGGGGCTTCAATGATGGTACATTTTTCAGGTGCAGATCCATGAATTTGAAAATGTGGCCTGGGGCCTAGTTAGACAACGTTAGGACCGATGCTTGTAAAAAGGATATGTATTTATCATATATGTAGCTCCGCCTATGTTTTTGAATAGCGACTGAAAGGAATATTTTTGCATCAAGGGATAGATCCGTATTTGTTATTTGCGCATTTTTAAGTTATCGTACGACAATCAACTTTGAACAAAGTACAAGTACGTCCAGTCAAAATGGGGTGTGTAAAGAGAGTGTCACGCTCTCTGCGCGATGGATTTTGCCGTTTTGGCCATACACCAATGTTGCTCTCGAAAACCCAGGACATATAAACGCTGAATTTTAAGTTAAGCATTTACCTGCGGAACGCTGAAAACCGAATATTTGAAAGCCAAGTAAATATAAGAACCGAAACTATTGAAGAAGTTGATTGTCGTACGATAACTTAAAAATGCATTAATAACAAATATGGAACTATCCCTTCATTCAAAAAAAAATCCCGTTTCCTTTCATTTGCTTTTTGTAAACAGTGGCGGATTTAGGACCCCTAATAGAGCTACATATATGATAAATACATATACTTTTTAAAAATATCAGTCCAAACGTAGTCTAAGGGAGCAACCATTGAACTTCAAAAAGGGGGATATGTTTTTTTGTCGATGTGAGAATTTTGTTATCGCGCGAACAATTTTATTTAGTTTTTCAACGCTATCAATCAAATTATTTGGTTCAAAATTTAAAACTATAAGGTATGGGGAAAATCCGGATTTTGTTTTGTCATCTGCTTGAACAGAATATTTCTTTCATCAAATTGAGGATCAGAATATTTTTTTTTTTGAAAAAACCATACCCCCACCCGACTTGAAGTTAAATGGTCGTTCCCTGACTAGGCCCCCACCTTTTCAAATTCATTGATCCGCACCTGAAAAATGCACCATTATTGAAGCCCCTCGTCGAAGTATCCAAGTCAAATTTAGTGTCACCTTATTGACAATATTTATATTTCCGATTCCCAAATAGATTACCATTTATTATTGATATAAAGTTTCAAAAATTTCAATTTTCAAAATGTCGACACCTACAAATGGATAGATGGGGGCTTAATGTACAGCGGCAACTATTACATAAATGTGCAGGCTGAAAATAATGTTTATGGTATACGTTATATATGATAGTAGTGTTGTATTGGGGATTCTAGCGAGTTTTCTTGCAATATATTGCAATGTCTGGAATGTGTGACGTCATTCAGTATGTAAGGAATGTTATAGGTTAGGAATGTGTAACGCCCTTCAGTATGTGAGGAATGTTATAGGTTAGGCATGAGTGACATCATTCAGTATGTAAGGAATGTTGTAGGTTAGGAATGTGTGACGTCATTCAGTATACAAGAAATGATTGGTATGTTTGATATTTTAAGAATGTTCTTTATTGTTCAATTTGAGACTTGTTATCCATAAGAGACGTTGGCATTATTACACATTCAGTAAATTGTCTCTGTGTGAAAGCGAAAAAAAATTATAGAGAAATTTGTAAAGACAAATAATTTCAATTTCGCTTTAGTTAGATCACTCTTTTCACAGATGGATATAGACACCGATGCATACTGTTCAAAGTTGTTTAATTTAAACCTATGCACCCAACGAAAATGTACTACATTGACAGGGAACAATCGTTTGAGAATTGGCCTAGACAGATGTCACAAAACCACAAGATCTTATTCGGAATGGATTCTTTTACACTGGAATGAGTGATAAAGTTACCTGTTTTTACTGCAATGTTACGCTAAAACAGTGGGAGAAGTCCGACTGCGTAGAAACGGAGCATTTGAAATGGGAACCTAATTGTTTATTCGCTAAAATGGTGTCTGACAAGGTTCCATTTTATAGCTATTTCACTAAGTAATGGGTTAGACAGTTATCTTTCGAATTTTACCAAATACCAGACATTGGTAAGATCATTATCATAGTTTCACCAGCTACTTGTGGAATGTGAAATAGTAGACTAATCAGATTTAAAACATGTTATACATCGTTAACATATTTTCAACATGATTATTTGCGGAATGTTAATTACTATACGAGGCATTTTCTGATATCATTATCATAGTTTTATCAGATATTTGTGGAATGTGAAATAGTAGAATAATCAGATTTAAGACATTTTCTACATCGTTAACATATTTTGACATGATTATTAGCGGAATGTTAATTACTGTAGTACATATAAAACTTGCATACAACCGCCACAGTTAGACAGACCTCATCATTCATAATGAATATAAGTGAAAACACTCTAAGTTTTATGCTTAGTATTTACAATGTTAAGTTTGCTTCTAAACTGAGAAAGAAAATTTTAGAACTATCCGAGAAGCATTGTTATGGTTGTGGTGTAGGTCACCCCTCTCAAGTACAACATAGTTGCTTGATGTGGTCGGAAGGAGAACATTTGGAAGCACATTTCGAAGAAGCCTTGATATCCATTGATAAAAAAGCAGTTCTTAATATGTGGCGAGAGGAAATGAAAACCTGGAAGAATCGGATGGACCTGTCGTTACACTATGGATATCAGTCAGAAATCTAGAGATGCATTCACACAATTGCTTGAAGATGAAGAATGGTACAGGAAAAATCTACCGAAACCAGACAGACTGTATAAGGACGTACAAGACTTCTCACAGCTTTTTCAAAGATTCTCTGCAATGATTTAGTATATTAGAAGCTGCTGTTTGAACATTTTAACATTTAGAGTGACAATGAGTTCTCGCATCATACGCAATTCTGTATTCCTGAAAACAATTTATCGTGCAGAACCTTTTCAAAGAAAACTGATGATTGACTTTGCTGAAATGGATCAATTGTATGCATTATGTGACATTGTTATGATCGTATTACATGGACAACTGATACTTACAGATATTCACAGAGAGAAACTAAAACACTACAGAAACGTCATTCGTGCCTTAGCCAGTAATCACATTAACATTGCAAGGAAAAAGCGAACACTTTTAGCATATCACGGCTTGATTCCTTTATTGATATACCCTGTTATACCACTGCTAGATGAGGACTGATAAAATTGCTATTTAATATCATGAGAGACTCTAAATGAATTATTGTATGATGATATCTTGAAAGTAAAACTTGTAAGTTTTTGTACTAATAAAATATAGTTCCTTTTATACTTGTTGGTTTTTTATTTTCACATGTTGATTGTTTCCTTTGATATTTCAGAGAATACAATGGTGAAAAGGGTAGACAAACAGAAAGTAGATTCCATTCTAAAAAAGATATATTACAACACCTCAACGGAAGGGGCTTTTTTGGGGCCGGAGAAATTATATCGAGTGTTAAAGACTCGTGGAATCCATAACATTGGAAAAAATACAATAACAAAATGGTTACAGAATCAAGACAATTACAGTCTTCAAAAACCAGCTCGAAAATCTTTTAAAAAAGCAAGAGTTGTCGTTTCTGGTATTGATGATATGTTTGATGCTGATTTAGGTGATTTTGCTAGACTGTCTGATCAAAACGACAAAGTGAAACACGTGTTGTTTGTTATTGACGTCTTTACAAAATATCTCTGGGTAGAACCTCTTAAAAATAAAACGGCAAAGGAAGTGGTAGGTGGTTTTAAGAAAATTTTCAACCAAGGAGAATATGTAAGAAATTACGCACAGATTCTGGTGCTGAGTTCATCTCAAAGATCACCAAAAATTATGTGAAAAGCTTAGGAATTTATCATTTCAATGCACTGAATTCACTTACAAAAGCAAACATAGCCGAGCGTGTTATCCAAACCATAAAAACATGTTACAAAGATGGATAACAAAACACGGAACCCATCGCTATATTGACGTCTTACAAGATATTGTCAAAAGTTACAATGCCACACCTCATAGAAGTTTAAATCAACTTGCCCCTAAGGATGTGAACAAGCAAAACGAGGCTGACGTTTGGGCATACATGTATTTGAAACCAAAGAAAAAGAAGACAAATGTCGCTCAATATCATTATAAGACTGGAGACTTAATCCGTATCTCTCATAAAAATATGATTTTTGATCGTTCCTACGATGAACATTTTACTAGAGAGATATTCAAGATTAGACAACGCTTTCGCATGCAAAATATTTGTATGTATAGGATTCAGGATATGGATGGTTCCTCAATTTCTGGAAATTTTTATGAATCTGAGATGCAAAAGGTTGATAAAGATGAAAATACCTTATGGTATATCGAAAAGATAATACGAAAACGCAAACGAAATGGAGAAGTACAGGTCTTAGTCAAGTTTGATGGGTTCCCAAATAAATTTAATCAATGGTTACCGGAAAGAGAGATCAAAGACGTAGTAGATTCTAACGAGTAAACATGAGTATTTATGTAGTCCTCAGTAGCGACCGTTCAACAAAGTACTTTCCCGATAATAAACCATATCGATTCAAATCACATTTGAATACTCCTTTATATTTAGAAGGAAGTTGGAAAGTGGCCTTAGTAGAAGCCGATGTTAACAGCAAATTATCAAAAGCAGAAGCTGTTTATCTATATTCGAGTATTTGTCAGGATTCCATCGTGGAGGGTGACAAGAAACCTCTGTTACGAAAACTAATTTCAAACAGACCTGGTGATTGGACAACAATCGTTGACCTTCCTCATTATATTCCATTAAGTGCAAGTGAAATATATGATATCGACATTTACTTAACGAACAAAGAAGACGAATCTGCCTCATTCTTAGATCAACCGTCCACGCTTACACTTCATTTTAAATCGTTTCCTTTTTTCTAAGATGGATAGCAGTAAAATGTATGTTCCAGATCCTCAGAAGTGGGTGAAATATTATGAAAGCATGGCCAAAGGAAATCACAATCCTTATATAGATCGGAAAGGGAGAAATGTAAAACAAATAGGAGGATCATTGACAGGGAGTCACGGCACCTTTATGGTACCGATCGATGAAACATCTAATCCACCGAATAAGCAACCATCAAATAGCTTAGCCGTACAATTAGTATCACCTTCGCAACAAGTAGTTGATCAAGCGAAATCAGAACTTCAAATAAATAAGAATGTCATAAAACGGAGACGTTCGAGAAGATCCACCAGTCTACCGAAACGTCGTCGTACTGTCAAGACGTTAAAACGCTCCAAAAGAAAGAACAAAGTGAAACGATCTACGAGAAAGATAGCAAACAAGAAGAAAGTCATTCGAAAATTGTCCGTGCGTAAAACCAAAGCCAAAAAACAGAAAAGAAAAATAAATAAGAAAATAAAGCAGTATAAGGATATATTTGCTAAATAATGGCAGCACTAAGCATGGATGACTTCAAGGAAGCTCAACCTAGCGAATTGAGTCTGTTTAATCTTCCACCTTATCAATCTGCAGTGGAACAAGTATACTTTCAAGAAGTCCGTCCCACATCTCAGTTAAGTGGTAATATCATTGACATGGAAATTACTGGTAATCATGGAATGGAATATGTTGATCTGAAAAGATCTAAACTTTACGTTAAAGCAAAATTGTCAAAGGCAACGGGAGAGCTCAACCGAAAATGAATACGTTGGACCTGTAAATTTATTTCTTCAGTCCATGTTTTCACAAGTAGAGGTTACCATGCAAGGAAAACTCGTAACATCATCAACGAGTCATTACCCATATAAGTCTATGATTCAGACATTGTTGTCATATGGAGGTGGTGCTAAAAGACACAGCTCACCTCACAGCTGTGGTTAAAGACATTCCTGGACACCTGGACGATGCAGATGTCAACGGTGGAGCTAATGGAGCACTCAATAAGCGTTCTCTATACTTTGCTCAATCGAAAACCGCCGATATGGAGGAAGACTTTATCATGATTTATTTAATTTAGACAGGTTGATTTTGAATCAAGTATCAATTAATGTTCGTCTAACGAAGGCAAGACCAGAGTTTTGTCTTATGACGACAGAAGAAACGCCAGACTTCAAAGTAGAGCTAATTGAAGTTGTTTTAAAGGCTTGCATGTGCAGAATCAACCCTGCCGTGATTTATGGACATGCCGAAATCTTGAAAACGATCAATGCAAAGTATCCATTTACCAAAACCGACGTGAAGCAGATAGCAATTGCTGCCGGAACTGTAAACTTTGAACAGGATCAATTATTTCAAAACACTCAACCAAACAGAGTAGTGATAGGATTCGTCAATGCCCTTGGTGCTGCTGGTAGCTTTACAAAAAATCCTTTCAATTTTCAACACTTCGATATCAATCAAATCGGACTTTTTGTAGACAATGTTCCGGTGACAGAAAATGTGATAAGGTTGAATTTCAATGCCACTACCGGACGTACTATCATACCAGCTTTTGATAATATGTTCGAAGTGACAGACAAATGGGTGCATGATATCGACAATCAGTTGGATAGAAATAACTTTGCTGGTGGCTATGGATTATTTTGTTTTGAGGTTTCGCCACAATTTGGAGATGAAGGATCCTATTTAAACTTTTTAAAACAAGGGAATGTTCGACTTCAAGTACATTTTGGAACAGCCCTTAAAGAAGCCATAACTTGTATCGTTTACGCCGAATATTCCGGTTATTTTGAAATAAACGCAACCAGAGACGTTGTTACAGAAAGATGAACAATCACCAGATACAGTGTGCTATCGATTGTGAACAAGAAATGAGTAAACAAATAATTGGAGTATTTTCGGCTGATCAAATTCCATTTCACAGATCAACACCTTTCGGGTTTATCGTCAATACGGATCCACAGTCACTCCCGGGGAAGCATTGGATAGCGTGTTATGTTGACAGTAACAATGTGTTAGAAATTTTCGATTCATATGGGAATTCATCAAACATACATACGCTCTCTATTCATCAATCGATATATGAAAGATTTTCACAGAACAATGATCAACCCACAAAGACTCCAAAGTTCGAATAGCAGAGTATGTGGACAATACTGTCTATTTTATTTGATGTGTCGTTGCAGAGGTTATACCATGACAGACATAACTAATATTTTTAGTCAAGACTTTGAACTGAACGATCAATATGTATTTGATTTTATAGATACTAGATTTTATTGTTGTATGTACACCTCTTCTGGATTTTGTCAGATGTGTGTAAATAAAATATAAAATATAACATTATCTTTTGTTTTATGGTTCCATATATATATATATATGGAACCATATATTTATATTTTATATATATATATATATATATATATATATACAACTCACTCAGTTTTGTTTCTATTATATAATTACTTTTGTTGAGTATGGACGCTTGGTGGGAAAAAATCTCCAACTTCAATTTTCATTGCAGCTCCTAGAGCTGGTAAGACCGTTTTAACGAAAACATACTCAAACATGCTGATGGTATGTTTAAAGTTCCTCCGTCAAAGATATTTTTTGCTATTCCATTTGGCAAAATCAATATGATGAAATGAAGGATGAAATTAAAATATACGATTTCAACAGGGTTACCAACTATGGAAGATTTAAACGACTGGGGTGGAGAAGATGGTCACAAACTTTTAGTTTTGGATGATTTAATGATAAAAGGAGCTGATTCTGAAGAATTGATCCACATGATGTGTGTTGAAGTCACCATACTAACGTGACAGTTATCTTTTAATACAAAATATCTTTCACAAATCTAAATCGTTAAGAACTGCTTCTCTTAACTGTCATTACTTTATTCTTATGGCGTCAAAAGAGATCCACAACAAATTCAAATATTAGGAAAACAGATGTTTCCAGGACAAACAAAATATTTCATGGATTCTTACCAGAAAGCCACGACTATCCCTTATGGTTTTTATTGGTTGATATTAACCCTCACAGCGATAAAGCTTATCAGTTGCGTACGAACATTTTACCCGGAGAGGACACGATAGTTAATCAGCCCATAAGATGAAGGAAGAAGAGCGAAAATGTTTCATACAATTTTTATTGATATGTTCCCTCAACAGTTCAATTTTATATTGAAGTCATTAACAAAAGATCAACTTCAGATAATTATGGAAATATTATTCAATGTGATTAAAGGAGTATGCCCAATATCGGATAAGAATAAAACAGTTCTCATGAAACGCAAACGATTCATTCGAGCAGTGTTATTGTCGAAGTTAACACTTAGTCAAAGAAAACAGGGTTTACGGAAGATTAAAAATCTAACCAATATTTTTAAAGGCTTGCATGCAGTATGGCTCGTGAAATGATTTTAATACCAAAAGCGAAATACGAACAAATGCTCGACAAAAAGACACCCTTAAAACAGAGTCTCAAAAGCGGCAGATGAAGTTACAGATGATGATAAACATGGAGAAAACCCGTTTGAGGAATCATATGTGCAAATGAAACCGAAAGATTTCTTTGATTCTAAACAATCAACAAACCGCAGACTAAAAGATAAATTGAAGAAAATATGAAAGTCAGTTTAAGACCCATAAAAATAAAAAACAGGCTTCAGCAAACAAAAATGGTTATCATTCCACATATGACTGAATACATTCTAGAATGTAAAACATTTTGAGTGAGAAAAACAGACACATGTGTTTTCCATTAATAGTTAATGACTGCTGAAAAACATCACATGGGGTTAATATTTATGAGATGTGGGAAATAACAGAATCATAAACTCTCATGGATTATAAACATTCTTTAAATACTATAGAAATGTTACTAGAGATGGTATTTAACCCAACATATCCACCACACACGAACACACCAAGATGGATCCATCTGCAGATAGGTTCTTGGAATGGTTGCTCGAAAAATATCCAGAAAGAGACGAGAGGATGACATCCGAATTACAAACTTTAAAGAGGAAATTGAAAGAGTTTAACGAGTCTGATGATGATGAATTAGTACAAGAACTAGAGAGGGTAGAAAACAAGAAACCAAAATTAGAATATTCTTGCGATATTTGTGGTCAACAGTTTCACCAAAATACAACAAAATCAACACATGAAATCCCATTTTGCAACTTTTGTTTGTGGAAAATGTGGAAAGTCATTTTCACGTGATAATACTCGAAAGACGCATGAAAAAAAATGTATGAAACATCCAGCATCGAATTACAACACCAAGTTTGCCTGTAAACATTGTGGGTTACCGTTTGAAACTTATGAGTTACTTTTCCAACACGTGGTCGACAATCATCCGTTGAATGGACAACAAGGGGAGAAGCTAAAATTGTTAGAAAAATGATGATGAACAAGGAAATGACCAAAACAGCACTAAAATCAAAGTAAACAAGTTTGCTCGTTACGTTAGGAAAGGTGCAATCAATGACAATGTTAATCAAACAATCATCTTTCCAGAAAGAGAAGAAAATATGATATATTAGGATTTTTGCTGAAACAAAGATTGAAGTGCAACAAGAGTTAAAGGCCAGACGAGAAAAGATTCGGGATATCAAATGGTATTTAAATGTGAGAGTTGAAATGGAGAGGAACATCGACGACGGAAAAAAAGAAAAAGTTTCACCTCATTTTCGAAGTAAAGCTTATACCTCTTTAGAAAACGATGACAACGAACATAACTTGAATGATGCTTTTCAGAAGATGAACGCCTCATTAGAAGAATTCATTCACAAAGGATCGAATTGGGTTGTGAAAAAATTATAGGTTTAGAGCTCAATAGCCTGAAATACTCACCTATTGCTGGTTCCAGCTACGTGGAGCTACCCAACAAATTTAGGCTTTCACATTCAGTCATCAACATCAAAAACATAGATCAAAAGTGTTTTCTGTGGAGTGTACTTGCAGCTCTTCATCCCGCTAAAGACCATCATAATAATGTTTCAAATTACAAGAAATATGAACATTCTTTAAACTTGTCTGGAATCGACTTTCCCGTTTCGCTTTCTCACGTTGGAAAATTCGAAAAACAAAACGATTTATCCATCAACGTGTTTGGATGTGAGGAGGGTAAAGTATTTCCACTATACCTCACAAAGATGAACAACGGTTTGACAGAAATTAATTTATTATACCTAGCCACTGAAAACAATTCTCATTATTGTTTGATAAAAAATTTAAATCGTTTCTTAGGACACACACATAAAGCAAAGAGGCAGTATTTTTACTGCCATCGCTGCTTACATGGATTTACAAGTCGAGTCTTGTTGGATAAACATCGACCATACTGCGATTGATTTGATTTTCAAAAGTAGAATTTCCCAAAGAAGGAGAGAATATTTTAGAATTTAGAGATTTCCACAAAAGTATGCGAGTTGGATTTACAATCTATGCTGATTTCGAAGCTCTGGCTCGAAAAGTTGATACTTGTTTACCCAATCCAAACACATCGTCTACAACTCATCAAACAAAATTCGATGCTTGTGGATATGCATATCAAGTTATATGTACGAACAACAATTACACAAAACCCCTGTCGTTTTAGAGGTTATAATGCAGTAGAACACTTTTTCGAAAGCATGTTTAAGGAAGAAGAGTACATTCAGAGCATCTATGGTGATATTGAACCACTAATTATGACTGATGAAACGGAAAATCTATTTAAAAGACCACCAATTGTTATATGTGTAACCGCATGTTTACTGATAACTTAATCAAAGTGAGAGACCATTCACACATTGGTGTCTCTGGTGATAAAAATTCAACCAACTATAGCAACTATCGAGGAGCAGCCTGTCAGTCCTGCAATCTGAATTTACAGAATCCTACATTCATCCCAATATTGTTCCATAACTTCAAAGGATTTGACTCTCATTTATTGGTAGAGGCTGCAGGTAAATACAAAGACCGGAAAATCGTGTGTATTCCCAACAACATGGAAAAGTACATTTCGTTTTCTGTAGGAAAGTTGAGATTTCTTGATTCATATCAATTTATGTCTGAAAGTCTAGAGAGATTGGTGGGAAATTTAGCCGTAGATGGACTGACACATTTTCATCAGTTCCGAAAAGTATTCCCATCGGAGGGTGTGGCAAAACTACTACTAAGGAAAAATGTCTACTGCTATGACTACGTTGACAGTCATGACAAATTTGAGGAGGTTACTTTACCATCAAAAGAGGCCTTTTACAATTCCATCAAACTACAACACATCTCCGATGAGGATTACTAGCATGCCCAAACTGTGTGGACAACCTTAAATATGAAAACGTTGGGTGAATATCATGATCTTTACCTGTTAACAGACGTTTTGCTGTTAATCGATGTTTTGAAAGATTCAGAACTATGACTCTGGAATATTATGGACTTGATGCCTGTCATTTTTACACGGCACCTGGACTCGCTTGGCAAGCAGCCTTGAAAATGAGTAAGATAAGTTTGGAACTTTTAACATCTCCAGACATGTACAATTTCTTCGAACTAGGGTGTCGAGGAGGAATTAGCATGATAACCCAAAACATGCTAGGGCTAATAACAAGTATGTCGAAGGATACGATCCTACTAGTCCTAGCTCTTATCTAATGTATTATGATGCAAATAATTTATATGGTTGGGCTATGTCCCAACCGCTACCTTCTGGATTGATGAGGTGGCTAGACGAGGATGAAATCAAATACTTCGACTTACACAAGCTATCAGTCGATAGTGATAAGGGATATATGTTAGAGGTTGCCTTGGAATATCCTAAAGAACTACATGAAAGTCACAATTCCTATCCACTAGCTCCCTCACATAAAACTGTTGATGACGATGAACTTTCTCCATACAGTAAAGGGTTATACAACGATTTATATGATGGACAAAGAAAACGACCTAAAACCAAAAAACTAATACCAACACTCGAAAATAAGATCAACTATATAGTTCATTACAGAAATCTTCAACTGTATACCGAATTGGGAATGAAAATCACTAAAGTACATCGTATAATGGAATTCCATCAGTCTCCTTGGCTAGCCAAATACATTTCGTTCAACACCAGGAAAAGACAGCAATCCAAGAGCGATTTCGAGAAGAATTTCTTTAAACTGATGTGCAACTCTGTATTTGGTAAAACCATGGAAAATTTAAGAAATAGGGTTGACATTAAACTAATTCACAACGAAGACTCGCTAAGGACATATACTTGCAGACCATCATTTGAACGATTTCAAATTTTTAACGAGGATTTAGTTGGTGTGGAAAATAAAAGACAAGCTTACTCCTGAATAAACCAGTGTATGTTGGGGCACCTATTTTAGAATTATCTAAAATCGTTATGTATGACTTTCACTACAAGGTCATGAAACCAAAATATGGTGACAATCTCCATCTTTTATTTACTGATACAGACTCTTTGATGTATGAAATTTTCACAAAGGACATCTATGAAGACATGATGGAATTTCATGACTATTTCGATACCTCGGGATATGATTCAAAGCATCCACTCTACTCATCTGTCAACAAAAAGTTGTCGGGAAAATGAAAGACGAATTATCGGGTAGTTATTTTTCCCATTTATAATACTTCTGCTCTAGAAATGTATGAATTTCATAAACATTTTATCGCTATTTTGTTGTTTTGAATTAATCAATTTCAATTTGTTTTTCAGGTGTTCCAATCAAAGAATTTATTGGTTTGAGACCCAAGATGTATTCTTTGGTTTATGACGTAGGAGATGACTGTAGAGAAAAGAGAACGGCTAAAGGAATTGCTAAATGTGCTGTCGAGAAGCAAATTCGTCACTTACATTATAAGCAGTGCTTGTTTCACAACCGAATGACTTTAAATGATATGAATTTGATTCGTAGTGACAATCATATTTTGTTTATAAACAAAGTTCGAAAAACTGGACTGTGCAATTTCGATGACAAACGTTTTTGGAAAAATTTAGTACAAAGTTATGCTTATGGACATTATAAAATTCCATTTGTACAAAAGTGTTGTAATGTGTACTGTTGATATGTATGAAAATAATAAACTATATATATATTGAATTTGGTTTATTTTTACTATAATGAACTACTGTGAAACGAACTATCAAATAGTCAATAAAATGTCACATTAATTGGTTGAAAATTCCATGGGATCGAAGTTTTCTTCCCTTTTGGTTTTTGCTAGGTAGTCCACAACGTGGTAACGTGCTGGGTCTCTTGTTGTTAGACGATCCAAGGACTCTAATGGGTTGTGCAGCATAAGGAGGTGGCGGTGGCATAAGCTCCTGAAGGGTTGGTTGTTGGGATTGTTGCATTTGAGGTGGTTGAGGCTGCTGAGTTTGAAGTTGTTGCGGCTGTTGTTCCTTAAAAAAAATTTGTTTGCAATTACTCAAAATGTGAGGGTGTTTGAATGGTTCTATAAATGCAAACACAAATAAAAAGTAACACAACAATTAACCTAAAAAAACACCGATCGATTTAATTAATAAAAAACTTACCTCAAATTGTTTGAAAAGCTGCGCCAAGCCTTCCTTCATATTGGTCAACTCCAAAACTCATCCCAACCAAGAGAACATCTTCCTGGATTCCTCGGATTATTGTTATATAAGTTCACATAGTAAAAGTCATTCACCTTTGTTAAGACTACCGCCATGTGACGTCCAAAATTGGTGCGCATCTCCATATTTCCCTGATACTTTGTTTTTGGTAAAAGCGTAACTTTCCATAATTATAAAACGTTTATTTTATGAAAACTGTATGGCAAATTATATCAGAATGATGTTGGAATAGGAGATCCACTTATTTATAATACCAAGTGAGTGCTATAATGAGTGGGTGTTAGACACTCCCTTGTCTGAAATAGACATTCATTGGGTGAAAAGTCTCTACAACTGCAGTAAAGCGGTCGAGAAAAGACTCCTCTCATTATTCAACCAATGAAAAACTCTCTGTTTAGTCTCTTTCAAGTTTGTTGACTCAACTTTCTCACATTTGTTTTTGATTACCCACAGATGGTTAAGTATGTTTTTCAGTGACAGATGTTTGGTTAATTACCACACTTCAACTTCAAAACCATAATTTACTAAAGAAAGTCGTGTAAACTGGAATAAAAAGAAAATAATTTAGAATTTGCCTTAATGTGTTAACTTTCATGAACATTAAAATTCAGAACTATACGAAGTTTCATTCTGTCGCTGTCCTTGTCCTTATTCAATTTTACATTGTTCATGACTTAAAATGTTTATAAAATTTTACATTAATACATTATATAGTATAAATATTCTTTTCAATTTGGTTCCTTGCAGTACTATTAATCAATGATTCGTATGTAAATATCCATACTGCAATTGATAATCTTATATATGAAGTTTAGTCAATGGTTCGTTTAATAGTTTGCAAGTTTATGGTGATCAATTTGATGTCATAAGTCAGTATTCATGTCAATTGACTTATGATTATTCATTATGTCATGATTTTAAAGTTCATATGATGACTTGTATTGATCTTTAATGTGTTACATATTATTGCCGTTGACTATTTTCATAGTTTTCAGATGAATGTTTATTTTTTTATGTATTTATGAATGGTCATATTTATAGAATATATATAACATGTTTTCATTTAGTAAATAATCATATAGATTCATTGTATTAATATTTTGCAATGTTTATTCATTGATAATTTCATATTTCGTCAAATTTAAATTTTAGCACATTTCATTAGTATTTGAAATTTATTTGAAATTTTATTAGAAATAGTCAAATAAATCACATGCGAAATCGATTTTGACGTATTGAGATATTTCTGACAATGATTGCTAAAGTTATTACTGGAAAGCATGAGAATCTTTTCAATACAATTATTCAAATTCGTTGCATCTTGAATATCAATAAGTTAAACTTAGAAGTAATTCTATTATTTTATTTATAATTAAAATTTTAAATGGAGTTAAACTAGCTTATAGGAATATAATCAGATATGATTATCAGAACTGCTCAATTATACTTTGTAAACTTCTGACTATTGTTGAGTAGTCTCAAATAGATTTATTGAGTCATGAATTATTTGAATTCTAATGACATGTAATTAAATTTTCTAATGTGTTCGTGAATTCATAATCAATAACTGCTTTTTTGATTACAGTTACTATGTCAACTATTAAATGTGTACGATTGCAATGGAACATCTTAAGATTATGTAAACTTTGTATTGATTAAGCACCATCGACTTAATAATGTCTAGATTTGATCGTAATTATGTCTGCTTATGAAGCTTCATGTGCTTAAATTGTTAAAACATTTATAATTGAGTAGTATTTAAATTGCTTATTTGAAGATTTCAGTATTAAAAGTTTCAAATTAAATTAATTGGTAATACTTGATTTAAAGTTATGAATTAAAGCTTTGAAATTAAGTTGGCATTATGTATAATGATTCTATTAGATTTTGATACTTTAAAGTAAACTTAATGTAATTTATGCATTATTATCAGATGTAGTTGATTGTTTGAATTAATAATGCATAAGTGAAATTTAAAAGTAATAAAGATTTTGCATTGAATGAATAACAGTCATAAAGTCGGAAAATTTAAATTTAATGTACCAGTTGTAATATTCATTATCATCGTAAAGTCATATTATTAATTTAGTCTACATATAATTACAATTATAGTTATAGTTTATTTTATCATGATATGAATCATGATAGAATTTAGTTCAAAGGCGAATTCAAAAGATTGCAAATGAATAATTTGAACATTGATGGTTCATTTCACGATCATAAGATCTTAGTATATTGAAAATGTGAGTGAGCCAGAATAGACAATTAGACGAGACAAAAACTTATTAATATCTATAATTTATCGTTCTATTTAAGAATTACACGAATATTAGTCAATTCGATGCATTAATCTATATTTGAAGGATTTGTATGATACATAATATTGAAAGACAATCTAAAAGTGCAAGAAATAACTTAGAATATAAATTGCAAACAATTGTTAAGCCACATAATGTTGAAAGCAATTAAGCAAAACATTAATGAAATCAATAATACTAAGAAAATAATGACAGTTAAATTCATAATTAATAATTAAGCGAATTAATTCTAAGTCGTCGATCACGTGACTCGGCACGTGACCCGAAGTGTTTGACAAGAAGGACACGATCCGCCATCTTTGACAGTGGAAGAGGATTTAATAATTAGCAAATGTGGATGTATAAAGAGTTTTATGTTTCGGTAAGTGTGAATTAAAGATTTGAAATAATCATAAATGTTTGTTTATAAGCACTTTAAATAAAATAAGTGCAGTTATGGACTTGAATTTACTGTCCAAACCGGAAGGTAACCTCAAGTTTTACCAGTCCGTGGATCGGGTCAATGAGCAACTCACCCATAACTTACATTCAGATGAACAATCTGTTTTCCGGATATTTCATTTGCAAGCCTTAATAATAAACCTGTGTAATGATGTAAAATTTGTAATTATATGAAATATCATTTTTCTGTATCAGTGTTACAATTCCGATGCAGAACTGAGAATCACACGTGACAAGGTGCATACACACAACATGAGGTCTGATACTGAGTGATAGGTCAATTTGTATTGTTAATTTAAGAAATTCAGACATATATTTTGTTCCGTTGATAATATATATATTCAGTCTATACATGTGAGAATAATAAATGTATGCAATGAAAGTTTGTAGCCATGTCTACATAAAGAGTTATAGACATATATATATATTTTTAAATACTAGACCCAAACATGATATTCTAAGTACATGCACCTTCGTCTGCTTTCTTTATCAGTTTAAATGTTTTGATAAATACTGACATGATTGTTCAATTACTGCTGAGCCTTATCTCAGATTACTGTCTTAACAAATACTGATTTGCCTATGCTATAAACTTCATAAAAGTTATTTTTTATTCATAATATATTCTTTATTGTAGGATTAAGAATGCCTCCCAGAAAGAAATCACGCATTGGAAGAATGGCGAAGTACCATTATAATAAAAGGAACAGAAGCATGAAATTTGATATAATAAAGGAATATGAACACATGAAATCCCATTTTGCAACTTTTGTTTGTGGAAAATGTGGAAAGTCATTTCACGTGATAATACTCGAAAGACGCATGAAAAAATGTATGAAACATCCAGCATCGAATTACAACACCAAGTTTGCCTGTAAACATTGTGGGTTACCGTTTGAAACTTATGAGTTACTTTTTCAACACGTGGTCGACAATCATCCGTTGAATGGACAACAAGGGGGAGAAGCTAAAATTGTTAGAAAAAATGATGATGAACAAGGAAATGACCAAAACAGCACTAAAATCAAAGTAAACAAGTTTGCTCGTTACGTTAGGAAAGGTGCAATCAATGACAATGTTAATCAAACAATCATCTTTCCAGAAAGAGAAGAAAAATATGATATATTAGGATTTTTTGCTGAAACGAAGATTGAAGTGCAACAAGAATTAAAGGCCAGACGAGAAAAGATTCAGGATATCAAATGGTATTTAAATGTGAGAGTTGAAATGGAGAGGAACATCGACGACGGAAGAAAAGAAAAAGTTACACCTCATTTTCGAAGTAAAGCTTATACCTCTTTAGAAAACGATGACAACGAACATAACTTGAATGATGCTTTTCAGAAGATGAACGCCTCATTAGAAGAATTCATTCACAAAGGATCGAATTGGGTTGTGAAAAAAATTATAGGTTTAGAGGTCAATAGCCTGAAATACTCACCTATTGCTGGTTCCAGCTACGTGGAGCTACCCAACAAATTTAGGCTTTCACATTCAGTCATCAACATCAAAAACATAGATCAAAAGTGTTTTCTGTGGAGTGTACTTGCAGCTCTTCATCCCGCAAAAGACCATCATAATAATGTTTCAAATTACAAGAAATATGAACATTCTTTAAACTTGTCTGGAATCGACTTTCCCGTTTCGCTTTCTCACGTTGGAAAATTCGAAAAACAAAACGATTTATCCATCAACGTGTTTGGATGTGAGGAGGGTAAAGTATTTCCACTATACCTCACAAAGATGAACAACGGTTTGACAGAAATTAATTTATTATACCTAGCCACTGAAAACAATTCTCATTATTGTTTGATAAAAAATTTAAATCGTTTCTTAGGACACACACATAAAGCAAAGAGGCAGTATTTTTACTGCCATCGCTGCTTACATGGATTTACAAGTCGAGTCTTGTTGGATAAACATCGACCATACTGCGATCGATTTGATTTTCAAAAGTAGAATTTCCCAAAGAAGGAGAATATTTTAGAATTTAGAGATTTCCACAAAAGTATGCGAGTTGGATTTACAATCTATGCTGATTTCGACGCTCTGGCTCGAAAAGTTGATACTTGTTTACCCAATCCAAACACATCGTCTACAACTCATCAAACAAAATTCGATGCTTGTGGATATGCATATCAAGTTATATGTACGAACAACAATTACACAAAACCCCCTGTCGTTTTTAGAGGTTATAATGCAGTAGAACACTTTTTCGAAAGCATGTTTAAGGAAGAAGAGTACATTCAGAGCATCTATGGTGATATTGAACCACTAATTATGACTGATGAAACGGAAAATCTATTTAAAAAGACCACCAATTGTTATATGTGTAACCGCATGTTTACTGATAACTTAATCAAAGTGAGAGACCATTCACACATTGGTGTCTCTGGTGATAAAATTCAACCAACTATAGCAACTATCGAGGAGCAGCCTGTCAGTCCTGCAATCTGAATTTACAGAATCCTACATTCATCCCAATATTGTTCCATAACTTCAAATGATTTGACTCTCATTTATTGGTAGAGGCTGCGGGTAAATACAAAGACCGGAAAATCGTGTGTATTCCCAACAACATGGAAAAGTACATTTCGTTTTCTGTAGGAAAGTTGAGATTTCTTGATTCATATCAATTTATGTCTGAAAGTCTAGAGAGATTGGTGGGAAATTTAGCCGTAGATGGACTGACACATTTTCATCAGTTCCGAAAAGTATTCCCATCGGAGGGTGTGGCAAAACTACTACTAAGGAAAAATGTCTACTGCTACGACTACGTTGACAGTCATGACAAATTTGAGGAGGTTACTTTACCATCAAAAGAGGCCTTTTACAATTCCATCAAACTACAACACATCTCGGATGAGGATTACTTGCATGCCCAAACTGTGTGGACAACCTTAAATATGAAAACGTTGGGTGAATATCATGATCTTTACCTGTTAACAGACGTTTTGCTGTTAATCGATGTTTTTGAAAGATTCAGAACTATGACTCTGGAATATTATGGACTTGATGCCTGTCATTTTTACACGGCACCTGGACTCGCTTGGCAAGCAGCCTTGAAAATGAGTAAGATAAGTTTGGAACTTTTAACATCTCCAGACATGTACAATTTCTTCGAACTAGGGTGTCGAGGAGGAATTAGCATGATAACCCAAAACATGCTAGGGCTAATAACAAGTATGTCGAAGGATACGATCCTACTAGTCCTAGCTCTTATCTAATGTATTATGATGCAAATAATTTATATGGTTGGGCTATGTCCCAACCGCTACCTTCTGGATTGATGAGGTGGCTAGACGAGGATGAAATCAAATACTTCGACTTACACAAGCTATCAGTCGATAGTGATAAGGGATATATGTTAGAGGTTGACTTGGAATATCCTAAAGAACTACATGAAAGTCACAATTCCTATCCACTAGCTCCCTCACATAAAACTGTTGATGACGATGAACTTTCTCCATACAGTAAAGGGTTATACAACGATTTATATGATGGACAAAGAAAACGACCTAAAACCAAAAAACTAATACCAACACTCGAAAATAAGATCAACTATATAGTTCATTACAGAAATCTTCAACTGTATACCGAATTGGGAATGAAAATCACTAAAGTACATCGTATAATGGAATTCCATCAGTCTCCTTGGCTAGCCAAATACATTTCGTTCAACACCAGGAAAAGACAGCAATCCAAGAGCGATTTCGAGAAGAATTTCTTTAAACTGATGTGCAACTCTGTATTTGGTAAAACCATGGAAAATTTAAGAAATAGGGTTGACATTAAACTAATTCACAACGAAGACTCGCTAAGGACATATACTTGCAGACCATCATTTGAACGATTTCAAATTTTTAACGAGGATTTAGTTGGTGTGGAAAATAAAAAGACAAGCTTACTCCTGAATAAACCAGTGTATGTTGGGGCAGCTATTTTAGAATTATCTAAAATCGTTATGTATGACTTTCACTACAAGGTCATGAAACCAAAATATGGTGACAATCTCCATCTTTTATTTACTGATACAGACTCTTTGATGTATGAAATTTTCACAAAGGACATCTATGAAGACATGATGGAATTTCATGACTATTTCGATACCTCGGGATATGATTCAAAGCATCCACTCTACTCATCTGTCAACAAAAAAGTTGTCGGGAAAATGAAAGACGAATTATCGGGTAAGAAATTTTTTTCCATTTATAATACTTCTGCTCTAGAAATGTATGAATTTCATAAACATTTTATCGCTATTTTGTTGTTTTGAATTAATCAATTTCAATTTGTTTTTCAGGTGTTCCAATCAAAGAATTTATTGGTTTGAGACCCAAGATGTATTCTTTGGTTTATGACGTAGGAGATGACTGTAGAGAAAAGAGAACGGCTAAAGGAATTGCTAAATGTGCTGTCGAGAAGCAAATTCGTCACTTACATTATAAGCAGTGCTTGTTTCACAACCGAATGACTTTAAATGATATGAATTTGATTCGTAGTGACAATCATATTTTGTTTATAAACAAAGTTCGAAAAACTGGACTGTGCAATTTCGATGACAAACGTTTTTGGAAAAATTTAGTACAAAGTTATGCTTATGGACATTATAAAATTCCATTTGTACAAAAGTGTTGTAATGTGTACTGTTGATATGTATGAAAATAATAAACTATATATATATTGAATTTGGTTTATTTTTACTATAATGAACTACTGTGAAACGAACTATCAAATAGTCAATAAAATGTCACATTAATTGGTTGAAAAATTCCATGGGATCGAAGTTTTCTTCCCCTTTTGGTTTTTTGCTAGGTAGTCCACAACGTGGTAACGTGCTGGGTCTCTTGTTGTTAGACGATCCAAGGACTCTAATGGGTTGTGCAGCATAAGGAGGTGGCGGTGGCATAAGCTCCTGAAGGGTTGGTTGTTGGGATTGTTGCATTTGAGGTGGTTGAGGCTGCTGAGTTTGAAGTTGTTGCGGCTGTTGTTCCTTAAAAAAAATTTGTTTGCAATTACTCAAAATGTGAGGGTGTTTGAATGGTTCTATAAATGCAAACACAAATAAAAAGTAACACAACAATTAACCTAAAAAAAAAAAACACCGATCGATTTAATTAATAAAAAAAACTTACCTCAAATTGTTTGAAAAGCTGCTCCAAGCCTTCCTTCATATTAGTCAACTCCAAAAACTCATCCCAACCAAGAGAACATCTTCCTGGATTCCTCGGATTATTGTTATATAAGTTCACATAGTAAAAGTCATTCACCTTTGTTAAGACTACCGCCATGTGACGTCCAAAATTGGTGCGCATCTCCATATTTCCCCTGATACTTTGTTTTTTGGTAAAAGCGTAACTTTCCATAATTATAAAACGTTTATTTTATGAAAACTGTATGGCAAATTATATCAGAATGATGTTGGAATAGGAGATCCACTTATTTATAATACCAAGTGAGTGCTATAATGAGTGGGTGTTAGACACTCCCCTTGTCTGAAATAGACATTCATTGGGTGAAAAGTCTCTACAACTGCAGTAAAGCGGTCGAGAAAAACACTCCTCTCATTATTCAACCAATGAAAAAAACTCTCTGTTTAGTCTCTTTCAAGTTTGTTGACTCAACTTTCTCACATTTGTTTTTTGATTACCCACAGATGGTTAAGTATGTTTTTTCAGTGACAGATGTTTGGTTAATTACCACACTTCAACTTCAAAACCATAATTTACTAAAGAAAGTCGTGCTGATGGGAAAACTGCATTAGCAAACTCTCATGTGGTGGATCAAATGTTCTCACACCATGCTATTAAGCCGAATACAGTACATGAAAGGAAGTCATGGTGGTGAGAAAATAAACGATTGAAAAAGATCGAGTTAAACATGTGTTGTCTTGATTTACCCGTGCATGTTGAACTAATCTACGCTTCAGCGTCAAACATAATTAAAATTATCAAAAATCACAAAACTCGTTGAGTATGCAATACTTCCAGTTTTCTATTATAAAACATTGATCGTCATATTTATTTTTCAGCTTTGTCAAATCTTCCTTGCTTGTTTTTATCAAGAATAAATAAACATCTGAAGTTTTGTCTATAAATGTAAAGTAATAGTGCATTTGTAATAAATTCATCCTGTCTTCACTCCGACCCGAACTGAAGAATTTGAATTGTGTAAAATTCTGCTTGCTTATGTCTAGGATCAAGGTGGTTTAAAAATGAATTTCTAAGTGTTTAGTCTTAAGAATATATCTTCTTTCTCTTTAAAGTAAAGCATATATACAGTAGGGGGGCATTTCCAATGTAAAAACTCTTAATTACGGCTTACTCATAAACCTCCATTTTAGAATATCTGCTTATATGTCATTTTTTGGTTTGTATTATTGATTAACTTTGTTTGTTGGTTGTGATTTAAAAATCGTATAAAACCACAAATAATTCAATGACTGCATACTATCGATACTATCAGTGCTTTGATTTTATAAATATCTATTTATAGTGAGTGCATTATCTAGAACAATACTGTCAAAGAACAAATCGATAGATTTTGTGAGTTTTATGTATGTTTTTATTATATTTTATACGATTCTAGTCGTTTGTATTAATTTCTATAATTTGTACAAGGGAAATAACTAAGTCAATCATAAATACAATTTGATGCATGAATAACAAGAGTTATCGCTCTCTAAACAGATAAAATTATCAAACGTTGAAAATAATGTAGTGTGATAAAAACAAGTCCTGAAAGTGGGTTTAAATAGGTTGAACTTTAATAATGCTTTATCAAAATAATTAAAGCTTGCACGAAACGTTGAAACTACTGAAATAGATAGAAGCTGCTTATTGAAATATTTTTAAATTTTTAAAAATTCGCTATTACATGGGAGAAAACTCTGTATGTATATACCCTTCGGAAGTTTAGTCGTTATTGTTTAATATCTCCAGAGAAGTACGAAATATTCCCGCCTTGGAAAGCGTCGGTCAACAAAAATGGAAAAGGTTAAAAGTGTTTTATTGTGTTTGGTATCTTTGATATCTTTGGTATATTGTGATGTACTTGACATAAAGAATGTGTGCAAGTTGGAACAAAATTTAGATTTTATTCCTAAGGGTTATTCGTGCACATTTGTTGGAGGGAACGTGTATGTTTACCAAGGCAAGCCCTCGATTGAAACAATATATTTTGATACATTTAATGCCGATTCTACATTGATTATTTTGGGAGTTAAAACAGTTGTGATAAAGCGTGGTTCTATGGATACATGTCATCAACTTGTGACTAGAAATCCTGAAGCTAGTATCATCATAAACGAACAAAATTGTGAATATGTAACTGTAAGTACATGCATGTAAATTAGTGTGAAATCTCACTGCCCGACACTGGTGACTTAAAGATAAAGAACAACAGAAGCATTGTACCATTACTTAGAACATTTAGTCCTCGATCTGCTTCAGTTTATTATGAAAATAGGTATGAGGAAATTGTTTGGGTTTTTTTATTGGTTCATGTGTTGTATTTTTTGACATCTTTGACTTTGTCCTTGTGTTTCCCATTTTTCCCTTCCTTTGCGCTCTTACATGCTTTATCTGTTTATAGGGGATTACCTCTAATATTAGTCGAAGTACAACTGGAACTGATCAAGGAGTTTACTGAATGCAATTTGACTTACATTTGTATCTAGAAGAGGTAATCCGCTATAAAGATGGGTAAAACCTGAGGAATTCACAAATGTGATTAAAAGTCAGAAATCCACATACATTGTATAGGGTCTGAGGTTTACTGCAGTAAGTTTTTAAACAATCTTCACCATAAAAAGATTAAACTGAACCTTTCCAATAAAATACCTTTTAACTTACAATTAAAGGGTTTAGAACATTCTTGTATGTGTATAAATTTGACTTTTGTTAAATATGTCAAAATTGAAACAAATGTCCACACCTACACAGGTGTTCGATAAAAATCACACTGTATGTGCATGTTAAACAAACTGATTGGTGAACAGGTCTAGATACATGTACAGTACAAACAACTTCCCAAAAGATAAACAAAGGTGAACTTCTTCCAGACAACACTCTTTAACCAACAGTATTGACAACCTATGCCATACACCTACATGTAAACATGAAAATAGTGTTGAATGTGCAAGAGATCAACTTCCTTTGTTACAAAGTGTAGAGTCTTCAAAGGGATTAAAATTAATACAGTGTCATGAACTTGTATTTTAGCCTTTTAAAGATTCAAGTACTAAACATGAGATTGAGAGCATGTTAAATTCAACAGACCAGACAGCAAGTCTGGATAAAGACCTCACTGGAATTTACCACTACTTAGTACATTCCAGCACCCAAGATGGAATTAGACTGCTGTACTGGATGGATTCAGAAAAGCTTGTGTGGTTATACGAGTTGGTGAGATGTCTGGACAATGACACTGGGCATGGAATCAGAATAAAGATGATGGTGGTGGATGTTATGCATGAAAGGTAATTACTGCATTTTCACTTATAATTTAACAATATTGAAAAGTTACCATTGTCTACTATTTCTACCTAAGAATCAGATATATGGGATTAAATGGATTCAATATAATGATATAAAGCATTACATTTCTCTTTATTTATCAGATTCTTGAATTAAGCCTGAGACTACTATAACACAGAGATTGGTCACTTCCGTACTGACCAGTCAAATAGTAATTAATTCTAAGTCGTCGATCACGTGACTCGCACGTGACCAAGTGTTTGACAAGAAGGACACGATCCGCCATCTTTGACAGTGGAAGAGGATTTAATAATTAGCAAATGTGGATGTATAAAGAGTTTTATGTTTCGGTAAGTGTGAATTAAAGATTTGAAATAATCATAAATGTTTGTTTATAAGCACTTTAAATAAAATAAATGCAGTTATGGACTTGAATTTACTGTCCAAACCGGAAGGTAACGTCGAGTTTTACCAGTCCGTGGGATCGGGTCAGTGAGCAACTCACCCATAACTTACATTCAGATGAACAATCTGTTTTCCGGATATTTCATTTGCAAGCCTTAATAATAAACCTGTGTAATGATGTAAAATTTGTAATTATATGAAATATCATTTTTCTGTATCAGTGTTACAATTCCGATGCAGAACTGAGAATCACACGTGACAAGGTGCATACACACAACATGAGGTCTGATACTGAGTGATAGGTCAATTTGTATTGTTAATTTAAGAAATTCAGACATATATTTTGTTCCGTTGATAATATATATATTCAGTCTATACATGTGAGAATAATAAATGTATGCAATGAAAGTTTGTAGCCATGTCTACATAAAGAGTTATAGACATATATATATTTTTAAATACTAGACCCAAACATGATATTCTAAGTACATGCACCTTCGTCTGCTTTCTTTATCAGTTTAAATGTTTTGATAAATACTGACATGATTGTTCAATTACTGCTGAGCCTTATCTCAGATTACTGTCTTAACAAATACTGATTTGCCTATGCTATAAACTTCATAAAAGTTATTTTTTATTCATAATATATTCTTTATTGTAGGATTAAGAATGCCTCCCAGAAAGAAATCACGCATTGGAAGAATGGCGTACCATTATAATAAAAGGGAACAGAAGCATGAAATTTGATATAATAAAGGAATAGCCACTTGTAGCAATACTAATAAAAATAAGGAGATTTTGATTTTAATAATGATCGCTAATCAGACAACTACTTAAGTTAAATTAAGTTCAATGATGTGGACGAAGCTATTGGAATCCACCGTACATGTAATTACCTTCAACAATGAGAAAACTTATACTGTGCTTCAAAATTCCCGACATGAAAAATATAAAACAATTCAGTAGAGAAACGAAGAGTCTACATTAACAAAGCAATTTACAAAAAATCAAATATGACCGACATCAACCAACGGCAACCACTGAAATACAGGCTCCTGACTTGAGACAGGCACATAAAAAACACTAGCATGGGACATTGGTGTAACGACACAACATAAAACAAACTTTAAACAGAAAGTTGTAAAGTGTTCATTTCGGTCTAATCAGACTGACTGTACATGAAATATTCGCCATTGACAAGCAGTTGTGAATCAAAGTTGAATTTACAGAAAGGGTGACATCATCATGTGCTATCATATTTAACATTCTTGTTTAGATCTGACATTGCTACGTATTTATTTACACATTCTGCAATTTTTGGCTTCTCAGAATTTTCACATGGAAAACTGTCAGCAGATACCCAAACCTGGAGCCACACTATATATTTAATTATATATAACAACATTTAGTACACCCAGAAATACACCACCAAAAAGGAACTTCAATTGAGCGTTGCTATATTTGGAAATTGGCAACTAATATTACAAATTAAATTGAGTTTTGAGATACTTAGTATAGCTTCAATCACTAGGATACAGAGAATAGTGTACGTCATAAAGATTCTGTAAAAACGCAATGAACCCCATTTCGAGAAATATTTGCCACTGACGCTCTCATGTAGCTTAGAAATTGAAAACTTGACAATTCTTAACCACCAGTCTTTTCATTGATCAAATTGAAAAAGGATTTTTAATTTTTAATTCAAAATTGTTGCTTTGGTTCTAGACAATAACTCCTGTTTAAGCATTTCGTGGTAAATGTTGTCGTTTAACACAAGATTTGGACACAACAATGTACTATCTTGACCATGTTAATATATTGATGTTTGCTTTATGTACCCATTGAAGTTATAAACCTCTTTGCTGATCTGTTACGTAGGAAATTACTCATTTACCTTTAATGATATATTTTCTCTTCTGTGATCGCCGCTAATTACATTGTTTGCAAAACTTAATCTAAATTGATTGAATAATTAAACCTTTTAATTATCATGTATACTAAGAAAGGCATCCTGATTAAACTGATTCTTTAGAAAGGAATGTGATAAAAAAACTAATTATCAGACTGAAATTTAAAAAAGAGAAAAAGGGGGTTGAAACCGAAAAAAATGGTTTGAAAAATAAAATTTACGTTGGATAATCTGATGAGGGTCTGGATGGGGGTTCTTTATTTCCTATAATTTCTATGCCATTTTTCTCTATTCTTTAAATTTTATCACCTAAATATCTTCTCTATTCTTTATTTGTCGGTCCATTTTTCTCCATTCTATACTTTTTCCCTTATTCTCTATTCTATAAAACCCCATCCACACCCTCCTGAATCCTACCACAAGTGCACCGACGATATTTGACAAGGTTTACTACAATAAACATGCATATTGGGCACTCAGCAGTGAAACATACCTTTACAAGTATAGAATAAAATTTTAAAGTTTACTGCAATAAACGGAGCCTCGTGTATCTTGGGCACCCAGCTGTGAAACAAAATTCATCTCCATGCTTTTGAGACTACCTGTCCTTACAGGTAAAATATTTTATATTAGATACAATTAACGGACGTGTAGCAAAACAATGTAACTGTAAGATTGATAAGATTAATCACATTCACAATTTCAAGAGTGGCGCATAATAACAAATTATTAATGATTAAAACAAAATTTAAATATTAATAGAGATAACTACATTTAAAAGATAAAAACTATTTTCCTTTTTGATTAATTCAATTTTGTTTTTAATTTATTTTAAAAGAAAATAATAATATCCGATACTTTTATAGCAGTCTCAGTGATTAGGTGATGATTTATGTCGCCTGCTACGGTCGAATCACGAAACTACGGTTAATACGAAACTACGTTAAAATAACGTAGCTAACTATACCGGAGACTCAGATAATCCAATAAATCAATAGTGACCAATCTCTGTGTTATAGTAGTCTCAGATTAAGCATAAAAAAATTGTTTAACTTTAAAGCATGTAAACTACAAACTTAACCTCTGTATCTGTCGCCGCACTTTTAGATCTTCTTAGAGTTGGTTGCGGTTGATAAACGAGTCTTGGTGGGTAGGAGGTCTTTGACGATGTAGCACATGAAGTAGACGGTGTACATGGTTGAAGAAAACCACATCCAGTGATTTTCCTGCCTTTATTTTAGGCCGAATATCGCCCTTTCCCAGTCAGAAAATACCTAAAATTTTTCCCAATTGACCCCGTAAAATTCCCAATTCAATCAAGTTGTAGCGGAAAGGTAATTGATAATTTTATTGTTCGTAGGATTTGGTTCAAAATATAGGTTGTTGTACTGTTCCCGTGTAATCGTGTCGAATATAGACAGGTAACTATCATATTTCACCGTAAACCAGTTTTACAATGGGTAAGCTTAGTTCAGCATTTGGATGACGCCCAGTGGTTAACAGTAAGAATTTAGAATGATATGAAGTAATGATGCTGTGTTATTATCTGAGTAACATTGTAAATACATACCAACATGAAAACTAAAAGGTTTTCATTATTTTCTCACACATAAATTTTACTATATGCTTTTTCGAGCGGCAATGTCCTACTGAGCAAAGATTTGCGGTTTGGTTTAATTTTTGCTGTGAATTGAGCATGCCCAAACAGACAACATGTCCTCTCATTATTCAAAATATTATGTTCGCAAATTAAAAAGGCAAAGATGCCACTGATTGTAAAAACTTGTTTAGCTTTAAAAATATCCAAAATTAGTACTGAAGATACTACAGGGACTGATATATTTTGAACGAAAATGTTTCTACTTTTACGGATGTAGAGAACAGGATGAAGCCGTGGTTGTGGCGGATAAAGGCACTAAAGCAGTCACCTCAAACCCAAGTACTAACACTAAACAAATCGTTTCTACCCAAACACCTGAGCATAATTCACTTGAAATGAACTCTGCTTCTGTACAAAGTGAAACTGACCGTCAATTTCACTCTGAAAGCGACCCTAATCAGTAACAGTTGTCGACTCTAGTCTCTAAGTCAGAACTAAGCACTGAAAACATTATACCATGCCATATAAGTGTCTGTGAGAGAAATCTTACTGACAAGGAAACTTGCAATAATTCTCAGGGTTGTATGACGGAGTTGATATGTTCAAATTAAAACATGAAAGAAAATTGGAATTTTTAAAAATAAATAACATATACATCCTTAAAATATGTTGAACACAATGATTTATTTCTTCCCAATTCATACGTTATACGACACATTTTTCCCAAATGCCTAGGGCCCAGGCCCCATTTGAAAAAGGGTAGGAAAATCACTGACATCAAACATGAAGGGGAATCGTCTTTGCACTATAGGTAGAGCCAACAAAATAATATACTGCCAATGGCCACCTGTAATCAATGATTTTTTTTTACTTTAGTAATCCATAATAGACTTGCTCACACATATTATAATAATATTATTAAAATAGCTAATCCGATTTTAAAATTTGTGGTAGATTTCTTGAACTTCAAACATTATGTCAGAGGACATCTCAATATCATTCCTGTTTTGCTTCTAGATCTGTGCCTTTTCTTTGACACGTATCTCCCACAACAAACTAGTAAGACAATGACGACTACTGTAAATATAGGAAAATTATCATAAATATATGATAAATGTTTGTTTATGTGTCATTTATAAATTATGCAGTCTTGAAAAGATAACAATTATTAACTTCAAGAGCACTAGTATATAACATATTTATTTATACAGAACAATGTCTCATGTCAATTAAAGTTCAATTATATGGTAAGCTAATAAATGCATTTAGCCTTATCACTTATATTGTGAACTTCTCATGCTCACTTTCATAGTACATTAAATGACTAGTTTGTTATCTGTTCGTGATCACTGGTTATTTTCCGATTACATGTTTATGAAAATGTACTTAGTATACCATTAACAGTCAGAGCTCAGACATAAATAAGTCTAAATCTGCTTTTAACTCATAGAGGTCTAAATTTGCAGATTCAAAGATTTGTCTCCCTTTAATTTAAGACAATTTATGACTTCAATAAGTCGATTAGTGTAAAGAAAGAAATATTTGACCTAAATTAAAAGTTGCAAATATTGACTCCTACATGTAGATAAGTTAACAAAATTGGTCAACTTCAAGACCCATGCATATTTATATAAAGGTCATGCATCTGTATGAAATTATGACAATATTGAAAGACAATGCTTTGTCTTCTAAAGAAAAATATGCATGAGAGCCTAAAAAAACGGAAATAATGTTTATTTACTTTATAATGCAACCATCTATAGCCACACTAAATGAAGAAATAATCATATGTTAGGCTAATACATTCAATTAGATAATTAAATATAGATAGCTCATGTCCTTGTGAATCTTCAGACAGGTTAATGATGTTATAGGTGGTGTACTTTGGCCAGCAAATGAAATTAAGTCTTTTCATAACCATAAAAAGACTTAAACAAGTCTGTCATTTTCTGACTTAAATAAGTCTAAAATGAAAGTACATTTTATGATAAATGCATATTTTGACTTCTGTGAGTCGAAAACAAAAACGACTTGTTTATGTCTGAGCTCTGACTGATTAAAGCTGGATAACACATTTAGCTGATTTTTTTAAACCATTATTCAATCAATTTTTACACACACCAGTATTTTTTTACTTAATAATTAACAAGACATACATTTTTGTATGCATATATATATTTACCTATGATAAGACTCACTGTTGAATACATCCAGGTGTACTCATGATACTGTTCTTCTGACTTTTCCAATCTGATCGTACTGAGTATGGATTGAGTTGTCTATAAAGAAAATTAATCTTAAAATATGTAAAATACATTTGTATCCCTACTGAAATATACAAGGTAAATAAAAGATATTTATTTTTTTATATAAAATTACAGAGAGAAGGTAAACAAGACCATAGTAATGTCACAGGCAGTATTAGTTGATAAAGGAGGTCAATCGCATGTACCACATGATTCACCAGTGCCATCACCAAGTGCCTATTCAAGACAAGAGATAGAGTCAGATGTTGATCAATCATAAATGAGGTATATATTTATAAAACACAACATTTTCCATATAGATCATTTTGTAGAGTTGGAATCTAAATTTCATTAATGTACAATATACATTCTTTCGAATCTACTATGATCTAAAACAGGATTTAGCTGTGTATTGATCATTTATAGAAAAGGATGATCTTTAAAGTAAAAACTTTTTCCTGACAGCCATTGAATTATTTTCATTTTTTATTTCCTAAACATATATGTGTATACATGTATATATGTCTCTGCCTAAACTAACTGTCTAACTGCATTTGTAAAAAGACAAACCTACTGTATACGTTTTTTATTTCAGATGTATGTGTATGGAGCACTCACCATGGGTTCAGGGATGCCACTTGAGCTTGACATGCTTGATGTTTGTTTGACTTTCGTCTTGGGTGTATGGACCACAGTTGTTGAAGATGAACTGATCCCTACAATTATATAAACAAAATAAAATATTCACTTTAACTCATTCTTCATTTTTATTCAGATTATTAATGAACAAACGAAAAAAAAATAAATTGAGATATATATGTACATTGTATACAATGTATGTGTTTTATGCATGCGTACTTGCTAGACTTGTATGTTAATTTTGTCAGAGGATATAATGTAGCAGTAGTGATTTTATTACCAGTATTACTAGAAGATATGTGGTACTATTGTAATTTGTGATTTTCATATGAATGTGGCTTAAGTAATTACAAAATCATTTAATTTCAACAAAAGTCTTTTAACTTTCACAGAAGTCTGTTATGTTTACACCACAAAATGTTTGGTTTCATTTTCGGTATAAGTATTATAATTGATTTTCATTGTGAAAATATTTCATTCCAAAATACTCCAAATTCCTGTGACTTAATTGTGTCAAATATTTTTAAATAATTTTACACTTACTGTTTTGAATGGTTATTAATTTTCCTGTTTTAATTTTCTAATCAGTTTTATTTAAACTTAGTCACTCCTAACAATATTTCTTTCAAAAGATGAAAAAGTTTTTACATTGTTATTTTTAGTTGTGTAGAATAGTGTATTTTTATCAAAGCAATGGTGCTGATCTTGATTTTACACAAAGCATTTGTTTACTTGCAATCAAATGCAGGTGATAGTTTTATATGAATGACGTTTATATCGTATCTGTGATTTTTAGTAGTTGTGTTACTGTTTTACATTTTTAATAACATTCAACTACTTCAACATACTCAATGTTTTTTCCATAATTTTAAAACTTTGTGAATACAAAATATACTTTTATTACTAGTCATTCCTACTGCTTTTATACTCATTGCATCATTTTAAAGCTGTCTCATGAAAATTTCTCCATCAGTTTGCTATACATTTCTTACAATACTGGTTTTTGTTGAATGTTTTTATGATAGTATTAATTATTTGTATATCTGTAATTTTATTGTGATTGTTTTCATTCATCTCCACTACCTCAAATGTTTATATATATATAGTACCAAAATACATTCATAACAAGTCATTTATTTCTTTGCATATTACAAGCACTACTGATGAGTTTTAAATGTTTGAAACATAATTTCTAGTGCATTAATGTGTGTTCTCATTTTATACTCATTACATTGATAAAGTTAATAACTAGTCATTCATTGTTTGAATATTTGATTTCCTTACATTATTTTCTAAAATTAAATCTTGATAAGTATGGTTTCCAATACTGGTCAAATACTGGTTTTGTTGAATGATATCGTATTTTGAATCATTGTAAATTTTTGATTTTTAAAATTTTCATTCAAATTTTTCCTGTTCAAAATCTTAAATATTTTGAAAACAATAGTGTTCACTGAAAATGACATTCCAAAGTTTCTTTATTCAAGTTATCATTCAGGTCAATTTTGTCATTAAATTTTAAATGTTCATCCCTTTTTTTTTTTCCATCGTCAAAATTTTTATTGAAATTTTGTGCTCATTTTATATGAAATTATACCTTTGCATGTTTTAGATATCAAAATACTGTCAATCAAGTTGCCAGCGGAAAGGTAATTGATAATTTTATTGTTCAGAGGATTTGGTTCAAAATATAGGTTGTTGTACTGTTCCTCGCGGTAATCGTCGTCGAATATAGACAGGTAACTATCATATTTTCGATCGAAAACCAGTTTTACAATGGGTAAGCTTAGTTCAGCATTTGGATGACGCCCAGTGGTTAACAGTAAGAATTTAGAATGATATGAAGTAATGATGCTGTGTTATTATCTGAGTAACATTGTAAATACATACCAACATGAAAACTAAAGGTTTTCATTATTTTCTCACACATAAATTTTTACTATATGCTTTTCGATGGCAATGTCCTACTGAGCAAAGATTTGCGGTTTGGTTTAATTTTTGCTGTGAATTGAGCATGCCCAAACAGACAACATGTCCTCTCATTATTCAAAATATTATGTTCTTAAATTAAAAAGGCAAAGATGCCACTGATTGTAAAAACTTGTTTAGCTTTAAAAATATCCAAAACACATCAAACATTAAGGGAATCGTCTTTGCACTATAGGTAGAGCCAACAAAATAATATACTACCAATGGCCACCTGTAATCAATGATTTTTTTTACTTTAGTAATCCATAATAGACTTCTGCTCACACATATTATAATAATATTATTAAAATAGCTAATCCGATTTTAAAATTTGTGGTGGATTTCTTGGAACTTCAAACATTATGTCAGAGGACATCTCAATATCATTCCTGTTTTGCTTCTAGATCTGTGCCTTTTCTTTGACACGTATCTCCCACAACAAACTAGTAAGACAATGACGACTACTGTAAATATAGGAAAATTATCATAAATATGATAAATGTTTGTTTATGTGTCATTTATAAATTGTGCAGTCTTGAAAAGATAACAATTATTAACTTCAAGAGCACTAGTATATAACATATTTATTTATACAGAACAATGTCTCATGTCAATTAAAGTTCAATTATATGGTAAGCTAATAAATGCATTTAGCCTTATCACTTATATTGTGAACTTGTCGTGCTCACTTTCATAGTACATTAAATGACTAGTCTGTTATCTGTTCGTGATCACTGGTTATTTTCCGATTACATGTTTATGAAAATGTACTTAGTATACCATTAAAGCTGGATAACACATTTAGCTGATTTTTTAAACCATTATTCAATCAATGTTTTACACACCAGTATTTTTTACTTAATAATTAACAAGACATACATTTTGTATGCATATATATATGTTACCTATGATAAGACTCACTGTTGAATACATCCAGGTGTACTCATGATACTGTTCTTCTGACTTTTCCAATCTGATCGTACTGAGTATGGATTGAGTTGTCTATAAAGAAAATTAATCTTAAAATATGTAAAATACATTTGTATCCCTACTGAAATATACAAGGTAAATAAAAGATATATTTATTTTTTTTTATATAAAATTACAGAGAAGGTAAACAAGACCATAGTAATGTCACAGGCAGTATTAGTTGATAAAGGAGGTCAATCGCATGTACCATATGATTCACCAGTGCCATCACCAAGTGCCTATTCAAGACAAGAGATAGAGTCAGATGTTGATCAATCATAAATGAGGTATATATTTATAAAACACAACATTTTCCATATAGATCATTTTGTAGAGTTGGAATCTAAATTTCATATATGTACAATATACATTCTTTCGGAATCTACTATGATCTAAAACAGGATTTAGCTGTGTATTGATCATTTATAGAAAAGGATGATCTTTAAAGTAAAAACTTTTCCTGACAGCCATTGAATTATTTTCATTTTTATTTCCTAAACATATATGTGTATACATGTATATATGTCTCTGCCTAAACTAACTGTCTAACTGCATTTGTAAAAGACAAACCTACTGTATGCGTTTTTATTTCAGATGTATGTGTATGGAGCACTCACCATGGGTTCAGGGATGCCACTTGAGCTTGACATGCTTGATGTTTGTTTGACTTTCGTCTTGGGTGTATGGACCACAGTTGTTGAAGATGAACTGATCCCCTACAATTATATAAACAAAATAAAATATTCAATTTAACTCATTCTTCATTTTTATTCAGATTATTAATGAACAAACGTAAAAAAAAAAAATTGAGATATATATGTACATTGTATACAATGTATGTGTTTTATGCATGTGTACTTGCTAGACTTGTATGTTAATTTTGTCAGAGGATATAATGTAGCAGTAGTGATTTTATTACCAGTATTACTAGAAGATATTTGGTACTATTGTAATTTGTGATTTTCATATGAATGCGGCTTTAGTAATTACAAAAATCATTTAATTTCAACAAAAGTCTTTTAACTTTCACAGAAGTCTGTTATGTTTACACCACAAAATGTTTGGTTTCATTTTCGGTATAAGTATTATAATTGATTTTCATTGTGAAAATATTTCATTCCAAAATACTCCAAATTCCCTGTGACTTAATTGTGTCAAATATTTTAGATAATTTTACACTTACTGTTTTGAATGGTTATTAATTTTCCCTGTTTTAATTTTCTAATCAGTTTTATTTCCTAACAATATTTCTTTCAAAAGATGAAAAAGGTTTTACATTGTTATTTTTAGTTGTGTAGAATAGTGTATTTTTTATCAAAGCAATGGTGCTGATCTTGATTTTACATAAAGCATTTGTTTACTTGCAATCAAATGCAGGTGATAGTTTTTATATGAATGATGTTTATATCGTATCTGTGATTTTTAGTAGTTGTGTTACTGTTTTACATTTTTAATAACATTCAACTACTTCAACATACTCAATGTTTTTTTCCATAATTTTAAAACTTTGTGAATACAAAATATACTTTTATTACTAGTCATTCGTACTCGTTTTTATACTCATTGCATCATTTTAAAGCTGTCTCATGAAAATTTCTCCATCAGTTTGCTATACATTTCTTACAATACTGGTTTTGTTGAATGTTTTATGATAGTATTAATTATTTGTATATCTGTGATTTTTATTGTGATTGTTTTCATTCATCTCCACTACCTCAAATGTTTATATATATATAGTACCAAAATACATTCATAACAAGTCATTTATTTCTTTGCATATTACAAGCACTACTGATGAGTTTTAAATGTTTGAAACATAATTTCTAGTGCATTAATGTGTGTTCTCATTTTATACTCATTACATTGATAAAGTTAATAACTAGTCATTCATTGTTTGAATATTTGATTTCCTTACATTATTTTTCTAAAATTAAATCTTAATAAGTATGGTTTCCAATACTGGTCAAATACTGGTTTTTGTTGAATGATATCGTATTTTGAATCATTGTAAATTTTTGATTTTTTAAAAATTTTCATTCAAATTTTTTCCTGTTCAAAAATCTTAAATATTTTGAAAACAATAGTGTTCACTGAAAATGACATTCCAAAGTTTCTTTATTCAAGTTATCATTCAGGTCAATTTTTGTCATTAAATTTTAAATGTTCATCCCTTTTCTTTTTTTTTCCATCGTCAAAATTTTTTATTGAAATTTTGTGCTCATTTTATATGAAATTATACCTTTGCATGTTTTAGATATCAAAATACTGTTTGTTAAAAATTTACATTATTTTTATTGAATGAAAATAAAAATTGTTATGAAAATGTCTTCATTTATTTCACAGGTTGTCTTTGAGGTTAATCACCTCATAATGGATATTTCACATGTTTTGATGTTTGATATGTTGTAAGAGGTTAATGCTTATGCACCTGCTGAGTCAATTACCTACTTTTAATAACACAGATTTTCTAACCTGTTGTTTTGTTTTAAGTGACATATGGTGCAACATGTATATGTTCTTTGAAAAGAAGTCATCAAAACATAATTTCATTTACATCCGTTTCAAAATGAACTTTTATTACTACAGGTGCCATCAGAACTGAAAATCCTGGGAAAACTTGTATGTTTCTTTGTCCTCGCAGACAATTGGAAAGATAATTATTCTAAATCAAAGTGTTTTCTGCAGACATGACAAAAAACAAACAAAAAAAATCCTGAGAAAAAGGTTGAAATTTAGGTATCCAGTAACTGTTATCAGACATCTTGTTTATTTGACCTTAACAAAATAGTCAGCCTCAGTCAAGAATCTAAAAGAAATCTATGGAAAGAAATGAATCACAGACAAAACTTTTACTTTTATTCAATATTTTTATGAAGTGTCACATTTAATGCATTATCTATGGACTTGTCTATAGCATTCTGAAGTCTCTCCAGATAGTTCCATTGGTTTAAGTTCAAATACAACCCAATTGAAGTAGCTTGTCCTTTGTGAAACCTTCTTATGTCCAGTATAACTGATTCTTGATAACTGCACACCCTCACATATAGTTCGTTGTCTGGTAACTCAAATAACTGAATGCAATGAGTGTCATTCCAGGGAAAGTCTGACTTATCTAATAGCTGTATACATTCTGTTTTGTTGTATTCTTTATCAATTTTATATAAAGAACTAGTCAAAACCAGTGTCGTACATATCAGGGATAACATGATGCAGATTTTATTATGCCTAGATGGAAATCGTAGTTGCGATATATTGAACTCAGACTGGATCTAATGCTTGCATACTGACTTGATGAGTTATCAGAAAGCATGTTAACTGTTGTGTGGTTGTTGAAATATATGACATAGTCCGACACAGTTATCCTTTTTAAGCAATTCTATCAGAACGTCTCCATAACAGCGGGCTGGGTGACACCAACAACCAAGATTTTACCTCTAAGTTCACACAATGATTCAGACAATGTCTTACCATTATAGACCGTGGTATCAGTTAATATGTATTTCCTATATAACTGGATACATTTATTGCGTCCATATGTCTTTACCTGGAAAGGATTCTGCCATTTACTACCTTCAACAGAAGATGGCATACCTCTACCTATATACACATTATTTGAATTGGACATCCAATGCTGCAAGTCTCTATACCCTAACTGATTCAATATTGACTTCTTTACACACACCAATGTTGCCATTTTAAAATATATGGAAACTGCGCTTAATGATATAACATATCACTGAAACATTTTCAACCTATAACATTCCTTGTATACCGAATGACGTCACACATTCCTAACCTACAACATTCCTTACATACTGAATGATGTCACTCATGCCTAACCTATAACATTCCTCACATACTGAAGGGCGTTACACATTCCTAACCTATAACATTCCTTACATACTGAATGACGTCACACATTCCAGACATTGCAATATATTGCAAGAAAACTCGCTAGAATCCCCAATACAACACTACTTATGATATGAATGTATTCAGCTTTTACAAAACCAGAACGATGAGTTGGATGTTAACGTTTACTTTATTTGGCGTTTTTAATCATATATCACTTTGTTTGGCCTTTTTTATTTTATTTGATTCGAGCGTCACTGATGAGTCTTTTGTAGACTGGCGTCTGGCGCAAATACAAAATTTACATCCTGGTATCTATGATGAGTTTATTTAGATAATTTATAACAGTTTCTTAGCTCCAAGCTACATATATTTGATCTTATTCTTAAATTCGTCGTGTATAGAGGGTAGCAGTGTAAAAAAGATATCAACAACCTCCCACGGGTGTGAGCCAAGGCTCCGTGTTGAAGATCGTACTTTGACCAATAATGGTTTAATTTAACAAATTATGGCTTGGATGGAGAGTTGTCTCATTGGCACTCATACCACATCTTCTTATATGTACAATATATGATCGTCATGCAATCGATATAAATGAAAACAAAACGTTAAAAATTGCATGCGTCCGAAGCGCTTTTCTAGAACTATCTTTATCAGTATCGCTCCAAGGTGATTATTAGACGTGTTACGAAAAGGTATATACTCGACGCTGAGGTTGACAAATTAGACTTTAAATGTGGGGACTGTGTCAAAACATTGATTATCGATTAAAACAGGTAAAATTCAATTTGCGTGATGTTAACCAGGTATCAAACACACTTCTTTCGTTCATTTGAAATTATATTAATTTAGAGAGATTATTTTCTGATATCATTGCATATGATTATAGGACGAGAAAGGTCTACGTGTGTGCGGGGGAAGGGGTTGATGGTAATTCAAGTATGCACTTCTAGATTTGAAAAAAAAAATCACATAATAAGCCAGTTTGATTTTTTTTTATATTATTTACTGTTCTTCGAGCATAATTATCAATCCGACACTCCACTACTTAACCTCGTCCTGAAAATGCATAAAATATTTGTAACTGGACGAACAACAAACAACAATCAATCGATCTCTACTGAACCCGCACAAAGCTCCACAGTCTGGTCTGGTTGATTTTGAATTTGAAAGTTTTTAAGCGGCTAATAGCGTGTTCAACATATATCCGAAATCCCGAACGATAATCGCAAGTTCACTTTTTACATTATATTCTTTCTGCTCTTGGTCTACATGTAGCTCTAAGTTTACGGCGCTTATAGAGGGTAACGAGCGGTGAACGACATGCAGTATATTTTATTACCTAAAATAACAAAATCCTGGGGGAAATCTAAAAAAAAAATATATAATGCACATGATTCCTATATATTGTCCACAAAAACATGCGTATGTATGCCATGCCAGTATCTGGAATAAAATTGTGCCCGAGGCTCCGTGTGTGGTCTGTAAATGGCATGACAATTGCCGTCAATTGCCCCTAACGGTGTGGGCATTTTATGCCACCAGCCACGTAGTTGTTGCACAGTATTTAGTGTATAGATTTCACAAAGAATTGGTATCTAAGCATGTATTTGTGCACTTAAAGGATGAACAGAAACCCCAAAGAGAAATATGCTGAAATATGTATTTAGAATGTCAAACAGGCGAAAAACGAGTCACATTTGACATAGAACCCTTACAAGAGGAATTACAATTTCAGTTTAATTAAAGTTAAGGTTAAAGAAATAAACAAAGCAACACCATGCCTTAGACTTTTCGGACTGTTTGAAAGGCTGGTCAAACGGGTAAGACTATTTCAGACCTCTAAACTACAATTCGAAATTTTTTAAAACTGTGCATGAATATATATATTCTTTTTCTAAAGATTCTCATTTCGTTGGATCGAACCAGTAACATTTTACATGAAAATAATATAAGGGAAACTAAGCTTTTCCTGAGTAGACATTAACAGATTATTATATCATAACATCATTCTCAAGGTCTAATAAGGGCAAGCGAGGCTATAGAAGTGTCATGTTGGTCATATGCATGATATGTACAATTGCCAAAAAAAAAAAAAACGAAGGTTCAAACTCTGAAAAAAAAGGCAAACTATTTCCAAAATGAATCCACAAAAGGAGTAGCACACATTCTATGTATATAAATACCGCGGCATTGTACAAAGTTTAGAAGCTCCTAGGTTAGGAGTTTATTACTCAAAACGGGTACCCTCTTCCCCCGCTCGCCTGCACTTCCGCGCGCCCGCCAGCTCGAGTTTCATCATATTATAAAATAAGTCGGTTCTGCATTGTTTGCAACACGTTCAAGAGTTCTGACCTCGGGTAAACACCCTTTTAAGTAAATGGTCCGTCGCTGCTGATTTCGAAAACTAAAAAAATTTAAAATAGCAAGTAAATATTAATTTAATTTAAAAGGGGGTGGGGTGGGGGGAGTAGGGGTTGTTTCTCTCATCTATTACTTCTTTTTCTCGGCTTTCCTTTCTCTCTTTTCTTCTGGATTTTATATCCTTTCTGCAATACTCTTGCCTCCTGTCAGTGTTCCAAATGGAAGAAATATTATGGGATTCATCATTTTTATTCCTCAAGGAATTGTTGTTAAGGACTTTTTGTTCCATTATGAATATTTATAATGAAATGTCCATAATAAAGAGATCAAAGGGACGTCTGTTATAAGGAACAAATATACGTGAACATCAGTACTATGCAGTTTAAACACAAGATTCAATTGGTACACAGGTAATTTAAATCTTTAAATTACTTTTGTGTTTTGATACGATACCCGCATTTAAAGTCTAATTTGTCAACCTCAGTGTCGAGTATATACCTTTTCGTAACACGTCTATTAGAAGGCTAACAATGTATAAAGAAATAGTTGATCAAAGCATAAAGATGATCGTTCAAAATGTACATTCAATGATTTCATCTGCAGACATGATTGTAGAAAGTAAGAAGTCGTAAAGCAAAACAAAAATAATACACGTGTATATTGAGCCATTTTATTGCTTAAAGTTTAGTAGAAATATATACATACTCAACTCTACCATACTATTTGGCTAACTGCGAGTTGATCAGTATTCACTGTTACTCCTAAATGATGGCCGCTGGGAAAACCAAATAGTTCTGAAGTATTCGTTTCGTTTCGCTTTTATTCCGTTTCGTAGTTTACAGGTACCCCTCTATTCGCCCTTAAAAAAATCAAACTTTCGAAAAGCGAAATAATCAAAACTGCACGTTAAGTTTAATACTTTTAAAGTTTGATCAAATATCTAAACTGTCAAATATATAAACGTAATTTAGAATTTTGAAATTTTAACTATTTGGTTAAAATTTCAAAATTTCAAAAATTTTCAAAAATTTGGAATTTTGATATTTTAAAATTCTTATCAAAATTTCAAAAATCTAAAATTTGAAAACTTTTTAAAACTTTGAATTGATAAGTGTTACACGGACCGATTGGCTAACAGCAATCTCGCGTCATTCTTCATTTCTAAATGAATTGCATGAATTGTAACATACATGACGACACACGTTTCCACAATTAAGTGCACAGGTAAATAAAAGAAAAACTTGATGGTAATCGTGTTTTCATGATCACAGCGAAAAAATGTAATTATAAGTATTGAATGCGTCTTTAAGTAATTTCAAAGGGTTGTAAAAGCGTTGACCGTGCGTACAAAATGTACTTTGGTCAACGCTTTTACACCCCAATGAATTTACAAAAAGAAGCATTCAATTCTTAAATCAAGCTACCCGACGTGTGTTAGTTTACTAATTCTTTAATGTTGAAAATCATTTGAAAGTTGGTCAACATTTGATGCATCATTAATGTAAACAGAGACAATCGAAATAGAATCTATTAAGGGAAATCTGCCTCTATATCATTTTGAGGTTTGAAAAGTATTTGCTGGTAAGAAAAAAAAAAAAAAAAATCAAGCAATTCACAACTTGTGACTTGCATGTATGCTTGTTTTCGCTGAAGTGACAATTAAGGATCTGGGTTGAAAAATGAAGGAGTTTATAGAATGAAATATGGACTTTTTCCCCGACATTTGTTATCTATACTAGTCAACAATTAAAACGATACAAGGCAATGTATTTTCGATACATAATTAATAGAGTGTTATTTTCTTATCAAAACCACTGATTTAAGGCAAAAACGCGATTTTTTTTCGAAATTAAGTGCCGACTTTTGTCATCATTTTCCGCAAAATAAATTTGACCCCTGTGTTCAATAACTCGGTATTTTCTAACTTTTCAATTTGGTCAGATTCTTTTAATCATAAGCATTTGCTTTGTAAATGAATGTTTTTCATGGGATAATGTATCAGTTTTTCCTATTTATTATTTATATTTTATGATAAATTGGAGTTCAAACTTGTGTATCGTTTCTTTTGTTGACTGGAATATATTAATTTACATTAAAAAAAAACAAATTGCAGTTACTACCCTTTAATATGGCTATTTGTAATTTTCTCAATTATTCGTCATTTAAAATATGTTTAGTAAATCAAATTTAAAAAGTAAATAGACGATAAACAATCATCATGCAGATGATAGAAAAATGACACGAAGTTCCTTCAGGAAGATTAAACTAAAGAAATCAATTATAAAAATACCACAGCATACAAAATATTGATTGAAATAAAAAGTTTCACGTCTACTCATTGGCTTTGCTCCTCCCCTAATGAAGTTAAACTGAAGGTGAGGGTGCCGACCTTTCCCATACACTGGTACACAGTGGTGTTCACCTGGATATACTGTGTTTATTCACAGCGGAGTTGAACATTACACTGCCTTAACCAGATAGCCCTGTTTGGTTGTAAACTGCCCAGGAGGATGTAAACGGAAAGTAATATTTGAGTTAGTGGATGTGAGTGAGAGAGTGTAAGTGAGAGTGAGTAAATGAAAGTGTGAGTGAAATGAGAGAGTGTGGATGTGAGTGAGAGGACGAGAGAGTGTGAATGAGTGGATGAGAGAGCGAAAGTTAGAGTGCGTAGATGTGTGATTTAGTGAGTTTACGAGATAGCGAGAGTTAGAGAAAGAATGAGTGAATGGAAGAGATAGAGCCAACGATTGAGTGAGTAAAAGAAAGAGAGACAACGATTGAGTGAGTGGAAGAGAGAGAGATCGAGCGAGTGAGTAAGTGTGTGGTTGACAGAGTTTGTGGTAGAGTGAGAGACTGAGTGCGTGAGTGGTTGTGACAGCGGATGGATGTGAGAATAAGTAGGTTAGTGAATGAAAGGGTGAGTGGTGTGGATGAGAGTGTGAGTGGATGTGTAAATGGGAGTGAGTGTTAGAAGGAATAAGATAATGTGCATCTGTGAATGAACGTAACAGGTAATGAATGTTTGCATAAAGGAAGTTGATGAAAAATGGGAGATGGTGGTTGAAAGAGACAGTTGATGATAGTGAGTAAAATGAATGAGCTGAAGAGGAAGTGATTATCCAGAGTGTAAATTATTGGGAGTAAGAGATTCTACGAACCGTGATATGGTTTTGCATGAGTATTATGAGTTTGATATTTGTTCATAGGTTATTGTTGTCACATATTGTTTTGTCAAAATAATTGATTTTTGTTGTCAAGTCATAACATTTGATTGTTTTGTTAAGTCATAACATTTGATTGTTTATATAACATTTAGGTTCAATTTATATATATATGCATGATAATATAAACAGATGTAGGGTACATGTCTATATGAAATGCAAACCAGCAACAGAATAGAATACCAGTATACATGTGAAACCGTTCCCAATGTGTGTCAAATAGAATACGCAAAATGATTCTGGTAAACATATGTATTGTCATCTGACTACGTCGTGCAATTCACATGAAATCATCATTTAGAAATATCAAAACTATGACACAAGCGCAGGACCACTTATTATATAACGAGCGGTAGGGAAGAGCCGCTTATATAGGACGGTCACTCTTCCAAGCTTCGTGGTATATGATAAGGTCGAGATGTTGAGATGAAATATATGACAAGGTTGCTGATTGAACCACAAGCGTTTGAAAGTAATCAGATATCGAATTGCTTTCGCAGATGCCAATTATAAACAAGTCGAAAACAAATAAAATAATTGTCAAAACTATTTTATCTCTTTGTGAAATAACGTTATTTATAATATGTAAAACAAAATATATGAAAGGGTATGTTTTTTTACTTCAAAATATATGAAAAGGGTGGGGGTACTGAATATCTCAGCTGCTCATCCCTACTTTAAAATAATTGAAATTGACCCACGAGTATACAAATTCAGTCTTCTGAAAATCATGAAATAAGCTGTTTCACAAGTACTCTTGTATTATGTATGTTGTGGTGTTTTGTTTAAGTTTAGTTTGAATTCTTTTTTTGTGGAAATCGATCTATGCGTTTTGAGGCTTTTTGAAAGTAATGTTTGCAATATTTCTAAATAAAACGATTTATCTTCATAGCTTAGCAGTTGTCCAATGATTAGAACCAACCATCTACCACTTAACTAGATCTAGTTAATGAGTAAACGAATGTATCTTTTGCCCCGAGTATCGCGTTTTAGATTCTTTTTTTTTCCTTGAATTTGGTAGAAACCTAAAATCTAATACATTGCTTTTCTTTGAAATATTTAATACTTTCAAGAAGTACAAAACAGTGATTTAATTTGAATGTATATTTGTTTGCATACTCGTAAATGATTTACGTAAACTTTTCTGTCGTTGAGCCTTAGGACAAGGTAAGCATATTGCTCGCCATAATTTTGAAGCTCCTTATGATTTCACGTTTCGTTATCATACCTGTGAACTTCGACCATGTATGAGTCCCAGGTGAGAATTGCATAATAGAATTATACAAAATTGATATCACACAGGCTTTCATTTATAGCATTTGTTAGCCAAACTATTTATTAAGTGGAATGTTTTTAATATACTAGCCACAAAAAGAAACGATACCCAGATTTAATCAAAAATGTTTATTTTATTATTTCAACAATGTTATTTTAGTTTTGTATTATATGGAACAATAACATTAACAAAGATAACAGATCACAATTGATTTTCCTTATTGCACGGACTGTTTGAAGATGTCGATGTCGCAACCAAAAGTTGAAAAGTTAATATCGCGTATGACCACCTCTTGCGTTGATAACAGCAGTCAATCTCCGACGTATTGATCCAATTAAACGCTGAATGAATGCTTGTGGAATGTTATTCCACTCTTCCACCAAGGCGGCTCGTAGCTGGTTGACTGATTCTGGTGGCTGATGGCGTCTGCGAACACGTTTGTCAAGTTCATCCCATAAATGTTCAATGGGTGATGGATCTGGCGATAAAGCTGGCCATGGAAGAATAGCAATGTTATTCAGACCAAGATATTGTGTGCATACACGTGCCATGTGGCACCTAGCATTGTCCTGTTGGAAAGTATGCCGATTTCTGTGCCTAGCAATGAATGGTTGTACAATTGGAGAGAGAATTTCGTCACGATAAAAAACTCCAGTAAGACTTCCGTTTATGAACTTCAAGTCAGTGCGTCCACAATGCGTGATTCCTGCCCAAACCATCACACCACCACCTCCAAAGCAATCAAATTCATGCACACATGCGTCTACATAACGTTCATTTTGGCGTCTGTATACTCTCATTCTGCCATCACTTCTACGTAACCGAAATCTGGACTCATTACTAAAAATGACGTTCTGCCACCTAACACGGTTCCAATACAAACGTGCGTTTGCCCAACGTAGGCGTGCAGTTCTATGGCTCTGTTTTAGATTGGCTCCAACTACTGGACGTCGTGAACGTAAACCAGCCTGTCATAGCCTATTAACAAAACTTTGGACGGATATCCTTGGATTATGCCTCCCAGGTGTTTGTCTTCCGGTAATTGTAGCTGGCAAAAAACGATCCCTGAGATGAGTGAATCTTATTCGACGGTCTTTACGTAACGTCGTTTCTCTTGGACGTCCACTACGTCTTCTGTCATTAGAGGACCCAGTCTGTCTTACACGACTCATTAATCTTGTTATTGTCAATTTGGAAACACCGAAGTTGTTTGCGACGTCAAAATGGCGCATACCTGCTTGTACCATTCCCACTGCTCTATCACGCTCATTTTTGCGTAGACGAGGCATATGAAACCGGCTTTTTTTGATGTCACTTCAATCACCTTTTGTTTACCTGTGTTGACCGGATATTTAATGACCCTCATTAAATTTAAAACCTGTGTTCGGACGACAAAAATGTGGTTCCGCTCACAATTCAAAAATACGCTAAAACGACGAAGTGCAATTACATACAGATTTATGACTGTTTTCGAACATACAGCTAGTCGCAATACATATTTTTTTGTTAATAAAAATTATTATGTAAAAGTTTGGGTATCGTTTCTTTTTTTGGCTAGTATTTTTGGTCTATTATCGTGAAAAAAATCACAGTTCCACAATTAAACTTTTTTTCATACTTTCAAGAAAAATGAAGTGGGCCAATCTGAATACATTTTACTTAAAAAACTATAGGTAGGTGTTAATATAAGAAAGTTTTGTCATATATTGATGCTTTTTCGTGTCAAATTTACCATGCTGTCAATTTTGTAAATTTGTGATTTTCTCTGTTTTAAGAACAAAATGTATATTATCTCAAGTTCTTGGGTATAAATGATTGAAACAATACATATCTAAGAAATTTGAAAAGAAAAAAAGTGATATGGGATGTACATGTTTCTGGTAAAATCATTTTTTGTACCCCCACCCATTTTTTCAAATTTTTGGCCAAAAAGACTGCCTTGATTGGTAAAAAAATTTGAAAAATTTATTACTCAAAAACTACTGATTGTAAATACACAATTTGTTCACAGAGTTAAGTTTGATTATGATATTTATTAAATTCATTGCTATTTTCTATTTGTATCACATGTTTTGGAAATAATTTCAAAACGAGATTTCAACGAGACTGGAACGTCAGAAGAATACATCCTTAAAACACCTTCCCTTTCTTGTCAGGAAATCCATCCTGAGGTAAAATGTGCTTACTTATCATGCTTGCAAAGAATAAAACAAAATAAAAAAAAGCTATTGGCACTTGTTATTGTTATCGAAATACATATATATTTGTGAGTAACCGTAAAATGAAAGCTCTCAATTTGTGTAAAACTATTCATACTGCAGTACCAAAAGAATCAAAATTGTAGTGTCAGTACATTATAATCAAGAAACAAGGAAACAATTGGCTCCATATATTGATACAATTTGAAACTTAAATTTCTACACTTTTATGTCTAACAATCCATCCTTAGGTATAAACAGTACTCAATAATCAGACTAGTACAAGAATAATAATATTTAAAAAAAAAATAAATATTGTCAATTTTTATTGTTATGGACATAAATATAATGTACTGTAGACTTATATCGCTCTCAATATGTGTACAAATGTTCATCTTTATGGACCAAAAGAACAGAATTTTAATGCTGTTGTATTATACTCAACCACAATGGAAACTATTTGCATTCTTTTGTGCGACAACAAATTATGCAAAACTAAAATTTCTTCACTTTTATATATAAAAATCCTTCCTGAGGTATACAAATAATTCAATCATCAGGCCAGTACAAGAATATTGATAAAAAAAAAGAAAATTGTCAATTTTTACTGTTATCGACATCAATACTAGTATAAGTAACCTTAGACTTATAGATCTCTCAATTTGTGTAAAACTATTCATCCTTAGGTACAAAAAGAACAGAAGTCTAACATGTCTAAAGCAGTTGTATTATATTCTTACAAAATGGAAATATTGGCACCTTTTTTTTTTTTTTTTTTATATGTAACAACAAATTTTCAATTTCAAACTTTCACCTCTTCAGTTTTATTTCTAACAATCAATTCTTGGGTATAAAAATGTACTCAATTATCAGACCGATACATGTACACGAATAAAATTATGTCACTTTTTATTGTTATCGACATAAGTATCAATAATCTTAGCATTGTAAAGCTCTCAATTTGTGAAGACAAAAATTATTTTTTAGAGAAGAACAGAATTGTAATGCAGTTGTTGATAATTTAACAAAATATTGACACCTTTTTTGGAGGATACAACAAATTTTGTTATCTTAAAATTATATTTCTTCACTTTCACTAACAATCAATCTTCATCCAGTTATTATCCTATCAGTCGTCCTGTCAATACTGTAACTCCAAATGTACCTTGGTCAGGATTAAAAAAAAATATCACGAATTTAAAAATTTAGACCATGTTATCGTTTTAAAATCCATATCCACTGACAAAAATATAAATAAAAATGGTTTTACGCTTCCGTAAGAATGAAGTTTCGTAACTAATGCATAGTTTCCAGTTTCCAATAAATTTACTGCATTTCACATCATGCATTGAACTTGTTAGTTTCTATATTTGTCAAAAATGTGCAGCTAGACATTTTTTGTTTACATATATGTGAAAATATAGGTTATTTTACTCAAAATACGATGGCAATCTGTGTTAACGTGCGTTTACTACGTTCATGCAGAAGTAAACGTTTGTGAACTTTTTACAAAAAATAAGAAGACGCTTTTTTTCGCGTTAACGCTGGGGAAAACGTACAATCAAACGCCCGTTTACTTTTATTGTCTACTAAAGTTTTGGAGTTAAAGCAGAGTTAACGTAGCGTTTACATGAAGTGCACGCGAGTAAACGCCTCATTAAGTGTTTCCGCCTGTCTACATGTAATGCATGGTCTGAACCCAACTGTATATCACTGGAGTCAAACATTCCCTATATCTTTTCTTGATTGGAGATTGTTTTTCTGTTGTCAGGATTCAATGAAGAATATGTTGTCCTTACTTCTATTTTCAAATAGTCTGTCAAAGCAGACCGTTTCGTCTGACATCTGTTTGTACACTGTATAAAACTATAACACTTGCTGCAAACAAACATTTCTGTTAAAAAAACCCTTGACATAATCACGTTTTTCAACACCACCATAAACTGACCTCAAAATTTCTACTAATTCGATTTCAACGTAAATCTTCTGAATATTCCGTCGCAAAATTATTCTTTTTCAGCGACACGCTTTTTAATTGTATTGTTAAAAATTATACCCATAATATAGCATTCACATACAAACCATTGTATCGGTACTTACAAAAGCTGGAAAGATTATATCGTAGTATAATCGTCAGTCATGCAATCAAATTATAACTTAAACTGCAACTCTCATAAGAAAAATAAACAGATGACGACAGATTCATTCCAATTATGGAAACCACTACTTTTATGCATGTTCAGGACGAGTAATAAACGCCGTTCGGGATGTAGGTCGGGGAAATTTGGATCAATAGTGGAAAATTAGCGTATATTGGATTTAAACAATTGTTTTGTTTTGCAAGAGTCCATCCCTTGAAGACCTAAAGAGTTGTACTTATGGTTTTATATATTCAGAGAGTATGCCAATTTCTCGACACGAGACATAGGTTTTAACGATCCAATTCTAATAAATTTGAAAAAAATCGTGTTTTATCCAATATTATTTGTATTTACAAGTGTTTTCCCAATATTAATTTATTTGAATGATGACAAGTGTTTTGCTGTTTAACGTATCTATAATATAACGGTTTATATGTTCAACTATCCGGAAATGTGATGTGTGATGAATGATATGACAAAATGTAAAACAAAAAATCACCCTAAAGCTGTGAGTACATCGTAAAATACAACAACAAAAATGCAAATTAGTTGCAACTCTTACTAAATTCAATTTCCTTACTGTACATTAAAACAGTGCACATCACTTTTGATAAACATCTGTCCATCTCTTTGTTAAATTAAGAACCAATTAAAATTTCTCAACAACTAGTGTTATTGATTTCGCGGAGGAATTCTTTTTTCTTTCTTTTTCATCTTCATAAAACTGCCTTAATGTATTATCATCGAGTTGGTGTGTAAGCAGAGGTTGAGCTGTCAATGTAATCTCCATTGAGGTAATGTAAACTTGCAGGAAAAGTTATCAGAAATCAAATATCTATTCCAGTTACAGCTTTACATAAAAAATTCATAAGGTCAAGGTCAAGACATGCGTAAACTGTCTTTCAATTGATAAATATGGAAACTTTAGTCCAAGTTAATGTGTTAATCATGAATAAACTCATCATAGATACCAGGATTGAAATTCTGTATTCGCACAGATGTCATCATTACGATGCATAGAACGTCAGTGTGTCAGTGTGTCCACAGTTGTATGCTTTTTTAAAGGTTGTTGTAAATAGGCTTTATTAAACGTAATATCCACTTAACTTTATTACATTTTGTTTGAAAACCAAAAAAGAGAAGGTTATATCTACCTGGTCAAGACATTGGAACCATGTGTGTTGTAAGTGTCGTCAGTTGTAATGTCAAGTAATTTTGGGATATTTCGCATTGTCCCTTTTTAAACAGAGGACCAATATGTAGGTAATATGATAAGTATATGGTATGGTTCAGTTTTAGGTTCTGTTAATGTTACCTTTTTTTAATTATCACGAGGTATATAATGCGCTATTATTATGTATTTCTTATCATAGAAGAGGAGGATGTATATGGTGGTAAGAGCCGTTATTTTTACTGTCAACAAAAAAATATTCTGCAGTCCTTTTCATGAAGTTTACAATGGACTATAGTGTTTGACCTTTTGTATTAGCATAAATAATGCCATATGCTCTCTATTGTTTGTCCTTTTCAAGATGAGCCGAGGTAAAGCAGCAAATATCATTTATTGTCCTGTAAAATATTTTTGAAATTGTTTTATTACTTTTTTTCATTAATATGTTATGCCAATTGATATTTGACGAAATTTTCCGTGGTTCCTACTGACTGATAGTTTCCTTTCTCAGCACAGCAGAGTGATACAAAAAATGTCGCTAGAAACTAAGGGCGCATATGCCGTTGTCGATGAAATTAACAACGTAAAATAGCGATAAACAGATTATCATTGGTCATCTACTCGTTTGCTTTTATCTATCTCGTTGAGATGACCAACGATAATCTATAAATATCGTAATAATACAATACTATTGTATCAATGATACACTGTCACAATATATTAGTTCTACTAACGTTTCATTGGTTTTTTCAAGCAATCACTCATGCGATCTTTTAATTCGTGCCTATACATACCTGAAAGGATAATTGTTAAGGATGATCGCTTATCATGTTTTGGAATCTTTGTCAGATTTTCGGAATCATCTGGTTTTATACATTTGAATGCCTTGAAAAATTTTGCCCATCGAGCCCCATTTCTCTTTTTTATAAATCTTTTATATGTATATTTAGAAACCATCTGTAAAAGTCTAATAAAATCATTGTTATTTTTTAATAGTTTTTTAGAACTTCAACTTGTCAATGACAAAGCTATGAAAATTCAAGACAGAACATATTCCCGCCAAAATTTCAATGGCTAATATCTCGAAAACAAGCACATTTGAAACTGAGTAGCGAACTTCCTTAATGAGTTAAATGAGCAGAAAGAAAACCAAACATGTTTAGATTTTAAAGTTATTCTTAAACAGCATTGTGCGCACTTAAAGTGCAAATAAATTCGTTCATGTAGAAATTAACTTTTATTCATTGTCTGTTTTATTTCTAAAGTTTGATGAAAATACTATGTATATTTATAATCATTCATTTGCATATACAGGTAGAATCTTATATCAGTCAGGACCGTTATCTTAGCAAGTTTTGTATTTTATTACCTTTTTGCTATGTTAGACACTTATGATGCTTTATGTTAAGTAGGCAATCAAATTGAAAGCAGGTCGACTCTGTACTATGCTATGGCATGAGTGCCAATTTTGAATATATACAAATACTTTTTAGGTTCAAAGCATACATAATTCCACATTGCAAGTGAAATATTTTCACCAAAAAGGGTTGTTTGACAGATATAAATTGAATTTAATTTCTAACAAACACCGTTAAGATTGAGATTGGATCAATTCAACACTTTATAACAGTAAAAGAGGGACGAAAGATACCAGAGGGACAGTCAAACTCATAGATAGAAAACAAACTGACAACGCCATTGCCAAAAATAAAAAGACAAACAGACAAATAATAGTACAGATGACACAACATAGAAAACTAAAGACTAAGCAACACGAACCCCACCAAAAACTGGGGGTGATCTCAGTAAATGAATACATCAATGAAAATCATGTCAACACAATAATGCTTACTACTTGGCTAGTGATACCCTCGGAGACAAAATGTCCACTAGCAGCGACATCAACCTAGTGGTTGTAAAAACGTCCTTTTCGTTTGAATTGTTTGACATTTTGTAATGTAGGGGTCCTTTGCAGATATTTATACTCTTTGAGTTCTGTTCATTGTCGACAGCCGTATATTGTAGATTTATTTATTTTCGTAGATTAAGGAAAACTAGCATGTTCGTGGATATTTAATTTCGTGGTTTTGATAAAATCTACATAGAAATCCTATAGAAAATTTAACATTCGTTGAACATTTAATTTTTTGGTTCATCTGTAACCACGAAATCCACGAAAATTGGTATCCAACGAAAATTGATGAATCCACAGTATGACATTTGATTGCTTTCATCCATGTTATTTGAATTTTGTTGGATGTTTGTGTCATTTGCAATTATTATTCATCTGCTTTATTATAAATGAAAATAAAATGCCCTGTATAATCATAATAAAGAAACTGAAATGGTTAGCCTTTCCTTATACCCGTACAATAGTGTCTCAAATTATAACACGTACATATGTACAATGAACAGAATAAATTGACACAACGGTGTAAACTAAAGCCATGACACGTTAATACATACTTGAAACGCAATTTTAGTGATGTAGAAACCCAATTTTACATCTAGGCAGCCTATATGGTACCTGATCATCGGTATATGATTTAAATATGGAAAATATATTGAAAACTTTGAATTAATTGAATACACATATCAAATCCATAATTGAATCTATGAAATCGTCTCTTTCTTGTAGACATCATAAACGTAAATTCTATAAACCAAGAAATTCTGAGGATGAAAATTTATTTGGCATGAACAAAACTACGTACTGGGAATTATACGGTGTAAAACGTTTTTCGTACAGTGGAAAGCGTAAGTTTACACCATTACTTTACCAATCTTTCCATGGAGGAATGGTGATCTCAAATGACGTTTTTGGACTAACAATCAGTCAGTTTGAAAGAATGTATTAGAAAGAAGGAAAACTAAGGAACAGTGGATACTAAGCCTTAGATATCCTGACAAATCTTCCAATGAATATCTAGAATACTTACAGGATTGTACAGACTGCAATATAGGTAAGGCCATAATAAAGAACATGTTTGTTTGCCCTTACTCTAACTTCCCAAAAGATAGCTGCCTACTCAAAATCTTTTGTTGTCATAAAGTGATAAAGTTTGTTTTAATCAGATAGGCATGGAGGTTTAAAACCATCTGACGCTTTAATTTCTCTCTGTCGAAAAAAGAAAGAAAGTGCCTACCCACTTTTTCGAAAGATAGGGTGTGGGCAAACCAAAATAATTTTAATAACTTTCTCATATCAATTTATTTCTTAAACTGTAGGCAATGACAGTTGTATACTAGGTTTCCATTTAATTAAAATGTAGAAACTGTCTACTAATATTTTAATCGTACAAATGTATCTATAAGTTAAAGACAAACAGACAACAGCATGTCCAAAAAGGAAAACAACAAACAGAGAACAGCATTACAAAAGACGAACCGGGGCAGCATGACCAAAATAGAAACGACAAATGATGAACACAATTACAAAAAAAGAGATGAACGACATATATACAAAGAAGTTCCCACAATAATTTAGAAACCCCACCAAAAATTGGTTCTCACTTTAAGAAACAAAAAAATGGTTATCAGTCATATTCACTTATTTGCAATCGAATACTAATAGACAGGATGAACTAAATTTATAATATAAATGATCTGTAAAGTGAAAGTCGAACAAGGGAGATTTATGTCAATTTCAGTACAAACAGGCTAAATATTAAGGTGGATCATCGGGATATATTTCCTCAGATATTTTTTTTTTATTATTTTGCCAAAATGAGTAATAAAAAGTATCTATAGGTCACCGTGCTATTTGTCAAGCTACAAGTCCAAATTTGTATAGATTGTTCATGATCAAACACATTTTGGGAATAAAAAGAAAACTATAAGATAGAAGTTCGAAATAAAATTTGAGAAGATAGGTTTTATAATATGCTTTGAGAAAATAGAAATAAAAATGGTGTCACCGACTTGTATTCTTGCTACAAATGAAAAAACAAAATTTCACATCATTCCAGTATAAACTTTTTACTAAAAGAGTTATATCTCCAAAAATGACCAAGTTAAAAAATTGATTCTTAAATCATAAATATTAGGAATTTGTTTAAACATTTTGGATAATGCATAAATCAACTTTGTTTCTTTATACAAATAAGCAGTCTTACACATGAATTACAAATCTGTCACAAAATTTGAGACTGTGTACTGATGTTGTACAATCCAATATGGTGGTATACAGTGAATTTACCTTAAAGTACATTACATACAAAGGTAAAACTGTGGTTGATAATACAATACATCTCAATAAATAAAGTTGTTCTAAACCGCTTTTCTGAATATACCTTAATCAGAAGCGCTTAACTACAAGAAATAACGCAAAAATATAGAAAAGTCTATATTTGCATACAGTAAGAAAAAAAAATGGTGTTTTGAATAATTCAATTGCTTATGAATAGCTAATATGCAGAAATGAACTCTTCTTTTATTATGTACATATTTAGGCAATAGTGTTGAGTTCTAGGCCGATAATATCACGAGAACGCAATAGCCAACATGATAAGTATTGTTGCATTGGTTGTAAAATGTCGTATCTTGCTTATAATGCACGCTAGAGGTCGGAATTGTTTAGTTTACATACCTGCTTAAAATATTGACACTTATTGCTTACTATATGTATCGGGAAGATGCATGTAACTTTCCATGTACGGACGGCATTGTACGTTTTTTTTGATAAATATGTAATTATGTATATTTTTCGTAGGTCAATTGCTTTGTTACGAAAATAATCCGAGGGAGAAATGCTTGTACGAACACCAAATACAAATAGTCGGTACTGAAATAGATATACGAAAGCGACAACGACTATTTATCATACACGATAGGATCTGCAATTCATCATGTTCCAAAAATCGTACACAAATATCAAGTGGGAGTCTGGCAGAAGGTCTTGATTTACCAGGCAGTGACATGGATATAATGTTCGTACTCAATAATTATATCATAGAAATAACACAGAATGCCAAGAACATCAAAAACCCAATACATAGTAATATGTTTGCTATAGAAATAGATATTGATCATCCTGGGTTTGCCAGACTCAGACACGTAGCAGCAGAAAAATGAGGTATCCCCCCGTGAAGAATGTGACCATTGTCCACTAGGTACATGTACCGGTACACAATTTTATCTTCCAGTAAAACCCTTTCTAGATTTAGTTAAGCAAGCGTTTTCCTCCATCAATCCATGTGAACATGGTCCATGTATATCAGACCAAGACCAAACGCAATTATTCTGCATACGGAGTAAACATTTGCCTCACACCGCAATTTCATGGGCATCTCGTCATCGAATGCAATGGCCTACGAACTTTGTTATTGACATGATCATGAAAAACGGATGCTTGTTAGTACCTATAGGACCTATGACATTATTAGATAATGAATTCTTATGGAGAATATCTTTCTCTGTGGCAAAAAAAAATACTTGTACATTCGTTTAATTTTACTCAATTCTTATGTTACGGTATACTTAAATTAACATTAAAATGTATCATAAACACAAATAGTGATGTAAAAGAGCTATTGTGTTCATACTTCCTGAAGACGGCTTTATTTTGGGTCTCAGAGGAGTTGGATATTGACACCTTTCAACTACCAAAATTGTATTATTGCTTTTCTCTTTGTCCTGAAAAATTAATGTCATGGGTAAACACATGCTACTGTCCAAACTACTTTATACATGAACACAACATGTTCATAGGAAAGATCAATCAGAGAAACAAACATATACTATTTAGTGTACTTGAGAGTGTTAAATTTGGAGGGATTGATGGGTTGATAACTAGTTTAGTTCCGTTTGACGATTCCCGTCTAGCAAGCGCTAATAGTGAATGTCCATCCATTATGTTAGACTTCCTATTTTACAGGATAACGAATTTGTATATCGTTTCAAATTGGAAATCAAGGATTGAATATACTAAATATTTATTGAAGTCTGAATCATCTCCATTTATTATTGATGTGTGTACACATCATAACGCCGAAATCAGTAAATATGTTGCACAACTTCTGCCGTCACCTAGCGCAATAGGCAACACGTATAAAATACGCAAATGCTATCATGGACTTTTACAAAACGGCACCAAGACTGATGCTGTATCAGGTTGTTTGGTATACGCATCATTTTATTATGTAACAGGTCAGTTTAATGTTTCACTAAGACTAACGGATTATGTTCTATCAAAATGTTTACCTGATAGAATGAAGGAAGATGATGACAAACGTGAATGTGAAACATTAAGAAATTGTCACAGACAAAAGATACATTCTACAATGAATTTGAATGAAAGGATAAAAATAGCTACTATAAAAAATGTCGAATACATTCCGAACTCATCATTAATTCCAGAAGAACTTCAGCTGGAGGTTGAAACGAAATATTAATCATACCGCCCGCTGTAATGTCCCACTGTCTTAATGTTCTATGCTATCATCATCTTGGTGATATTTACAACAGACAAAAGTCTTTACGTGATTTATACCTAACAGTGACACATAGATATTCTATTTCTCAAAGATGTGTATCTGCGTCGATAACAGTACTTGGGGTATTCTATGAGATATCCGGAGCTAAAGAATTAGCATATCGATGTTATAAGGAAGCTCTACAAAGTGGTTATTTTATTTGCAGTTCAGCAGTAAAGATAAAATCAAAACTTGATGGCAATCAATATATAATGTGATCTTTTTTATCATTATAATGAGCATGACTATATCTGAAATCCAACCTACTTATTTGGTAATATAATACGATTATTACACTCTTATCTTGGTGCTATTGAAATACAAATCACAAACATTATATCATTTGATATATCTATCAGAAAGTAAGAACTAATAGATGTCAGTAAATAAATTATCTGATTAATTGACATACTTCGAGTAAGTTATGATATATCAATACATCAGGACATAATAATGTTATCATTGTTACTAACGAGCTTTATATGTCCAAGCACAAAAGAAGAAAAAACATCATTTCGTAGCATCCAATACATACTTTATCGTTGCTGTTGCATTGTGTTGGCTGATTGTTATTCATTTACTCCTCGGAAAGAGTTACCATGTTTATTGGAATGAGTTATCTTATCAATTGAAAATAAACAAATATACACGCCTTATTATTTCTGTTATAAACCTCACCGAGTCGTTATATAATGCTAATGAAGACATTTTTTATACCCGATAACACAACATATATATAATTTTATGTTTATGTTGCCACCCCTTGTGGTGCCTATAATACTCATCGACAATTCCAATATTGTTCATGTCAACCAAGCAGAAAATCGATTCCTAGTGCTTACATTAACTTGTTAGATAATTCCACCTATCTAGATCATGAAAACCATCTACATTTTGTCACATGAATCTTTTAATGTTATTTCTCTTGTGGGTGTGGTCTGTCATCTATTTCATGAATGAATAGATATATATATAGGTTCTACCACTGCATCGAGTGTGATACGATATTTATCCACTTGAGACAGTTAAAACTTTAAATTTCAAACGCGAGAGTCGCCGAGCGTTTTAAATATTTATAATTTAACTGTCGAGAGTGGATACATATCGTATTACACGAGATCTGGTGGTGGAATCTGTTTCTCTAATGATTTCCAAACAATATGCAGGCAAACTTATTCCTTCTTTTCGAATGATCTGCAAAAAAGTGTGTTCTTTCTAATGTGACGTCATCAGACATGGTCGCAATTTTTCATGCCGTCACAATAGGAAATTCAGAGGAAAGCAAGAAAATTTGACGTCATAATAGGATTTTACCTAGGCAGAAAGGGATAAATTGACGAAGAATTAGAGAAATATCGTTATGGCAAGAAACATCATTATTGTTTTTTCACGACGATTTTTAGACCCCGTTCACACTAGCATTGTTTTAATCGATCTAAATAAAACCAGTTAGCGTTCACATTATATCTAATCAAAACGATCTCTATCGGTCTAATCTGAACCAGTGCGTTCACACTACAATAAAAACGCAATAGATCTGACCTTTTTACCCGTAATATTGTAAACATTGCGTATAATTAGAAATAATTTATCAAATTCATGTGTTGATACACTAATACACATACTTAAAAAACAAATAGATGAAGTTATTGTTTCTCTTGAATCACAATTTAAAATTTTGATACTGGTGCTATTGCAATTGTCTTTAATTTTGAAAACAAAACTGTAGCAACGAAGTCACAACATGATACTGCAGTTCCTCAGTGAAAAGAAAAAAATCGAAATAAGAAAAGAAGACAGATTTTGCAAAGTTATGCTACGTCGAAGACAACATGTTTTCAGTTTGTTTTACTTGCATGTATATATAACCCCGTGAATTTCGGTACGGGTAACATTAAAGTCTGTTGGTCTATAATCGACACTGTGGCTGCTATAAACGCAAGACCGTATACAGTATATTCAAATTTATTCACAAGTGTACAGTTTGAAAGCTGGGGGAAGACTGCCCAAGCAACAGTTTACAAAACATAAATTAATTCAAAGTTAAGGCTATTAAAAACATAATAAAAGGTTCTCATAAAATAAAGATAATTGTCAAATCTTATGCAATAATGATCGGATTATTGTCCTCCGGCTAAACTTAGTAAAATAGCGATAATTGCTTCTTTTGTAGTTCGAGTGTAAGATACATGTATTATCTTTCGCACTTTTAACTGCCATCGGATTAAGTTGTAAAATAGTGAATCCATAAACTCTTTGGGTATTTTAAATAAAGAAACATTATATTTATGAATAATTTAATTTTGGATGTAACGCGTCTTCCGATTGGCTGACGTTGTTTTGTTTATCAGCTCATAGACATAATTTTGTCATGTGACCTTGACATCATCAACGTTTTTCATGATTTACTCCGGTTTACAATGGAATTAAGAATTAAATTATAAGAATGACTGTCTATTCGAAATAACATAAAAATGTGGTGCACACTTTAAATAACCCGCTACGCGGGTTATTTAGTGTGCACCACATTTTTGATGTTATTTCTTCATAGAGAGAAAAAATATTACAGTCATTCCTTAAATAAAGAAACATTTAAAACAAGAAATATTCAGCTTAAAACTTAAACGACAAATATTCAAGTTAAAACGAGAGTTCATATAAATATTCAATTCAAAACGAGAGTTCATATAAAGCACTTTGCAAATTATAGTAAAAGTTCCTAACGTGACTTTTCTTCCGGTTCTATATACTCAAAAGTCTGTTAACAAAGAAATATGGGTTACCAACGAACCACTGATATAGTCTGCCGCTGTACATGCGCATACACTATTTTCGAGTCAATCGTACTAGTTTAAATCGATCTCTGCGTTCACATTTAAGGTAAGATCGGTTTACCTTAGATCGATCTAAGCCAAACTACCTCTTTCGGTGTTTTACTTTAGACCGATTGACGATCGATTCACATTAGCCCTTAAATCGATCTAAAGTGAACCGATCTAGTTTAAACCGATATAAATGTCCTAGTGTGAACGGGGTCTTAGTCTGCATATTTTTATTTCATAAAGTAATGTATATATTATAGACATTCAAGAGTCTATTATAAATTGAGGTAAATTATATGGCCTTCCAAACACCGTTTCGATCACTAACATCACTGAAGAGACATTAATTGTCGAAATCCGGATATGGTGTACAATTGTTTTGCACCTCATGTTTGCGTCTCCTCAAGTTTATTGTTTTCTGTTTGGTATTAAATTAATAATCAAGATCAATGTTACATCTCGTGATCCATTTATTTGGCAATCGTCAATTGCAGTCAGCAGGGTTTAAGAACATCAGTTGTTCGACCTGTAAGTCAAATGCGTTTTGTTAAAATATACTTTTCTCTTTTTTTTTTGGTCATTTGTAAAATGTTATTTAGACCCCTCTACAAAGAAATTTGTTTTAGATACACACGTATAAAACTTGCGGTTTTTATCCAACGCAATCATAGGTTTGAACGTTGTTTTCAATTTAGAATTGTTTATATTTAGACATTTAGACATAGATTGCTTGTGAATGCTATGTCTATAAGTTCACAAAAGAATATAAAAAATGATATCACTAATTCATTTATTGTTTTCTGTTCTGCAATTATGTCATGATAAATGTCTGGAATTGTTGTAATTAATATTGAAGTATTTGGTTTTATAATGTGTAGTTAATAGATTTATCTCAATGATGACAGGATCAAAATGCAGTTTATTTAACGGCAGAAAGTCATTTATCAGACTTAAAGGCACAACAGTTGCCAACTTTTCTCTACATATTGTATCGATAGGGTGTCTGAACAAATTTCCTCATTGATTAGGTTTTGTAAGCTTCGAAAACGCATTAAATATCACATTGTTTAGAGATTCTACCCGCATAGCATTTTGAGTGTGATTACTATCAAAAGACGTTAAATAGAAAATGTTCCATATCTTGACATCACATCTACATAACAGGCCAATACATAAATGCATTCAATAAAAGAATAGATGATGAATGTCTGCTTAACATCAAGTTGCACATACATATGAATATTTAGGACGAGAACATGTAAATCTAACATGAATATTAAACGTGCTTAATACTATACCGACATGCTGAGTCTGATTTATACTGCACTAGTTCACAAGATAACAGTCCACAGGAAGACATGTCACCTTACCCGGACACATAAATCCCTAGCAAACCAGTCTTTGCTCTTCCTCCGTTATACTGCGTGTCTATCACAGAAACAGCAAAAACAAAAGTTTTAAGTCTTTGGTTTGACCCGGCCGTGTTTTGAAGCCATAAACCTCCTGCTTTGGTTTTACGAATTATGATTCTATAAAGTGGTTTTTGCATTTATTGAAATGGACCTACCCTAAAGGTTAAGTGTGCCCGTTTATTCTTTGTGAATTAGTATATAGCACAGAAAAGTACACTAGAATACAGAAATTGTGGCGCATTTTTGTGTTGACATGAATTATCATTGATATGGTCATGATTATAAATTAACTGTTTATAAAACTTTACATTTTTGAAATACTTACTATTTCTACCCAAAGAATAGATTACCTTAGCTGTATTTTACAAAATTTTAATTTTTGGTCCTCAATGCTCTTCAACTTCTTCTGTATTTGGGATTTTCAACTTTTTGTAATTGAGAGTCACTGATGAATCTTTTGTAGACGAAACGCGCATCTGGCACAAATACGAATTTTCAATCCTAATATCTTTGATGAGTTTATTTTTCAACACAATCGCTTAGAAAAATGAAATAAACAGTTTGGTGATCACGTTCAGCATAATTATAGCTTCAAAGTTAGCAAAGTTATTCAAATTCACATGAAATTGATGTACATCATTTCAAAAAGCTTCACCAAGTTTACCTTCGATGTTGTATTTAAGTTCAGTAATGCCAGAGTTATGGGGCTTCATCAATGATCATTTGATAATTTCCCAAATGTTGGACAAACAGTCAAATTTTGTGTTTTTTTTCCTTGGTAATTATCCAAAGAAAGCTAATTTCTTAGGACCTACCAATTGATTTTTATGGGAGGATAAGATGAAAAAAGTTGTGATCTCTGTTCTGCCTTTTTATATTTCACTCTAGACTCTTTTGTACATAAATTGTCATTCTGTCTTTTTTGGCAAAGTGTCTCATCCTCCTTTTTTCTACTGAAAACTCCTGTCCTGAAGATTTTTTCTAAATTCCTTCCAACCCGCCCCTTCCTTTTTCCCCTGTACAAAATTAATGGTAGCTCCTTTCTAATTGTAAAGATTGTCACTATTGTAACTCCAGAGTTATGAGACTTTTTCATAACTATTGAACAATTTTCACATACTCACGTGTCCTGATATAGTTTTCAACAAAACTGAACAATACATTGACTTGAGGTTTAGGGGGAGGGTTGAGGTCTCACTTAACATGTGTAGCCCCGATGCATTTTCGCACCTGCCCCACATTTCTGTCTAGGAGCCAAATGAAATCCGCCTCCGGGTGCGCGTTTTTCTCTCTGTATTGAAGATCCATTGGTGGCCTTTGGTTGTTTTTTCTACTTCTTGGTCCGGGTGTTGTCTATTTGAAACATTTCCCATTTTTACTTCATTTTACTATTTTACAAAGCTTCGTTTGTTATTGCAATATTTGGTTTTGGGTACTATATTTTAATTGACAGGTACTTTTCCTCATATTTTGTGAATTGGTAAACGCAATGAGTCTTTTTTTTTTTTTTTTTTTTGAAATAGAAACTTTCCTTACAGCAGAATAACAAGACTTTACTTGTCCTACTTAGTGCATCGTTTTAACATGTTACACACTAGCTCTGTTATACTTTAAAAAGAAAACCAGTAGCAACAAAACATACCTTAATCCATGGTTAATACAAAAGACAGAAATCCATAAAACATGACAATATCACATTGTCGACTATATTAACCAAGGGAATGAATGGAAAACAACTGTTATATTCATAACTTGGGCCATACATTTTTCTGGAGAGAATATCTACAAACAATACACAGTTATTGATGAATGCATATTTGTCTTTAAATTAAAGAAATCGATGGTAAAGTGGTCTATGTACTTCATCTACAGATGCATCAGCCAGTAAACACTCAAGTTAAACGTCCAAAACCCCCGTAGTAGGTGTATTCGACTAAGATATCGATCGCGTAGGATTTTCGAGACTAAGGTTGTTGGTTTGTTTGAGCACTCCACCTTTTTAGCACTCCAGCTTTCCATCATTAGAATGCATGTTCGCCACTTCCGGAATATAGACGAGTGTTGAACGCAGCGTTTAAAACACAATCTCGTTGACCAAAAAATACATGTTTGTCGTTCCAGATCTACTAGTCTAATTAAAGTATTTAGTAATATTTGGGGCCCTTTATAGCTTACTGTTCGGTGTGAGCCTAGGCTCCGTGTTGAAGACCGTACTTTGACCTATAATGGTTTACTTTTATAAATTTTGACTCGGATGGAGAGTTGTCTCATTGGCACTCATACCACATCTTCTTATATCTAATTAAGGAATTATTCGTTCAACTAACTAAAACAACCACTTTTTGTGAAGAGTACTTTAAGTAACTCCTTAACTCTTGATTAAGGAGAGGCGGAAGATTCCAAATATCTAAGTCGATGACAAATTGACAACGTCATGGCAAAAGACGAAAGACGACGAAAAGTTACAAAAGTATTCAAAATACAATATAGGCCACAAAATACGTGAGTAACACGAAGCCCCGCCAACACCATTTGGATCACAGTTGCGCCGTTTTGGTTAGCAGATCCAGCTCACATATGGTATTTTTCATGTTGCCCATGTTTGTATAATTCTAATTGGGTTATATGACATTCAGAGAAAGAGGACGAGATTGTGGTTAACACAGTTGAAACAAAACCGTCGTCATATTTGAAACAGATATTTCAAAAGGGCTCCCAACTCGTAATGATGTCCGTAAAAGTTTCGAAAGGATAAATTCAATTTCAGCACTTGGAAAATTATGCGGCTAGTGAGTTGAATCACAAACATATCGTGTCGGTCAACCAAGTTGTGATGTTTACCGTTCAACTAAAAATGTCAGTTTCAGTCATTCTTAATCATAAGTTTGGGGGTAGTTTTTCAGGAGCAAATCCATTCTAATGAAGTCCGTATAATGTGAACATGTACGAGCATAATGTCGCTATTGAGATATGTAAACACCATACGATAGAGCAAATGATCTGTTTCGAGAAATGAGAAGTTGACAATTGAAAAACAAATCTCACAGATTTTTGTTGAAGTAATTCATTTATGTTGATATCGAGAAAACTATCAAGATATGAACCCGACTTTGCAGTTTCGATTTTATTCTTCATCTCAAGTTCGATGTGATATGAAATTAAAGAATTCAGTGAAGTGTTGATCAATTAGTTTGATGAGATCCTCAAATTATATCAAACAGAAATTATGGAACATTTTAAGATGGATTTTGTTCTTTTATGTCTTTAAGATTAAGTTTTTGTGTGTATTCTGCTAATTATGAGTAGAAAAACGAGTTGGAAAGAAGTATTTAATCTTTAAATACTTCCGAACAGCGATATATTAAACAAAAGTAATCGCAAGCAATATGTATATTTCCAAGTACTAGTTGTAGTCTTTTTAAAAAATGTTTATGCTTGATAATTGTTTGAATTTGTCAGGTTCATGTTATGATAAGTAGGCATGTTAATATAACGAAGAAGTTCTAAAAACATTGCAACTATAACCTTTCGTAGGTGATTTCATTTTATTTGATAACGAATTTGTAGTCTGGTAAGTTTTATAAAAACAATTATCCTACCTGTCTGCCATTGAGGTCAGAAAAATACATTCTTTACTCAATACCTTCATATATATAAGAAAGACGATGTGTTTTCATTGCCAATGAGACAACTCTTCGTAAGAGACCAAATGACACAGAAATTATCAATTATAGGTCACAATACGGCCTTCATCAATGGGCAAAGCCCATACCGCATAGTCAGCTATAAAAGCCCTGAAATGACAAATGTAACACAATTCAAACGAGAAAAATAACGTCCTAATTAACGTAAAACGACAAATAAACAAAAATGTTACACGGCAACAAACGACAACTCCTGGATTACAGGCTCCTGCCTAGGAAAAGGCACATACATACAGAATGAAGCGGGGTTAAACAGGACAGTGGTGTAACAGTACAACATAAGAACTAACTATAAAAATCAGTTGAAAAAACCTGAACTCATCAGATGGATACAAATAGAAATACATCTAACACAAAACACATGAATTTTTGAATTATTTGAAATAGTCGTTTAATGAAGCTGAAGCAAAAAGAGGAACAAATCTTCCTGGTAAACGAACCTTAAAATACTTGACAGATCATGTAAGAGAGATCCCAACCAACCCACCAACCTGGGACAGTGGTGTGATAGTATAACATAAGTACAAACTATAAAAATCAGTTGGAAATGGATGAACTTATCAAATGGATACAACTAGAAATACATCTAACAAAATCACATGCATTATTGAATTATTTGAAACATTCGTTTAAGGAAGATGAAGCCCAACTTCCTGGTAAACGAGTTTCAAAATACAGTACAGATCATATCAGTTATTGTTTATTTTCAAACAAAGAGATGACAATCTACTTATCTTAAGTGTGAAACACTTGAATAAATTAACCTGAAAGGAAATTAAAACAAAACTTTACAGAATAATTATTTAGAAAAATCACTTTGTTCTTAATTTATATATATACTTTTTTCGATAGTCAAATTTGACAGTATAAAGCATTTATGTGGGGTTTTTTTTCCGCATAAGTTATTTGGACATATAAACCTTAAATTCTTCACGTTTTAAGAATCTGTTCACATAGAAAAGAAGCTAAACAATTCAATTACGATAATATAAAACTTAGCAGATTTGGTATAATTGTCAATTAGACATCTTCCCATAAGGCATCACAGGATATGCGTACCCTGTCAACGCATCCGGTCTTGTCCTGTTTGGAGTCCACGCGATTTCCAACGTATCGTACATAAGTAAATATTAAAAATATCAAGAAACTAAAAACTCCTAATAAAAAGCATACCTGATTTATTCTATTGATACAGATGTACATTTTAACATCTAATATCATTGTATATAGTTGTTTGTGTCAATGTTGATTCAAAAAATTTCCTCGGGAGAAACCAGTTTTACCCCATTCTTAGCTGTGTATGTTTTTGTATATATATATATATATATATATATATATATATATATATATATATATATATATATCATACAGCATATGTGTGTATCATATGCATCTGATCATTCAAAGGATCCGTTTCAGAAGAAACAACTATTTTTGCGATGATAGACGTTCAACCTCTTCCTTTGCTGCTTTTGTCGATAATGACGTCTTAAGGGCATACGATATAGTTTTGATCACATATTGAAATTTTGATGAAAATTTGCACAGAGGCTATTTTTTTACCCGTTTAAATCAAATATGTAATAAAAAATATACCTGCATGTGCTACTTTTTGTGTAAAATGAGGCCGAAATTTCAGATATTGGTTCAAAATTCGGATATGTTGACGTATTTTTCCTTTCAAAAGAATTACATAACTTTTTTGTTTTAAAAGGTAAACAGAAGCTGTTTTTTGTTAAATTATTTGTAATATCTATTCTATATAAATATCCTAAAAATTTGTGGATTTTTTTCTTAGTAATAACTCATTTTTATCAAATGTTCACGAATTAAGAAGAAAAACCGTCTTTTTTTGCTGTATATTTATCAAATTTCAAAAAATTGCATTCTTGACTTTTTTATGAAAATTGGTACAACTAATCTTCATACGTAATTAAACCAAATGTCATTTTAAAAAACGAGGGGTCCATGAACTCGTTTTCAAATTAAATCAACTTGAATGATAAAAATCAGTCGAAAAATGCACTTTTTCCCGATATGCCACAGTTTGACGTCGCGAAAACAAAATTTTACGTTAGCAACGTCATCCCCTCCCCTCTAACTGTATCGTATGCATTTTGTAAGGTTTTAAAGACGTATTTACCATGTTTTGTATTTACCAGACGTTGTCAAACTTTTTTTCGAACGTTAGAATTTATTTTTTACCGCCAAATAATGCTACAATTTTTGGGCAGAAATTTTCAGAAATATTTTTTAGAATTTTCTGGCTTCAATAATACATCAGTACAACGATAATTCCATTTTAATATTATTTTCATAATTGGAAATTACCAAATATAATACCATTACAAGCTCAATCACAATTTGATATTTTTGTATGTGTCTATAAATAAAACAAATCTACTTATTTCATTTTTATAAATTGATCTGTGATAACAATAATATCTCAAAATTCATTCATGTGACGCGAAGTTGGTATTTCGTTTCTGGGTTCCTGGTATATTGTCGTAAATTTATTGGAGGTGTCTGTTGTTATTCTGTGGTAAACATGTTGTAATGTTCTATTATAACATTTATTTATATATATTTATCTGTGCTGAGTGTTCTTGTTTTTATAGAAATAAGAAGATGTGGTATAAGTGCCAATGAGACCTTGTTTGTACTGTTTCGTAGTGTTATCATTTAAGTGGTATTTTTACCATAACCCCAGCTTACTATATATGAATCATATATTGATGACAAACTTGAAAATTAAACAGATATCTCCAACAACATTACCAAAGAGGAAATCAGGATTAATCATAGGTATGTTTCATGTTCCTTTCACCTATGGATGAAGAACTGGATCTTTCTTCAAAATATTGAATACCTTAATCTCAAAGCCATTCGTACAAGAATAGTTATACTGCTGGGTCTTGCAAGTGCTCCGCAAAACTTTCAATTTTATCAGCCATCCAAGCCGGACCAAATCTATAGTGTAACCACATACTCTAAGGGCGGTGTGAGTTATATTAGGATATTTGAAGATTTCAAATTTCTGTAAGAGTAAATACAAATTTTCCTATATTGCAAAAGTATGAAAACAGTTGGCTTATCTACCTCTTTCATCTTTACAAACGTATGAACAAATCAACAGAGTTAATCTGTTTTTGCTCCATAACAATGACCAGTGTGGATATATTAATATCTTGTTGTAGTGTGGTATAACACATTCTTTGTAAACAAAATACTCCTAATATATATAAAAAAAAAGCTATACATATGCTTGATTTCTTGATTGTCAGCATAGTTGTTACGTTTGGAGGACAACCGACATAACTATGAGACCAAATGTGCTCCTCTTCTTCATATCTTGCCGATTTGCTCTTTTATTCATATGAGGCAGATTTTATAAAGGAGTTTCCAAGGAAGAATAAAAAAATATTCTTTAACCTAACGTTCAGCTAATTGTCCTCTCAATAAATATTACATAGTTTGGTGCCTATGTTGAAAGCATTTATCCCACTGAACCTTTAAAAAAGGAAATAACAGAAACAGTCTGCCTTATATCTTGACTTGAAGGCCGTACATTGACCTATAATGGTTTACTTTTATAAATTGTTATTTGGATGGAGAGTTGTCTCATTGGCACTCACACCACATCTTCCTATATCTATTAAATCTAGAAATTGACAATATGAGGTCGATTAAGAACAAAATTTACGACAAAAGAGATTATTTTAGCTTCCCTGTTGTGAACTTTCATTTCTATGCAGCAAGATTCTAGTAGCGTCTATATATGGATTTTCATATCACAAATGATACACTATTCGATTTCATTAATAGAGAGTCGCTACTTGCAACATGTAAAAGAAAGCAATTAAGACAAAGGTTCCAAGTGGTGGAGTTAAAGTAATCCTTTCGAAAATTTTACGGACATCACTTCGAATTTGTTGACCCTTTTGAAATATATTTAAGGTAGGACTGTAATATTTTTTCTGTCTATGAAGAAATAACATAAAAAATACGGTGCACATTAAATAACTCGCGTAGCGGGTTATTTTAAAGTGTGCACCACAATCTTGATGTTATTTCGAACAGACAGAAAAAATATTACAGTCATTCCTTATAATTTAAATCTAAGCAGCGGTAAATCATGAAAAAACTTTGTTGACGTCACTGTCACATGATAAAATTATGTTTATGAGCTGATAGACAAAACACTGTCAGCCAATCAGAAGACGCGTTACATCCAAAACTAAATTATATATATATATAAATGAAGACGGTTAAGTTTCAATTGTGGTAACCAGAATCTTGTCCTCTTTACACGGAATGTCAGATACTAGTAACCGAATAATACTGATCATCGAGTGTATACAAACATGAGCAACATGACAAATACCACATGTGGAGCTGGATCTGATTACCAAAACGGCGCACCTTTGATCCCCTGGTGTTGGTGGGCTTCGTGTTACTCAGTGTTTTGTGGTCTATATTGTATTTTGAATACTTTTGTAAATTTTTGTCGTCTTTTTTGTTTTTGCCATGGTGTGTCAGTTTGTAATCGGCTTATTATGTTGATTTAAAATTTGGAATCTTCCGCCTCTCATTAATCATGATTTACTAAAATCACTATTTACTAAAATGTGCATGATGATAAAGTTTCTAGGACGAATACTTCCTTAAATATTCATTAAAAATATTAATTAGACAAGTAAATCTGAAACGACTGACAAGTATCTATTGAATCAATGATTATCTTTAACGCAACTGTCAGCTCTCTTGTCTATATAGTGATAGTCATGCTTTTAAATGGCAGAAATTCGGAGTGCCCAAACAAACCAACAAGATTCGTCTAGAAAACTTGCCATTCTAAGCGATTAATTTCGTGGTAAAGTAGAACGCATATGCTTCATGGAGTTTCGGACATTAAACACCATGTTAACATGCCAATGCTTCTGTAGATGTATTACGGAGACCACTCACTTTGCCAGCGATGCTATTTTTGTTAATTAAAAGACAAACATGCATTCATTAATAACTGTGTATATATTGTAGATATTTTCTCTAGAAAACTGTATGTTCCAAGTTAGGAACATAACAGTTGTTTTCCATGCATTCCCTTGGTAAATAGAGTCGATAGTTTGATTTTGTAAGGTTTTAAAGACTTCCATCTTTTGTATTTACCATGTTTTGTATTTACCATGTTTTGTATTTACCATCTTTTGTATTTACCATCTTTTGTATTTACCATCTTTTGTATTTACCATCTTTTGTATTTACCATGTTTTGTATTTACCATGTTTTGTTGCTACTGTTCTTCTTTTTAAAGTTTACCAGAGCTAGTGTCTAACATGTTAAAACAATGCACTTAGTAGGGCAAATAAAGTCCTGTAATCCTGTTGTGTGGAAATTTTTATTTCAAAATTGAAAAGATTTAAATGGCTTTAACCAATTCACAAAACATGAGAAAAAGTACCTCAATCGGTTCATTTAAATCTAGTACCCAAACCCAAAAATTGTAATATCAAAATGAAGCTTCGTTTATTTATTTTAACAATAGTAAAATTGAATGGAAATGGGGAATGTGTCAAAGAGTCAACAACCCGACCAAAGAGTAAAAAAACGGCCATAGACCTCCAATAAATCTTCAACACAGTGAGACAATCCCGCACCCGGAGGCGGACTTCAGCTGGCCCCCAGACAAAAATTTGTTCTAGTTCAGTATATATCACTTCCTCACTTAGGTAATATTATTGTCACCAGCACTAGTTGGTTGACCATTATAGAGGTTCCATTTTACAAATGGTTATCAATATGTTCCCGTTGTCGTATTCATCTGTTTTTCTAATACTGGCTTTTAATTACTAGCAGCTTTTGCATACCCTTTGGCCATTGCTCCGGATGCCACATACAGATCATGCTATAGATTTGGAGACTAGAACATCCGCCATAGATTCGGTCACTATAGAACTTGCCATAGATTTGGATTTTAAAAATCTGCCATAGATTTGGGGTGGCATGACGTCATATTAACCATAGATCTGGAATCCGCCATGGATGTGAGTCTACATATATAACGAAAACAACATAAATTGTCAAATTTATGAACTGAGAGCGGAAAAAAATATATTGTCCAATTCAGAAACATGAAGTGGCAAAAACAGAGGACTTTCTCAATATAATGCATCTATATCAACGATTTCAATTATCTATGAGAATAATTGTTAAACCATGGAATAATGTTAATTTGATTATTATATACTTTATAGTGAATACAGCTAAATTGGGTGTAATACGATCAACGGCGGTCGTGCTGTATCAGCTAACCGTGATGATATCGATACTAGTCACGGTTGCAAGGCTTTGTCACACCTTTTATCTTTATGACGTCACGTCATCGATGTCAGTCACTGTTTTAAAGGCTTTATCAACCCCTAATCTGAATGACGTCATGTCACATGAAAAAACATATTTGAGAAGGGCATCACAAGACGATATTACAGCATTTTCATTGGTATTCAATAGGTTATTGATGACTTTCTAAGGTTGAGACGATTAACATTTCGTCCATGGCATATATATGATTTCTTCAATAATATGTAAAACACTCACACATTTCAGTCTTCTTTCTTGTCAAATTTTATTACATTCTGAAGCGTACAAAAAGTTCAACGATGTCTGATATTAAATTTTGACACCGAAAAAGGACATATGACGTCCTACTGGAATGTGCAAAAGACTAGATCAACATTTCGCGAATTTTTTTATTTTACACATTGAAAGTGTTGAACATAGGGAAAATAGGTTTAACAACTATTGGAAGCTAGATACAGCTCTTGTTATTAATCTATAATTATAATCCAATTGGAGTGTTGGGAAAGTACAGTGTAGTTCTGACAAAAAACTAGTAGAGTGTATAAATCTCATAGTATAGTTGTATATGGAGATAAACCATCGCACTTGGATCTCAAATATAAAGCTATCTCTATATATAGCTATTTTTATCAAAAGTCGACACATAACATTAAAATATTCACATGACGAAATAATGACGAAATAAAGATTGGTTTCATGGTATGGATAAGTGGAATTATCTAACAAATCCATATCAGCATTAAGTATCGATTCTCTGCTTGGTTGACATGAATAACATTGTGATTGCCGATGAGTATTGATGAGATAGAGTTCTCTAGAAGTATCACGCATGATAAGGGGAGGCCCAAAAGAGTATATATAAATAACTCATAACAATAACATGGTATCTCTTTCCGAGGAGTAAATGAATAACAATCAGCCAAAACAACTGCATTTAAAGGATATATTTGATGGTTTCTCTACTTGTTTTGGTTGGACTTAAACGAATCACATTGTAAAAGTCGTAAGTAACACTGATAACACTGATAACGTACTGATATATCATAACATACTCGAAATAGGTCAAGTAATCAGATAATTGATTTACTGACATCTATTATTTCTTACTTTCTGATAGATATAAATGATATAATGTTTGTGATTTGTTTTTCAATATCACAAAAATAAGAGTTTTGTAATCATATTATATTACCATACCAAATACTTAGGTGGGATTACTGATATAGTCATGCTCAGTGACTATCCAAAATGATCAGATTTCACATTAATTGCCTTCAAGTTTTGATTTTCTTTTTTCTGCTGAAAGAAAAATATGACAACCATTTCGTAGAGCTTCCTCATAGCATCGATATGCTAAGTCCTTATCACCGGATATCTCATAGCACACTCCAAGTACTGTTATCGAAGCAGATATACATCTTTGAGAAATAGAATATCTATGTGTCACTGTTAGATATAAATCACGTAAAGACTTTTGTCTGTTGTAAATATCACCAAGATGATGATAGCATAGAACATTAAGACAGTGGGACATAACAACAGGTTGTAGGGTTAATATTTGTGTTTCAACATCCAGCTTTAGTTCTTCTGGAATTAATGATGAGTTCGGGATGTATTCGACATTACCTATAGTAGCTATTTTCATCCTGTCATTTAAATTCATTGTAGAATGTATATTTTGTCTGTAACAATTTCTGTGAACTTCACATTTGTCATCATCCTTCTGCATCATATCAGGTAAACATCTTGATAGAACATAATCCGTTAGTCTAAGTGAAACATTAAACTGTCCTGTTACGTAATAAAATGATGCGTATAACAACCAACCTGATACAGCATCAGACTTGGTGCCGTTTTGTAAAAGTTTATGATAGCATTTGCGTATGTTATACGTGTTGCCTATTGCGCTTGGTGATGGTAGTAGTTGTGCAAAAATTTTACTGGCTCCGGCATAATGATATGTACATACATTATTAATAAAAGTAGACGATTCAGACTTTAGTAAAGATTTAGTACGTTCAGTCCTTGTTGTCCAACATGAATCGTAAGGCAATCTCGTAATCCTGTAAAAAAGGAAGTCTAACATAACGGATTGAGATTCACTATTTGCACTTGCTAAACGGGAATTGTCAGACGGAAATAAACTAGTTATCAACCCATCAATTCCCCCAAATTTAATACTCTCAAGTACACCTAGTAGTATATTCTTGTTACTCTGATTGATCTTTCCTATGAACATGTTGTGTTCAGGTATAAAATAGTTCGGACAGTAACATGTGTTTACCCTTGACATTAATTTATCAAGACAGAGAGAAAAGCAATAATACAATTTAGGCAGTTGAAATGTGTCAATATCCAACTCCTCTGAAACCCAAAATAATGCCGTCTTCATGAAGTAGGAACATAATAGCTCTTTGACATCATTATCAGTGTTAATTATACATTTCAATGTTAATTTAAGTAGACCGTAACATAAGAATTGAGTAAAATTGAACGAATGTACAAGTATTTTTTCTCCCACAGAGAAAGATATTCTCCATAAGAATTCATTATTTGATAATATCTTAGGTCCTATAGGTACTAATAAGCATCTGTTTTTCATTATTCTGTCAATAACAAAGTTTGTAGGCCATTGCAATCGATGACGAGATGCCCATTGAATTGCGTTGTGAGGCAGATATTTACTCCGTATACAGAATGCAATATCTATCGTTTGGTCTTGGTCTGATATACATGGGCCATGTTCACATAGATCTATAATGGAGTACTCTTGCTTAACTAAATCTAGAAAGAGTTTTACTGAAAGATAAAATTGTGTACCGGTACATGTACCTAGTGGACAACGGCCACACTGTTCACGGAGGGATACTTCATTATGTGCTGCTACCGGTCTGAGTATAGCAAACCCAGGATGATCAATATCTATTTCCATAACACATGTTACAAAATTACTACGACGTTTCGGATTTTTGATGTTCTTTTCATTCTGTGTTATTTCTATGTCATGGAGTACGTACATAACATCCATGTCACTGCCTGGTAAATCTAGTCCTTCTGCCAGACTCCCACTTGATATTTGTGTACGATTTCTGAAACATGATGAATTGAAGAGCCTATCTTCTATGATAAATAGTCGCTGTCGCTTTCGTATATTTATTTCAGTACCAACTATTTGTACTAGGTGCTCGTATAAGCATTTCTCCCTTGGATTTGTTTCGAAACAAAGCAAGTGACCTATGAAAAATATATATAATTACATATTTATCAAAAAAAAAACAACAATGCCGTCCATACATGGAGAGTTACATGTATCTCCCTGATATTTATACTAAGCAATCGTTAAAATTAGAGTGTCATTATTAACAGATATGTAGACAAATCCGACCTCTAGTGTACATTCTACATCCAATGCAACAATACTTATCATGGTGTCTATTGCGTCTCTTGGTATCATCGGCCTAGAACTCAACACCATTGCCTACATATTTGTATTGCACATTTATAGAATAACTAACCGAAGAATTCAAATAGAGAAAAATATTCAACGAGTGACCAAACAACACATTAATTCATGAATGCGCGTAGCGCATGAGTTAATTATCAGTGTTGTTCGGTCACGAGTTGAATATTTTTCGATATTTGAATTCTTTGATTAGTTATTCTTTTTATTACATTGGCAAATGGCTTTTTTAATGAAATTAATGTAGAAAATGTAAGGAACTATATCTTTTTTCTATGCATTTACAATTTGTTTTGATCCGACGTTATCGACGTCTTGACAACGCCTATTGTTGTATGACGTCAGAGAGTGAAATAAGCACGTTTATTTCACATGTGAAATTATCGGTTTTTATTTGACTTGGAAATCAATGTAATTCAACGCTACCAATGTAATAAAATATAATAATTGTTTTGGCATTTGTAGCTTAATGAATGTCCATGAAAATGTAAAATGTTGATATGATGTATATTTGATGAGTTCATTTCTGCAGATTAACTATTTATAAGCAGTTAAATCATTCAAAACACAAATTTGTTTTATTAAACCGTATGCAAATATAGACTTATCTGAACTTTTGCGTTATTTGTTGTGGTTAAGCGCTTCTGATTAAGGTAGATTTAGAAAAGCGGTTAAGTCCAACTTTATTTATAAAGAGATTTTTCATATATATTGTATCATCAACCAAAGATCTACCTTTGCATGTAATATACCTTAAAATAAATTCACTGTAAACCGCCATATAGGATGGTACAACGGCAGTATACAACCGTCTAGTTTTTTACCTAAATCTTCAAATTTTTAGACAGACTTGCAGTTCATGTGTTAAACTGCTTATTTGTATAAAGAAACATAGGTGATTTATTGCATTATCCAAAATGTTTAAACAAATTCCAAATTTTTATGTTTTAAAAGTCAATTTTTCAGCTTGGTAATTTTTGGGGATGTAACTCTTATACTATTTTATAGCAAAATTTGTATACTGGAATGGTAGTGAAATTTGCCTTTTTTATTTGTAGTAAGAAACCAAGTTCGGTGACACCATTTCTTCTTTCTATTTTCTCAAAGCATATTATAAAACCTATCTTCTAATGTTTTATTTCGAACTTTTATCTCATAGACTTCTTTTTATTCACAAAAATGTGTTTGGTCATGAACAATGTATATAAATTTTGGCAATTTTGCACGACTTGTAGCTTAAAAATAGCACGGTGAACCATACTTTTTATCATATTTCTGAAAAAAGCATTGAAAACCCTCATTTTGCCAAAATATTTTTTTTAATTAGATTGAATATATATACCGATGATCCACCTTAATATTTAGCCTGTTTGTACTGAAATTGATATAAATCTTCCTTGCTCGAATTTCACTTTACAGATATTATTTGTGCTATAAATTTAGTTCATCCTGTCCACGAATATTCGATTGCAAATAAGTGAATGCGACTCATTACCAATTTGTCGTGTCATAAGTAGGATGAATCATCATTATGATGGCCTATAGATAATCCGGAATTGTAATATTCTGGAGCAAATGAATTAGAATTGATTTTTGGTGGGGTTTCTGATCCTCAGTCATTAACCTTCTTGTGAATTTTTGTGTGAACTACTTTGTATATATGTCATGTATCTCTTTATTTTGTCCTTTGTTGTTTTTTTTTTTTTTGTTAATTGTGTTCATCGTTTGTTGTTCTTTTTTTTTGTTTTGGTCATGCTGCACGCAAAGTTTCTTTTTTTTTGTACTGCGTTTCTCTGTTCTCTGTTTGTTTGTTTTACTTTTTGGTCATGGTGTTGTTTGTTTGTGTTTAGCTTATAGTTACGATTAACGTCTTGGTAGACCGTTTCTACATTTTGATGACATCAAAACCAGTATACAACTGTCATCGCCTACTGTTTTAGAAATTGACATGAGAAAGTTACTACCTGTAATACAGTCTGTACAGTTCTCCAAGTATTCTAGATATTCATTGGACGATTTGTCAGGATATCTTAGGTTCAGTATCCACTGTTCCTTAGTTTTCCTTCTTTCTAAACAAGCTTTATATATTCGTTCAAACTGACTGATTGTAAGTCCAAAGACGTCATTTGTTACCACCATTCCTCCATCGAAAGATTGGTAAAGTAATGGTGTAAACTTACGCTTTCCACTGTACTGAAAACGTTTTACATCGTATATTTCCCAGTACGTAGTTTTCTTTATGCCAAATAGATTTTCATCCTCAGAATGGTCTTGGTTTCCGGAGTGTCCGTTCATATGTCTACAAGAAATATACAATTTCATAGATTGAACTATGGATTTAATACTAGTATTTGTATTCAATTAATTCAAAGTTTTCAATATATGTTCCATTTTCCAAATAGTATACCGATTATAAGGTAATATATAGGCTGTTTAGATATAAAATTTGGTTTATACATTTTAATAACATGTTACTATAACCGCGTTTCTAGTATGTATTAACGTTTCATATCTTTAGTTTATAACGTTTTGTTTATTTGTTCTGTTCCTAATACGTATGCACGCGTCTTAATATGAGATACTATTGTACGTGTATAAGTAAAAGCTAATCATTTTAAGTACTTTGATATGGTTATACAGGGAATTTTCTTTTTTGTTTATAATAAAGGAGATGAATTTTATTGCAAATCAGACAACCATCCAACAAAATCCAAACAACATGGATAAAGCAATTAAAGGTCATCGACAGCTTTCAACAATGAACAAAACCCAAAGAGTATAGATGATGCAAATTAACCCTCCATTACAAAATGTAAAACAATTGAAGCAAAATGCAGTCGCAAATCGTTGATAACTTGTACAACAACTAGGTTGATATCACTGCTAACTTCAAGGGACTTTTCGTCTCCAACCAAGTAGTCGGCAATATTGTGCTGATAAATAAGTAATTATTGTATACACTTTATCACTATTTGGAAATCTGCACCGTTTGACCTGCATGAGAATCTGCGCCGCTTGAAATATTGACGTCAAACAATCACTTTATTTCCATTGCAGCGTCAGATATTTTGTATTATGACGTCAAAATTTTACCTTTGAGATGTCCAGTAATGGCTTACAAATAGCAATAAAGTGTATTAATTTTCTGTAATTTTACTGGAATAAAGTGTGGAATTAATCGAATCTCAATCTTTATGATATTCGTAAGAAATATAACTCAATTCCTATCTGTAACACAACCCTTTCTAGTGAAAATATGTCACAGAAAATATGAAATTATGTATTCTTTGAACTTATAATATATCTGCATATATTCATAACAAGAAGTCATGCCACAGCATATTACAGAGTTGACGTACATTCAATTTGATTTGCCTGTCTAACATAAAAAAGGTAATACAATACAAAACTTGCAACTTCTCGTTTTGCCTTTCATACAAAATGTCATAAAGGTTAAGTGGATATTACGTTTAACAGAGCCTACGCATGTTTACAACTACCATTCAAAAAGCATACAACTGTGGAGACACACTGACGTTTTATGAATCGTAATGATGACAACTGGCGCAAATACAAAAATTCAGTCCTGGTATCTATTATGAGTTTATTCATGATCAACACCTTAACCTGGACTACAGTAACCATATTTTATCAAAGGAAATCAGTTTACATACGTCTTGACCTTGAACTTATGAATCATAATGTAAAAGTTGTACCGGAGCACCTGAGATCACCACCGGTTTTTGGTGGGGTTCGTGTTGCTAAGTCTTTAGTTTGCTATGTTGTGTCTTGTGTACTACTATTTGTCTGTTTGTCTTTTTATTTTCTATCCATGGCGTTGTCAGTTTTTTTCAATCTATGAGTTTGACTGTCCCTCTGGTATCTTTCGTCCCTCTTTTGTAACTGGAATATATATTTGAGTTATGATATCTTTTACTGCAATGAGATAAAGTTTACATTACCTTCAATAGAGATATATTAAATGCAATGGTATAAAAAGATATGAGAAGATGTGGTATGAGTGCCAATGAGACAACTTTCCCTCCAAGTCATATAAGTAAACCATAAAGATTAACTTACCTTCAATGGGGATTTACAGCTTAGCCTCTGCCTAACACACAAACTCTATGATTATACACTGCGACAGTTTTAGGAAGATGAAAACGAAAGAAAAAAGACTTCCTCTACGAAAATTATAAAACTTGTTGTTGAGAAATTTTCATTGGTTCATAATTTAACAAAGAGATGGACAGATGTTTATCATAAGTGATGTGTACATTTTTAAATGTACAGTAAGGAAATTGAATTAAGTAAGAGTTGCAACTAATTTGCTTTTTTTTTTGTCGAATTTTACGATGTACTCATAGCTTTAGGATGATTTATTGTTTTCTTTTTGCATTTTGTCATACCATTCATCACACATCACTTTTCTGGATTGTTGAACTTATAAATCGTTTTATTAAAGATACGTTTAACAGCAAAACACTTGTCGTCAATCAAATAAATCAATCTTGGGGAAAACGCATGTGGATATAAATAATATTTGATAAAACACGATTTTTTTCACATTTATTAGAAACATAACTGATTTCGTATGATTGCTGATGAGACAAAAAATGTTCATCTATAGGTCATCGTAAGACCTTTAACAACGCACAAAATCCATACTGCATAGTAAACTATGAAAGGACTAAAAATGAAAAATGTCAAGCAATATTAGTTTAAACGAGAATAAGTTATAGGTCCGATTTATGTACAAAACAATAAACGAAAAAAAACCCATTTGATATAGAACAAAAAACCTACCTCACATGCTCCTGACTGGTCACAGGAACATACAGAATGAAGCGGAGTTTGCTGAAGCAAAGTTGGACATCATTTTGGCAGTCGGAAGTGAATAAGTATTAAAATTGAACCGTTAAATCATATGCCTCGTGTAAAAATATTGGCATGCTCTCTGAATATGTAGAACCCATAGAACAACTCTTTAAGCCGTCTAGAGGTGACCTTTTGCAAAACAAAACGTCTGTCCCAATCCAATATACACTCATTTTCCAATGGCAATTAAAATTTTCCCGACCTTCATCCTGAAAAGCCTGTATTACTCGTCCTGAACATGGATAAAGTGTTTGGCACTGGACGTAAATTAAACGTCTATCAATTTGGTTGTGGTAGTGGAATGTATCTGTCGTCATCCGTTTAATTTTTTTGCGAGAGTTGCAGTTTAAGTTATAATTGCATTGCATGATCAACGATTAAACATAACTTTTAATACTACGGTATATTATTTCAGCCTTTGTAATTACCGATACAATGGTTAGCAGATGGATGCTATTTCATGGGTCTAATTGTTACCATACACAAATAGTGTACTGTAAATTCAGAAATTATTGCGTGCATTTATTATTGCGATTTTTTCAAATTAGACTTAAATGCGATTTTAATTTTTACGATTTTGAGAAATATCCTGTTTAGTTTATATAAAATATTTCAAAATGCGAGTTTAAATTATTGCGTTTACAACTCTGTCGCATTTATCGCAATAATAAAAAACCTCTCAATAATTTCTGAATTAACAGTATTCAAATCCAGCTGGTTCAGTATAGATAATGAGGAAGAAAGAATTTTTTTATGATAAAGAAAATAAAAACACAAAGAGAAAAATGAGAAAAAAATCGACACCGGATTAGCTTCAAATACTTAAGCCTCGGTCACACCTTACCGGATAACACGAACGGACGCCTAACGGATGAAAATAAAAGTTGTCCGTTGACAAAATTGTTATCCGTTGGGAGTCCGTTGATGTACTGACCAAACAAAACGGACGCGTAACGAATGCATAACGGACACACACCGGATATGCAACGTACGAGGAACGGAAACGTACCGGACAGAACGGATGTCGAACGTACATCCAACGGACGAGTACCGCATAAAACGGACACATAACGGAAGTGTACCGGATAAATGGATGAACAAGATATACTGAAAATTAAAGGCGACAATAATAATACATGTAAATCGCATAAATATTCAAAAATTTCTGTGTAACTGGTTTTCGTTTGTTCTTCAAAATGCCGCCAAAGGGCAGTGTCTGGCCTGAATAAGATCTGCTTAATTGTGAAGACGTGCTCTTACTCTAGGATCGATTATGAATAATAAGAATTCATGAACCTTAAGAAATCTGACATACCAATAATTGGTATTTCTGACACGAAACTTTCAATTGGCATTTATCCGTTTCTGATCCGTTCATCATTCGTTTTATCCGTTATACGTCCGGTAGAAGTCCGTTTCACATTCGTTCAACATCCGTTTTATCCGTTAAACGTCCGGTAGAAGTCCGTTGGTGAATTTATTTGCCAGACCTCCAACGGATGTATAACGGATACGTAACGGATACAAAACGGAAACGAAACGGACGAGTACCGTACAAAACGGACGCCTACCGGACGTTCAACGGACATTTCATCCGTTGGACGTCCGTTTAAAGTTTTGAACATGCTCAAAATTTTCCACCGGACAGAACGGACGTCGACGGATAAAACGTACGCTAAACGGCCATGCAACGGATATGGACGGACGTCTAACGGATAAGAACTGACGTCTAACGGACATGAACGGACTGAAAAAAAGTTATCCGTTAGGCATCCGTTCGAGCTATCCGTTAAGGTGTGACCGAGGCTTTATGATTTCATTAGCAACCTTGTCATGTATTTCATCTCACTTTTTCGATTTAATCACATATCATGAAGCCTAAGATAGTGACCGACCTATTCCAGCGGCTCATCCCTACCACTCATTACATGCTTAGTGGCCCCGCGGCTTTATCATAGTGTTGCTATCTCCAAAGTTTTGATTTCATGGGCATTGAATGGCCTAGATTTGAGTCACATGGAAAATAAATATTAACTTGAATGATCTGACACATTATATTCGAAACACATTGAGAACGTTTTCACACGAATATTGGTATTCTATTCTATTGTAAGTTTGCTTTCATATACTTAGACATGTAACTTACATCCGTTTATATTACCATGCATAGGTACTAGTACTCCTTCTTTGCATAAACATGCTCTGTCATCCACCCACCTCTTTCTCAATCTCTCTTTCATCTCCTCTGTCTCTCGTGTATCTTTAATCTTTAACGACCTCTCACTTCCATTTCTCTCTTTTTTTCTCATCCATACTCTCTCGTTTCTCTCATTCATTCTAAATGATCGACATCTACTCACTCTTTTTCATCCACTCACTCTCTCGCATCTTTTCATTCTGTCCTCCCTTCACTGTCTCTTCCTCATCCACTCGCTCATCCACTCACTCTCTCTCTCTCTCTCTCTCACTGTCTTGCTCATCCACTACCTCACTCTGTCTCTCACTCTCTCCCTTTTTCTCACTCTCTCTCGCTCATCCACCCCCGCTGTTTCTCCCTTATCAGTTCATACTCACTCTGTCTCTCGCTCATCCGCTCATACTCACTCTGTCTCTCGCTTATCCACTCCCGCTCATCCGCTCATACTCACTCTGTATCTCGCTTATCCACTCCCGATCATTCACTCATACTCACTCTGTCTCTCGCTCATCGCTCATCCGCTCATACTCACTCTGTCTCTCACTCATCCGCTCATACTCACTCTGTCTCTATCTCATCCGCTCATACTCACTCAGTCTCTCGCGTATTTACTCACTATGTCACTCTCTCTCTCTCTGTCGCTCATCTATTCACTCTGTCTTTCGCTCATTCACTCAATCTCTCGCGCATTTACTCACTCTGTCACTCTCTGTCGCTCATCTACTCACTGTCTCTCTCGCTCATCAACTTACTGTCTCGGTCTCTCGCTCATCCACTCACTCTGTTTCATTCGCTCATCCATTTGTTCTGTCTGTCTCTCACTCATCCATTCATTCTCTCTGTATCTCACTCATCCACTCACTCTCATATTCATCTTCAAATATGACCTTTACGTGGACATCCTCTTAAGCAATTTACAACCCGACAGGACTTACACCACTTACATGATGACTGGCTAAAGCAATGCTTATGTTCTACTCCGCTGTGATTAATCACAGTATATCTAGGATAACACCACTGTCTATCTACCAGTGTCTGTGAAAGGTCAGCACCCTCACCTTCAGTTAAACTTCATTAGGTGAGGAGCAAGTCTCTGTGTTTTGACATGAATCTTTTAGTCTCGATCAAATGTTGTATGCTTTGGTATTTTTACAATTGACTTCTTTCAGTTTAATCTTCATGAAGGATCTTTATGATAGTTTGCTATCATTTTCATGATTGGTTTTCATCATTCCATGTGCTTTTCAAATAAAACTGACTAAACATGTTTTAATTAATTAATAATTGGGAAAATTGCAAACATCCATATTAAAGGGTGGTAACTGCATTTGATATTTTATTTAGATTGCAACCATATGTCGGTGCGTGTTTTGTAGAAACAGTTTTCAACCAAGATCCTTGGCTTTTCCCAGAAAGCTAGCACACACTAAATTGTGGCCTTTACTAAGGTTTTGGTTTATTCCGTCAGACTTGGAAACATAGTAATATATCAGCAAAATTTCGACAAAAAAGTACCAAATATAATTCTGTTATCAATTTCAGTTATCGTTCAAAATCCATGATAAACAACTATAACGAAGTTGACCAACTGCAATAATTGTTTCAAAAACACAAAACTAGGTAGAAGTTATCATTACAGGTAGAAACTCCTGTAAGACTTTTAAGCTTTATTTTGTTTTTTTTTTTTTCTCTACGATATATCTTTAAAGTTTTTACCCAAAACGCAACAAGCGTAATAGTTAAAGACTGACTTGTGTATTAGTTTTGCTTTTCTGCAATTTTTACCTATTTCAAAAGATTTGATTTCAAGGGCACCGAATGAAGTAGAGTCACGTGGTTATGCATAAAATTGTCAAATTTGCCATTCACTACAAGCTTAAAGGGTTTCATTCGAGACAATTTTGTTTGCTTTCATATGGTCGTATATTCTACATCCGCTCATATAGCCATTAAATCTACAGTCCGTATTCAAACCAAGATTTTATTAAAACGATCTTTGTAATGGCTTAAAAACAATATGTTTGACAACTACAGTGGCCTTTGAACAATGGAGACAATAAACTCGTTACACTCATATAAAACCATATCACAGTTCGGATCGTTTTCAGATGCTTTAATTGACTTCATATTCTTTCATTGCGTATATTTGAAGATTGAAGACGGGCTGGATTTGGTTATTTTGAATGAGAAATGACATTTATGGATTGATAGTACGACAAAACAGTAAAGATGCACAGAAATTAACAATGAACCAATTACAAACTCAAAACCGGTCGTAATTATAGATCATTGCTCCAAAATATTCATTTCTGAATTAGTGCATTATATTAACGTATATGTTATAACCATTAAACAGCACTACGCTCGTAGTGTGACGTAATATGGCTATGGCTAAAGTAGGTCACTCCATCAGGTCTCAAATCACCAAGTAATTTTGAAGCTAATGACATATTTGAAAATTGAATAAAACGATTTAGACCATTTCTTAAGGTCACTTGTCCTTTTAAATGAGACGGTTATGTCGCAATGATTGGATAATGTTGAAGTCACGTGACTTTCAAATGATCGATTCTACAGATGTTAGTCAAGATAGCTAGGAAAAGATGGTTGGTTTGTGTTGATGATTTTGATTGTAAATTACATTTATAGTTTTCAGCTCCAAATTATTATGTTTTCGATCAGATCTTGGTCTTCTCGATGTTCACTTAATTCTGATGATTCACTGTGTGCATATGGAACCATGCCAAGAATTGGTATCACCTGCTGTGTATCTAAATCTAAAGTCGGTAGGTACATAATTTCTGTTGATGATTGAATTTCTGTTGACGGTAAATAACGAAGTCTAACGATGTTCAAAACTCGTCTCCTTTCTTGCATTCTTTGTTTTGTTTATGCTGCTTCGGCTTTCCTTTGATACCTTTCCCGATGTTTTCTATGATATAACAAGAAGTTCAAGGCCAGAAACGTAACAAATCCTACTGCTATCAAAACATGCGGTAACCATAAAAACTAAGATTGGTTTTCATCGTCATCATTTGTTGTCGTTTTGTTCAACGACGTCATCAGTTTGTGTGTTGACAATCATGGTAGCTTTTTCTTCTTATTTTAATTCAGTGCAAATAACCACCTGAAAGTAGTAACAACAATTTTGTAGAACAATATACATCTGTTCATGTGAATAGAGCAATGTTGTACGATGATCGCAGGAAAAACACTATATATTTACAACATAAAACTCAAACCTGAGTTGTGTTTTAAAATTTACTTTACACAGCAAGCCAGTAAAAGAGGGACGAAAGATACCAGAGGGACAGTCAAACTCAAAGATTGAAAATAAACTGACAACTCCATGGCTATTAAAAAGACAAACAGACAAATAAAAGTACAGAAGACACAACATAGAAAACTAAAGACTAAGCAACACGAACCCCACCAAAAACTGGGGGTGATCTCAGGTGCTCCGGAAGGGTAAGCAGATCCTGCTCCACATGTGGCATCCGTCGTGTTTCTTGTGTTATTACAAATCCGGTAAATAGTCTAATTCGGTAGGTCACATTCGTGAAAAGAGAAGGGTATTGTAGTTACGACATAAGGAACATATCCGATATCATCTGTGAAACGGTTATTCCATAACGGTCAACCATAGTAAGTTTGACAAAGTACCTCAAAGAAACTTTTTTGCTTGATTTCGATTTTTTAAAATCTTTGCGTATTAAGGGGGGTAGTGATTCGTAATAAGCACAATTCATAGAGGAATCTACATTTTTTTATGATATAGCATGGAATCTAATCCATACAAAATACGTATTTTCAAACATCTGTGACTTGATATAAAGATCTGTCACTTTTTTTTATATTTTTGAACATATCACAGTATATACTCCATTTTGAAAAAGTATGAAAAAAATCTGTCATTTTTTTGTGTAACCTTCCATGACACCTTAATCAATGAAGTTACGTTGTTTTCGTTTACAAGTGGAGATCAAGCATTAAAATTTCACTATCAAAGATCGTTGAAAAAAGAAAATTATTTTATGTTATTTTTAAACAGTATCCCCAAGTTTTTGTCATTATCATTGACATTGTCAGTTTGTTTTCGACTTTTGATTTTGAATATCCCTTCAGTATATTTTGCCTTTCTTTTATATTGTTTATAATAGAGTGAGATTTGCATATATGCTAATGTTGTTTGAAGGTTATGATATAAGGGTTAGAATGGGGTTAACAGAATAGAGCATGATGGCCCACAAATATAATGATAAGAGAAAAAAGAAAGAAAGAAATAAAAAAAGTAACGAATAATGCCATTGGGATAAAAACATAAAGAAATTTAAGAATTATGTAATATCATTACAGAAATTGCTTCATACAATTTTTTATACTAATTGTGTCATTCAAGATACTGATTGATTATTTTTCCTAAACGTCCAGTTGCAATTATCATGCAGTTAAGATAGAGAAAGAAAATTTGTTAGTAAAATTCTACATACGGATCCCTCAAAGATGTGCAGAGAGTGGCATCATCTAAACACGATGTATGGGCTTCAACATACCCATAGTACAACATTCATCTTTAGGGTTTCACATTATTTGAAAAGATCCTTCACTGATGTCGACAAACCTCGCTCTTCTTAAGGTGATGCTTTTAAAAAAAATTCTCATTTGTTCTAAATTAATCATCTTTTGATCTTAAGATATTGATTTTGTGTCTTTTGTCATTAAAGCTTATTGTTTTTCATTCTAAATGTATTATCTGAAGTATCAATTTAGAACCAATCTTTAGCGTTCACGACATCGGAAGTAACATTATGTAGGCCATTCGGAAGATATAACATTTATGTCAGAATGTTTCCTATTCATTGTATGTTCATTTATGATGGTCTGAATGGGGTTTCCGAATAGAGAATAATGAGCAAAAATGAAAACAGAATTTAAAGGGAAAACAAAATTCCGAATAATGAACAATAGTGAAACAAATATCAAAATAAAGAAAAGAGAATAATAGGGGATAAAATATTACGTATAGAGAATAATGGTCAAAATAAATAAAATATAAAGGAAATGGTATAAAAACCTAAAGAATACGGAATTGAATGGCCACCAACAAGACTCTCAAATATATTGCCAATATCTCCGTATACTATCCAGAAACACCAACAGACTACCTAGGCTATTATGCAAACGAAATTTATAACTTTATTGATAAAAATATGCGTGGAAAGCTTTTTTTGGAAGATAATGAAACAAGTCAAAATAGTTCACCTTTTTTATTGACCGATTGACCGAATTTAAAACAAGATACTTGACTGTGAACAAATATTCGATGACCTTAAGTTTGATATTCCAATGGTTAAATACAATACATTCAAATCATTGGACGGGTAACAAAAGGTCTGTTCTGTAACACTCCCAAACGTGTCCTTCCCCCAAAACGTGTCCGATACCCCCAAACGTGTCTATTCTCCCCAAACGTGTCTATTCTCCCAAACGTGTCCGTAATATTCAATATTCCCCAAACGTGTCCGATTTCATAACCCCCAAACGTGTCCGATAATTGTTATTCGCCAAAACGTGTCCACTATTACACGTCAGAACGTCTCACGTCTTTTAGCGTTAATACACTCATGTCTTAATGAAACCAACAACGTTATTTTAACGCAATTGTATGATGGGGGACACAGTTGATGAAGTGGTCACTTATTAGCATTAGTTTGTTCAATGCCAGTTGTTAATTATTAGCATAAAAAATTAATGCAAATTTAATCTGTAACATATGAATTGACTTTTAACTGAATTTGATTACTGTCCAGTTGCAAATATTTCATGCTCATTTACAATGTAGAGCAAACATACATATAATTCTTGTACTGCTGAATACATCGTTTACTATGTGAATTAGTTAGTACTAATAAATTCCGATGATGTCTTTTATACTAATACAAATACGGCGGTTTTCAGAATGATTACTTCCCTTCTTTCAACAGTTCTGATATTTTAAAAGCTCTTAAAATCATAACTGGTAATCAGGTTTTTTAATAAATTTTAGGCTCGAGCATCACGAATGACACACGAACAAGAGACACAACGTCCAGTGCCAAAAATTTCATGCATTATTTGAACGAAATTATGTTAGCAATAAATACATTTGTCATTTCGGGACCTTTTATAGCTGACTATGCGGTATGGGCTTTACTCATTGTTGAAGGCCGTACGATGACCTATAGTTGTTAATTTCTGTGTCATTTGGTCTCTTGTGGAGAGTTGTCTCATTGGAAATACTGTAGATAGGTTTTATTATCATATCGGGAATTTAGGATTGGGCCTAAATTTTTACGGTTATTCGGGATTAACACTAGTTGGGATTTTAATCTAAAAAATTAAAGAGCGAGTAAAAACGATTTGTGTATGTCTTCAGACTGAGTAAGAATTGCGCAGAGAATGGGACATTCTCCCTACACGAGGTATCTGCTTTAATATCTACAATTTAACTTAGCATGGCTGCTTACATTCACATCCAACAATCCGAACGAACGCCCCCACTTTTACCCAGGTTATACTGCCGGTTTAGAAAAAAACCCTACTTATTTTCTATTTCTTAATGAAATAGTAAAATGAGTATACGTTAATGAAAAAGCAATAACCAAATAACCTACGTATTTATAATTTTGATTTGACACGACTGATTTTGATACGATTGATAATTCCAGTGAAAGAAAATAAATAAGGACACCTTGTGGGATTGGACACGATTGGGTGTTTATTAAAAATGGACACGTTTGGGCATTTATACAAATGACATGCTTTGACGCTGTTTTACAACTAGACATGTTTTGCAGTTCAGTGACGTCATGTGGACACGTTTGGGGGAAGGACACGTTTCTGAGTGTAACATATATATTTACGAACTTTCAAAAAAAAGTTCATGGTTTCGCTAACAACCAAGCAATTTTGTTTAACGCGATACACTAAAATACTTCAGGTGTAAGACTATACATTTTGAAAAGTAAATAAAAAAATACAGTTGTTTTAAAATAGATGGGTCGACTTCCTTTAATTACAAGTTCAAGTAGGTTTTCATTCGACAAATTAATTTCAAGCAGACACTTTCACTCAAATTAACTTGTATGATGATTGTTTATCATTCTATTTACTTTACAAATGTTATTGACTAAACAAGTTTTAATTGATGAAGGATTGAGAAAATTACAAATAGCCATATTAAAGGGTGGTACTTGTAATTGTCTTTTTTTTTTTCAATTGCTACTATATGTCGGTACGCGTTTCGTGTGACCAATACCTTCTACAGCTTTCAACCCAGATCCACGGCTTTTCACAGAAATCTAGCACACATATAAGTTGTGGCCTTTGTTTATTCCGTCAGACTTGGAATATATAGAATGATATAGAATGAATAAAACTGTCAACCTTTTAAAACCTAAAAAGTGGGATAGAGACCTCATTCTTGTGGATTTTTTTAAGGAGGTTTGTCGTAGAGCCTATTTCACGTGGGAATTTATACTAATAATGCTTTAAACATTTGTCAACTTTAACACGAATTCAATCATTAATGAATTAAATAACTAAAACACATCAGGCTTGATCCAAAAACTACAGTCTCTAAATAGCATGTTTCACTCACCTGGATCTATCTGCATCTTCAACAATGGCCACTCTCCAACATTGTAGACTGGATTATAGTTCATGACTAAAATATCTTTTTTGTTGATGATGTATTGCTGATCATTATTTTCTATTTAGTTTCTCTCTAACTACTGTAAATTTTTGTTTGTTTCTAAATACACAAAACTGAGCAAAAATTATCATTGAAGGGCAGTAACTCTTGTTAGAAGTAGACTGACTATTTTGGCTTTGTGTGAACTATTTTCTCTATCTTGAATAGTTTTTGCCCAAAACACAACAAGCGTAAAAATAGTAGACTAACTTGTGTCCTAGTTTTGCTATCTCTACAATTTTGAATTATTTTAAAAGATTTGATTTCGTGGGCACTGAATGACGTAGAGTCAAATGGTTACACATACAATTTAACAAATTCACCATTTACTACAAGCTTAATGGATTTTATTCGAGACACATTGAGAGTTGGATTGATTTAATCACGGGGGTCGGGGGTATGTTCCTATATAAAAGTATACACAGACGTGCCGCTGGTATACGTCACTTTTTTGAAATGTCAAATATATCAATGGGTTGCAATTTCACGGAGTTTTAACAACTAGTTTTAATAACATCTGTGAAAAAATCTACATCTGATTAATTTCGAAAACTTATGATTCAATCAGCAACCTTGTCATGTATTTCATCTCAATTTCTCGATCTAATCATATATTATGAAGCCTGGGATAGTGACCGACCTATTCAAGCGGCTCATCCCTACCTCTCATGTGGCCCCGCACTTTTATCATAGTTTTGCTATCATCAACGTTTTGATTTCATGGGCCTTGAATTACGTATACCTGAGTAACATGGAACACATACTAGTATATTTACTAGAATCATCTTACACATTTTATTTGAGACACATTGAGAACGGTTTCACACGTATACTGGTATTCTATTCTATTGTTGGTTTGCTTTCATATAGATATGTACCCTACATCCGTTTATATTATCATTCATAGGTATTATCTAAACCTAAATATTTTTAAAACAATCAATTATTGGCTTGACTATTGCCCACTTGCTCGCTCATTCACTCACTCTGTTTCATTCATTAATTCATTTGCTCTATCGCTCACTCTCTTTCATGCACTCTCCCACTTATTTACTCTCCCACTTTCGCGCATTCATTCTCTCGCTCTTTTATTCACTCTTACCTTCCACTCTAAAACTCACTCTCATGCATTTACGCAATCCTTCTCATCCACTCCTTTTTTTCTTATCCACGCCTTTTTCTTATCCCACACTCTCTCTCTTCCACTCACTCATCCACTCAGTGTCCCACATCCACTCAGTGTTTCTCATCCACTCACTCTTTCTCCTTCATTCACTCTCTCCTTTTTATCCACTTTCTCTATCTCTCGTTCTCTGTCATCCATTCATTCTTGCTCATTCATACATCCACTCATGCAGTCACTGTCGCCATTCATTCTCGCGTCGCCATTGACTTTTGCATCGCCACTCACTCTCGCTCATATACATCACTCAAATGTTATCTTTCCCTGGACATCCTCCTGGGCAATTTTCACCCCAACAGGACTTACACCACTAATGTGATGACTGCCGTAGGCAATGTTATGTTCTACTCCGCTATGACTAAACACAGTACATCCAGGAGAACACCACTGTCTACCATTATTTGGGAAAGATCAGCACCCTCACTTAAGTTAAACATTATTAGGGGAGGAGCAAAACTATTCATTTGATGTGAAACATTTGATTTCAATAGAATTTTTGTATGCTGTGGTATTTTTACAATTGATTTCTTTCAGTTTAATCTTCCTGAAGGAACTTCATGTTATTTCGCTATCATTTGCATGATTATTGTTTATCATACTATTTACTTTTATAATGTAATTGACTAAACATGTTTTAATTGATGAATAATTGAGAAAATCAAAATAGCCATATTAAAGGGTGGTAACTGCAATTAATTTTTTTTAATTGCTACCATATGTCGGTACGTGTTTCGTGTAAACAACACCTCCTACAGTTTTCAACCCACATCCTTGGCTTTTCACAGAAAGCTAGCACACATATAAGTTGTGGCCTTTCGATCAATTTTTATTTATTCCGTCAGAATAAGGAACTTAGAAATCTTTCAGCAAAATTCGAAACGAATGTACAAATTTTATGTAATAAAATTCAATTTCCAACCCAAATCCACGAAACTTCACATACAGATTCAAAATAATTATACTAAAGTTGTCCATTAACAATTATGGAATTTGCTCCGAAATTTCCACCCAATTTACAGATTCGGCAACTTTCATTTTGCAGCAAAATTTTCAAAAGACGGTATCAATTTTGTGTTATCAACTTCTCCTACAGTTTTAACCCAGATTATTGAAACTACAATTGAAGTTGTGCACCACCTTATGTAGTTATTTATAGATGTTTTCATCATTTATATTTCTATATATTTCCATATATTTAAAGTTTTTAAATCCCTCTCTTCTTTTTTTTAAAAAACATTTTGTGTTACATGAGTCTATGGCCAATTGCTTGTAACATTATTTACTAGGAGCAAAAATAAAAACAAAAACAAATAACAATTGACAAAAAATGAATTTATCTGTTTTTCATATTAAATGAAAATTACTATTAACTTTTTAAACCTAAAAAAGGGATCGAAATATTCTTCATGGGGATTTTTTTAGGGAGGTTTGTAGAAGAACCTATTTCACGTTAGTTTATAATTACACTGATAATGCTTTCAATATTGATCAATTTTTAAATGAATTCCATCATTAATGAAGTAATTAACTAAAAGACACCAGGTAGCTTGATATAAAAACTACATGCTCTAAATAGCATGTTTCGCTCACGCGGATCTATGTGCATCTTCAACAATGGCCACTCTCCAACATTGTAGTCTGGATTATAGTCAGATATATATTTTGAACGCATATTTCGAAAACAAAAGCCATGGTAAAAAACGAAACACCAAAAACAACAGTTCACAAAACATAACATAGAAAACTAAACACCGAGCAACACGAACCCCATCAAAAACCAGGGGTGGTCTCAGGTTCTCCGGAAGGGAAAGCAAATCCTGTTCAACATTAGCACCGTCTTGTTGCTCGTGCAAGTACAAAACCCGGTGACAAGTCTTACTCGGTAGGTCACTTTCGCGGAAAAAATAAATCCACTTAAACCAAGACTGAACGTTCACGTTAATCATATAGGAATAGGCGAACAATATTATACCAAAAACACTGTTTTTTTTTAATTCGCGAAAATATAACATCAAAGAAGCTCAAGGAAGTAGTATCTTTTTATGTTTCCACCAAAACCAAAATCGAAGAAAAAGAGGAATCTGAATGGCAATACCCGGGTCGTAAGACACATTCATTTACTCATTAACTAGATCGATTTCAATAGTAGATGTTTGAAATCAAGTATCCGCTAAAATTCAATATTTCCTCAATCCACATTAAATGATACACATGAAATAAATGAATTCACAGTACCCTTAAAACAAAGCGCCATAACATACCTAAAACACAAGATTGGTGAAATGGCTTATTTCATGATTTTGAGTAGACTGACTTGTAGACTTGTATCTTCCGTGGGCCACTTTCTTTCCTTTTATGGCAGGGGTGAGCAGCTGATACATCCAGTACCCCACCCTTTCATAAATTTTGACATAATAACGCTATTTCATGGAGAAATCATTAAATTGATAAACATCCGCTGTATCTTAAACTAGTTTTAATGAAATCTGTGAAAATAATCACGAAGCCTGGAATAGTGACCGACCTATTCCAGTGGCTCATCCCTACCACTCATCACATGCTGATTGGTCCTGTGGTTGTATCATAGTTCTGTCATCTCTAAAGTGTTGCGTAGATGTGAGTCACATGGAACACATATATTTACCATAATCATCTTACACATTTTATATGAAACACATTAAGAACTGTTTCACATGTATACTGGTGTTCTATACTTTTGTTGGTTTGCTTTCATATGGACATGTACCACTCACTCTGTCACTTATCCTGTCATTCAGTCATTTTGTCGCTCGTTCATCCACTCATTCTCTCTCGCTCATCCACTCACTCTGTCATCCACTCTCGCTCATCCACTCACTCTCTCTCTAAATCGTCCACTTACTCTTTCCCTCTTTTGCTCGCTCAACCACTCACTCTGTCTCGCTCATCCACTCACTCTCTCGCTCGTTCATCCCCTGATTCTCCCGCTCATCCACTTAGTCTGTCTCGCTCATCCATTCATTTTCTCTTGCTAACTCACACTCACTCCTCACTCTCAATGATCCATTCTCTCACGCACGCTTGCTCACTCACTCACTCACTCACTCACTCACTCACTCACTCACTCAATCACTCTTTCGCTCACTTTCGCTCACCTTCGTTCATCCTCTGATTCTCTCGCTTACCTTCGCTCATCCTCTGATTCTCTCGCTCATCCGCTCACTTAATTATTACCTTTCCATAGACATCCTCCTGGGCAATTTGAAGCCCAACAAGATTACACCAGTTGTGGTGTCTGGCTATGGCAATGTTATGTTCTACTCGGGCTATGAATAAACACAGTCCATCCAGGGGAACACCACAGCCTACCAGTATCTGGGAAAGGTCGGCACCCTCTCACCTTCAGTTAAACTTCAGTAGGGGAGGAGCAAAACTGGTCTTCTGACGTGAAGTATTTTACTTCAATTGAATTTTTTATATAAAAACTAAATGCTCTAAATAGCATGTTTCGCTCACATGGATCTATGTGCATCGTCAACAATGGCCACTCTCCAACATTGTAGTCTGGATTATAGTCAGATATATATTTGAACGCATATGTCGAAAACAAAAGCCATGGCAAAAAACGAAACACCACAAACAACAGTTCACAAAACACAACATAAAAAACTAAAAACTGAGCAACACGAACCCCATCTAAAACCAGGGGTTGTCTCAGGTTCTCCGGAAGGGATAGCAAATCCTGTTCAACATGTGGTACCCGTCTTGTTGCTCGTGCAAGTACAAAACCCGGTGACAAGTCTAACTCGGAAGGTCACTTTCGCAGAAAAAAAGGACGGGATTAATTGTCGGTACGACAATTGGAACAAATCCGTCTACATCTGTGAAACAGATGTTTCATAACGGTCTTACTTGTGAATGAATAACTGATCTAGGGAATAGTTTTCGTTCTTTATTGTTAAAAAATGACCTAATATGAATAGCAGCTAGTTTCAGAGCTTTGATGAACTGTGCCCAAAATAGCCTTTATCACTGCCGGTTCTTTACAGTCTATATAATACACTTGATCACATCATACAAGTAACTGACCTGACTCGAAACATTATCTGTTCACATTCAAAAACGTTAAACGAGGAAAAACCGACAATATCATAACAAAAAAAGTCTATAAATCCACTTTAATGAAGACTGAACGTTCACGTTATTCATAAAGGAGTAGGCGAACAATATTACACCAAAAACACTGGGTCCTTTAATTCGTGAAAATATTACATTTTTCAAAGAAGCTCACGAAAGTAGTGTCTTTTCATGTTTCCACAAAACTAAAACCAAAGAAAAAGAGGAATCTGAATGGCAGTACCCGGGTCGTAAGACATATTTATTTACTCATTAACTAGATCGATTTTAATTGTAGATGGTTGAAATCAAGTATCCACTAAAATTCAATATTTCATCAATCCACATTAGTTGATACACATGAAATAAATGAATTCACAGTACCCTTAAAACAAAGCACCATAAGATACCTAATACAACAAGATTGGTGAAATTGCTTATTTCATGATTTTGAGTAGACTGACTTGTAGACTTGTATTTTCTGTGGGTCACTTTCTATCCGTTTATGGTAGGGGTGAGCAGCTGATACATCCAGTACCCCACCCTTTCATAAATTTTGACATACTGACGCTATTTCATGGAGAGATCAATAAATTGATAAACATCCGATGTACTTTTGACTAGTTTTAATGACATCTGTGAACAAAATCACGAAGCCCGGAATAGTGACCGACCTTTTTCCAGTGGCTCATCCCTACCACTCATCACATGCTAATTGGTCCTGTGGTTGTATCATAGTTCTTCCATCTCTAAAGTTTTGCGTAGATGTGAGTCACATGGAACACATATATTTACCATAATCATCTTACACATTTTATATGAGACACATTAAGAACGGTTTCACACGTATACTGCTATTCTATTCTGTTTTTGTTTTGCACTCATATGGACATGTATCACTCACTCCGTCCCTTATCTACTTATTTACCAATTTTCTCGCTTTTCATCCACTCACCCTCTCTCGCTCATCAACTAAATCACTCTTTCTTTCCCGCTCATTCACTCATTCTGTCATCCAGTCATTCCCTTTAGCTCATCTTCTCTCGCTCATCCACCCATTCTCTCTCTCTCTAAATCATCCACTTACTGTTTACCTCTTTTGCTCACCCACTCACTCTGTCTTGCTCATCCACTCACTCACTCACTCTCTCTCTCGCTCGCTCGCTCATTCACTTAGTCTCTCGCTCATTTACTTAGTCTCTCCCGCTCATCACTCATTATCTCGCTCATCCACTCTCACCCTCACACATCCACTCAATTTCTCTCGCCCACTCACACTCACTAATCCATTCACTCACGCACGCTCGCTCGCTCATCCACTCACTCTCTCGCTCGTTCATTCACCGACTCTCTCTCGCTCATCACTCATTCTCTCGCTCATTCAGGTACTATCTCTCTCATTCAGATACTCTCTCTCTGGCTCATCCACTCACCCTCGCACATCTAATCACTTTCTCTCGCCCAATCACACTCACTCTCATTGATCCATTCACTCATGCACGCTCGCTCGCTTGCTCACCCACTCACTCACTTTCGCTCATCCTCTGATTCTCTCGCTCATCCGCTCACTCAAATTTTATCTTTCCGTAGACATCCTCCTGGGCAATTTAAAGCCCAACAAGATTATACCAGTTGTAGTGTCTGGCTATGGCAATGTTATGTTCTGCTCAATCAGGGCTATGAATAAACAAGGTCCATCCAGGAGAACACCACAGCCTACCAGTATCTAGGAAAGGTCGGCACCCTCAACTTCAGTTAAACTTCATTAGGGCAGGAGCAAAACTGGTCTTATGACGTGAAGCATTTTACTTCAATTAAATTTTTGTATGCTGTGGTATTTTTACAATTGATTTCTTGCAGTTTAATCTTCATGAAGGAATTTCATGTTATTTTGCTATCATTTACATGATGATTGATTATCATTTGATTTACTTTTCGAATGTAATTGACTTAACATGTTTTAATTGTTGAATTATTGAAAAATTACATATAGCCATATTCAAGAGTGGTAACTGCAATTGTTTAGTTTTTTTTTGTAAATTGCAAATGAATGAAGATAGCATATGTCGCTACGTGTTTCGTGTAATTAACATCTATAGTTTTCAACCCAGATCCTTGGCTTTTCACAGAAAACTAGAACTCAGTAATCTTTCAGCAAAACTACGAAAAATGTACAGAATTTATGTAATAAAATTCACATAAATCCACGAAACTTAAAAGATGCAGAAAACGAAACACGACAAACAACAGTTCACAAAACACAACACAGAAAACTAAAGACTGAGCAACACGAACCCCATCAAAACCAGGGTGATCTCAGATTCTAAAGGGTAAGCTAATCCTGTTCAACATGTGGCACCCGTCTTGTTGCTCGTGCAAGTACAAAACCCGGTGACAAGTCTAACTCGGTAGGTCACTTTCGCGGAAAAAAGGACGGGATTGTTGGTACGACAATTGGAACATATCCGTCGTCATCTGTGAAACAGATGTTCCATAACGGTAAAATTTGTGAATGAATGCCTGATCTAGGGAATAATTTTCGTTCTTTATTGTTAAATAATGACCTAAAATGAATAGTAGCTAGTTTCAGAGCTTTGATGAACTGTGGCCAAAATGGCCTTTATCACTGCCGGTTCTGGACAGTCTATATAATACACTTGATCATATCATACAAGTAACTGACCTAACTGGAAACATTATCTGTTCACATTCAAAAACTTTAACGATGAAAAACCGACAATACCATAACAAAAAAAGTCTATAAATCCACTTTAATGAAGACTGAACGTTCACGTTAATCATATGGGAATAGGCGAACAATATTATACCAAAATCACTGTTTTTTTGTTAATTCGTGAAAATATAACATCTTTCAAAGAAGCTTAAGGAAGTTGTATCTTTTTATGTTTCCACCAAAACCAAAACCAAAGAAAAAGAGGAATCTGAATGGCAATACCCGGGTCGTAAGACACATTCATTAACTCATCAACTAGATCGATTTTGATAGTGGATGGTTGAAATCAAGTATCCGCTAAAATTCAATATTTCCTCAATCCACACTAATTGATACACATGAAATAAATGAATTCACAGTACCCTTAAAACAAAGCGCCATAACATACCTAATACAACAAGATTGGTGAAATTGATTATTTCATGATTTTGAGTAGACTGACTTGTAGACTTGTATTTTCTGTGGGTCACTTTTTATCCGTTTATAGGGGTGAGCAGCTGATACATCCAGTACCCCACCCTTTCATAAATTTTGACATACTGAAGCTATTTCATGGAGAGATCATTAAATTGATGAACATCCGATGTATTTTTGACTAGAGTTAATGACATCTTTGAAAAAATCACGAAGCCTTGAATAGTGACCGACCTATTCCAGTGGCTCACCCCTACCACTCATCACATGCTAATTGGTCCTGTGGTTGTATCATAGTTCTTCCATCTCTAAAGTTTTGCGTAGATGTGAGTCACATGGAACACATATATTTACCATAATTATCTTACACATTTTATATGAGACACATTCAGGACGGTTTCACACGTATACTGGTATTCTATTCTGTTTTTAGTTTTGCTTTCATATGGACATGTACCACTCACTCTGTCACTTATCTACTCATTTACTAATTTTCTCGCTTTTTCATCCAATCACCCTCTGTCGCTCATCAACTAGCTCACTCTTTCTTTCCCGCTCATTCACTCATTCTGTCATCCACTTATTCCCTCTCGCTCATCCACTCACTCTCTCTCTCTAAATCATCCACTTATTCTTTCTCTCTTTTGCTCGCTCATCCACTCACTCTTTCTCTCTCGCTCGTTCATCCACCGATTCTCTCGCTCATCCACTTAGTCTCTCGCTCATTTACTTAGTCTCTCTCACTCATCACTTATTCTCTCGCTCATCCACTCATTATCTCGCTCATTCAGCTACTCAGTCTCGCTCATCCACTCGCTCATCCACTCACCCTCGCACATCCACTCACTTTCTCTCGCCCACTCACTGATCCATACACTCACGCACGCTCGCTCGATCATCCACTCACTCTCTTGCTCGCTCATCCACCGATTCTCTCGCTCATCCACTTAGTCTCTCGCTCATCCACTCAGTCTCTCACTCGCTCATTCAGCTACTCTCCCTCGCTCATCCACTCACCCTTGCACATCCACTCACTTTCTCTCGCCCACTCACACTCACTCTCATTGATCCATTCACTCACCCACTCACTCACTCTTTCGCTCACTTTCGCTCATCTTCTGAATCTCTTGCTCATCCGCTCACTCAAATATTACCTTTCTGTAGACATCCTCCTGGGCAATTAAAAGCCCAACAAGATTACACCAGTTGTGGTGTCTGGCTATGGCAATGTTATGTTCTACTCCGTCAGGGCTATGAATAAACACAGTCCATCCAGGAGAACACCACAGCCTACCAGTATCTGGGAAAGGTTGGCACCCTCACCTTCAGATAAACTTCATTAGGGGAGGAGCAAAACTGGTCTTCTGACGTGAAGCATTTTATTTCAATAGAATTTTGTATGCTGTGGTATTTTTACAATTGATTTCTTGCAGTTTAATCTTCATGATGGAATTTCATGTTATTTTGCTATTATTTGCATGATGATTGATTATCATTCTATTTTTTTTTTCAAACGTAATTGATTTAACATGTTTTAATTGTTGAATTATTGAGAAAATTACAAATAGCCATATTCAAGAGTGGTAACTGCAATTGTTTTTTTTTTTTTTTTTTGTATATTGGAAATGAATAAAGATAGCATATGTCGCTACGTGTTTCGTGTAATCAACATCTCCTACAGTTTTCAACCCAGATCCTTGGCTTTTCACAGAAAGCTAGCACACATAAAAGTTGTGGCCTTTTGATCAGTTTTTATTTATTCCATCAGAATAGGGAACTAAGTAATCTTTCAGCAAAAGTTTAAAAAAAATGTACAAATTTTATGTAATAAAATTCTTTTTCCAACCCAAATCCACGAAACTTATAATCACTTACAGATTTAAAACAATTATACTAAAGTTGTCCTTTTACAATAATTATGGAATTTGCTCCTTAATTTCCACCCATTTGATTTTGCATATGTCGAAAACAAAAGCCATAGCAGAAAACGAAACACGACAAACAACAGTTCACAAAACACAACACAGAAAACTAAAGACTGAGCAACACGAACCCCATCAAAAACCAGGGGTGATCTCAGATTCTAAAGGGTAAGCTAATCCTGTTCAACATGTGGCACCCGTCTTGTTGCTCGTGCAAGTACAAAACCCGGTGACAAGTCTAACTCGGTAGGTCACTTTCGCGGAAAAAAGGACGGGATTGTTGGTACGACAATTGGAACATATCCGTCGTCATCTGTGAAACAGATGTTCCATAACGGTAAAATTTGTGAATGAATGCCTGATCTAGGGAATAATTTTCGTTCTTTATTGTTAAATAATGACCTAAAATGAATAGTAGCTAGTTTCAGAGCTTTGATGAACTGTGGCCAAAATGGCCTTTATCACTGCCGGTTCTGGACAGTCTATATAATACACTTGATCACATCATACAAGTAACTGACCTAACTGGAAACATTATCTGTCCACATTCAAAACTTTAACGATGAAAACCGACAATACCATAACAAAAAGTCTATAAATCCACTTTAATGAAGACTGAACGTTCACGTTAATCATATGGGAATAGGCGAACAATATTATACCAAAATCACTGTTTTTTTTGTTAATTCGTGAAAATATAGCATCTTTCAAAGAAGCTTAAGGAAGTTGTATCTTTTATGTTTCCACCAAAACCAAAACCAAAGAAAAAGAGGAATCTGAATGGCAATACCCGGGTCGTAAGACACATTCATTAACTCATCAACTAGATCGATTTTGATAGTGGATGGTTGAAATCAAGTATCCGCTAAAATTCAATATTTCCTCAATCCACACTAATTGATACACATGAAATAAATGAATTCACAGTACCCTTAAAACAAAGCGCCATAACAAAATTTATACAACAAGATTGGTGACATTGATTATTTCATGATTTTGAGTAGACTGACTTGTAGACTTGTATTTTCTGTGGGTCACTTTTTATCCGTTTATAGGGGTGAGCAGCTGATACATCCAGTACCCCACCCTTTCATAAATTTTGACATAATAACGCTATTTCATGGAGATATCATTAAATTGATGAACATCCGATGTATTTTTGACTAGAGTTAATGACATCTTTGAAAAAATCACGAAGCCTTGAATAGTGACCGACCTATTCCAGTGGCTCACCCCTACCACTCATCACATGCTAATTGGTCCTGTTGTTGTATCATAGTTCTTCCATCTCTAAAGTTTTGCGTAGATGTGAGTCACATGGAACACATATATTTACCATAATTATCTTACACATTTTATATGAGACACATTCAGGACGGTTTCACACGTATACTGGTATTCTATTCTGTTTTTGGTTTTGCTTTCATTTGGACATGTACCACTCACTCTGTCACTTATCTACTCATTTACTAATTTTCTCGCTTTTTCATCCACTCACCCTCTCTCGCTCATCAACTAGCTCACTCTTTCTTTCCCGCTCATTCATTCATTCTGTCATCCACTCATTCCCTCTTGCTCATCTTTTCTAGTTCATCCACTCACTTTCTCTCTCTAAATCATCCACTTACTCTTTCTCTCTTTTGCTTGCTCATCCACTCACTCTTTCTCTCTCTCTCGCTCGTTCATCCACCGATTCTCTCGTTCATCCACTTAGTCTCTCGCTCATTTACTCAGTCTCTCTCGCTCATCACTCATTCTTTCGCTCATTCAGCTACTCAGTCTCGCTCATCCACTCGCTCATCTACTTACTTTCTCTCGCCCACTCACTGATCCATACACTCACGCACGGTCGCTCGATCATCCACTCACCCTCTCGCTCGTTCATCCACCGATTCTCTCGATCATCCACTTAGTCTCTCGCTCATCCACTTAGTCTCTCGCTCATCCACTCAGTCTCTCACTCGCTCATTCAGCTACTCTCCCTCGCTCATCCACTCACCCTTGCACATTCACTCACTTTCTCTAGCCCACTCACACTCACTCTCATTGATCCATTCACTCACCCACGCACTCACTCACTCACTCACTCTTTCACTCACTTTCGCTCATCTTCTGATTCTCTTGCTCATCCGCTCACTCAAATATTACCTTTCTGTAGACATCCTCCTGGGCAATTAAAAGCCCAACAAGATTACACCAGTTGTGGTGTCTGGCTATGGCAATGCTATGTTCTACTCCGTCAGGGCTATGAATAAACACAGTCCATCCAGAAGAACACCACAGCCTACCAGTATCTGGGAAAGGTTGGCACCCTCACCTTCAGATAAACTTCATTAGGGGAGGAGCAAAACTGGTCTTCTGACGTGAAGCATTTTATTTCAATAGAATTTTTGTATGCTGTGGTATTTTTACAATTGATTTCTTGCAGTTTAATCTTCATGATGGAATTTCATGTTATTTTGCTATCATTTGCATGATGATTGATTATCATTCTATTTTTTTTTAAACGTAATTGATTTAACATGTTTTAATTGTTGAATTATTGAGAAAATTACAAATAGCCATATTTAAGAGTGGTAACTGCAATTTTTTTTTTTTTTTTTTTTTTTGTATATTGCAAATGAATAAAGATAGCATATGTCGCTACGTGTTTCATATAATCAACATCTCCTACAGTTTTCAACCCAGATCCTTGGCTTTTCACAGAAAGCTAGCACACATAAAAGTTGTGGCCTTTTGATCAGTTTTTATTTATTCCATCAGAATAGGGAACTAAGTAATCTTTCAGCAAAAGTTTGAAAAAAATGTACAAATTTTATGTAATAAAATTCTTTTTCCAACCCAAATCCACGAAACTTATAATCACTTACAGATTTAAAACAATTATACTAAAGTTGTCCTTTTACAATAATTATGGAATTTGCTCCTAAATTTCCACCCATTTGATTTTGCATATGTCGAAAACAAAAGCCATGGCAAAAAACGAAACACGACAAACAACAGTTCACAAAACACAACACAGAAAACTAAAGACTGAGCAACACGAACCCCATAAAAAACCAGGGGTGATCTCAGGTTCTCCAGAAGGGTAAGCAAATCCTGTTTACCATGTGGCACCCGTCTTGTTGCTCGTGCAAGTACAAAACCCGGTGACAAGTCTAACTCGGTAGGTCACTTTCGCGGAAAAAAAGACGGGATTTGGTACGACAATTGGAACATATCCATGATTCCGTGATTGAATGCCTGATCTATATAAGAGGTAGGGCGAGACCATTTCGGAAATCGGGATTGCCTTGTTTAAAGATCGGGAATTCGGGATAGAAAACATCGGGATACGGGAAAGCCACGTTTTAGCCACGGAAATCGGGGATTTTATTTTGAAATATAACGGGTTGACAAAAAAACTGTACCTTGACAGATAAAAGTGCCATTTTCATTATACTTCAATCAGAATCGCATCTAGAAACAGAGTAGATCCAGATCAGAGTACATGTTTCTCGATGTGGAGGACTTACGAATATCATCAAGACTGGCTGATTATTTATAGCACTAACACTGTACATTTTGAAACCTCTAATGGACCCAAAAAGAAATTTCACAAAATTGTTTCACGGAATATTTTCGTTCTTTATTGTTAAATAATAACCTAATATGAATAGTAGCTAGTTTTAGAGCTTTGTTGAACTGTGGCCAAAATAGCCTTTATCCCTGCCGGTTCCTTACAGTCTATTATAATATTAATTTTTCACATCATAGAAGTAACTGACCTAACTGGAAACATTATCTGTTCACATTCTAAAAACCTTAAACGAGAATAAACTGACTATATCTGTAACAAAAAGTCTATAAATCCACTTTCGAATGGTGACTGAACGTTCACGTTAATCATATAGGAGTAGGCATATAGGAACTTGTATTGACTTGAACTGAAAATTTTCACTGGGTCCTTTAATTCGTGAATATATAACATCTTTCAGCTTGAAGTCACGGTAAGTTGTATCATTTATGTTTCCACGCTGAAAACTTTGAAAATCAAAGAAAAGAGGAAATCTGAATGGAACAATTTACCGGGGTCGATTTTAACAAAACATATTTATTTACTCATTAACTAGATCGATTTTAATAGTAGATGGTTATCAAGTATCCGCTAAAATTCAATATTTCATCAATCCACATTAGTTGATACACATGAAATAAATGAATTCACAGTACCCTTAAAATAAAGCGCCATAACATACCTAATAAAACAAGATTGGTGAAATTGGTGATTTCATGATTTTGAGTAGACTGACTTGTAGACTTGTATCTTCTGTGGACCACATTCTGACCTTTTATAATAGGAGTGAGCAGCTGATACATCCAGTACCCCACCATTTTTATAAATTTTGACATAATAACGCTATTTCATGGAGAGATCATTAAATTGATAAACATCCGATGTATTTTTGACTAATTTTAATGACATCTGTGAGAAAAATCACCAAGTCTTGAATAGTGACCGACCTATTCCAGTGGCTCATCCCTACCACTCATCACATACTAATTGGTCCTGTGGTTGTATCATAGTTTTGCCATCTCTAAAGTTTTGCGTAGATGTGAGTCACATGGAACACATATATTTACCATAATCATCTTACACATTTTATATGAGACACATTAAGAACGATTTCACACGTATACTCGTATTTTATTCTGTTGCTAGTTTGCTTTCATATGGACATGTACCACTCACTCTGTCACTTATCCACTCATTCACTAATTTTCTCACTCGTTCATCCACTCACCCTGTCTCGCTCATCAAATGACTCACTCTTTCTTTCCCGATCATTTACTCATTCTGTCATCCACTCATTCCCTCTCGCTCATTCACTCATTCTCTCTCTTTCATCCATTCTCTCTCTAAATCGTCCACTTACTCTTTCTCTCTTTTGCTCGCTCAACCACTCACTCTGTCTCGCTCATCCACTCACTCTGTCTCACTCATCCACTCACTCTCTCGTTCATTCACTGATTCTCTCGCTCATCCACATATTCTCTCGCTCATTCCCTCATTCTTTCTCTCATTCACTTACTCTCTCTCTCTCGCTCATCCACTCCCTCATCTACTCACTTTCTCTCGCCAACGCACACTCGTTCGCTCGCTCACTCACTCACTCACTCACTCACTCACTCACTCACTCGCTCACTCTCGCTCATCCTCTGATTCTCTCGCTCATCCGCTCACTCAAATATTATCTTTCCGTATACATCCTCCTGGGCAATTTAAAGCCCAACAAGATTACACCAGTTGTGGTGTCTGGCTATGGCAATGTTATGTTCTACTCCGTCAGGGCTATGAATAAACGCAGTCCATTAAGGAGAACACCGCAGCCTACCAGTATCTGGGAAAGGTCGGCACCCTCACCTTCAGTTAAACTTCATTAGGGAGGAACAAAACTCGTCTTCTGACGTAAAGCATTTTATTTCAATAGAATTTTTGTATGCTGTGGTATTTTTACAATTGATTTCTTGCAGTTTAATCTTCACGAAGTAATTTCATGTCAGTTTGCTATCAGTTGCATGATGATAGCTTATCATTCTTGTTACTTTTCAAATGTAATTGACTTAACATGTTTAAATTTTTGAATTATTGAGAAAATTACATACAGACATATTCAAGAGTGGTAACTGCAATTGTTTTGTTTTTTTGTAAATTACAAATGAATTAAGATAGCACATGTCGCTACGTGTTTCGTGTAATCAACATCTTCTACAGTTTTCAACCCAGATCCTTGGCTTTTCACAGAAAGCTAGCACACATAAAAGTTGTGGCCTTTTGATCAGTTTTTATTTATTCCGTCAGAATAGGGAACTTAGTAATCTTTCAGCAAAAGTTTGAAAAAAATGTTCAAATTTTATGTAATAATATTCAGCTTCAAACCAAAATCCACCAAACTTCTCATACAGATTTAAACAATTATACTAAAGTTGTCCATTTACAATTATTGAATTTGCTCCTAAATTTCCAACCATTTGTTTTCGCATATGTCGAAAACAAAAGTCATGGCAAAAAACGAAACACGGTAAACAACAGTTCACAAAACACAACACACAAATTAAAGATTATGCAACACGAACACCATTATCACTGCCGGTTCTTTACAGTTTATATAATACACTGTATTACATCATAGAAGTAACTGACCTAACTGGAAACATTATCTGTTCGCATTCAAAAACGTTAAACGAGGAAAAACCGACAATACCATAACAAAAAAATTCTATAAATTCACTTAATTGAAGACTGAACGTTCACGTCAATCATATAGGAGTTGGCGAACAATATTATACCAAAAACACTGGATTTTTTAATTCGCGAAAATATAACACCTTTCAAAGAAGCTCAGGGAAGTTGTATCTTTTTATGTTCCCACCAAAACCAAAACCAAAGAAAAAGAGGAATCTGAATGACAATACCGGGTCGTAAGACACATTTATTTACTCATTAACTAGATCGATTTTAATAGTAGATGGTTGAAATCAAGTATCCGCTAAAATTCAATATTTCCTCAATCCACATTAATTGATACACATGAAATAAATGAATTCACAGTACCCTCAAAACAAAGCGCCATAACATACCTAATACAACAAGATTGGTGAAATTGATTATTTCATGATTTTGAGTAGACTGACTTGTAGACTTGTATCTTCTGTGGGCCATGCTAATTGGTCCTGTGCTGCCATCTCTAAAGTTTTGCGTAGAGTGAGTCACATGGAACACATATATATTTACCATAATCATCTTACACATTTTTTATGAGACACATTAAAAATGGTTTAACAGGTGTACTGGTATTCTATTCTGTTGTTGGTTTGCTTTCATATGGACATGTACCACTCACTCTGTCACTTATTCACTCACCCGCTCATCCAGTCATTCCCTCTCGCTCATCCACTTACTCTTTCTCTCACTTTGCTCGCTCAACCACTCTGTCTCGCTCATCTACTCACTCTCTCGCTCATCTACTCACTCTCTCGCTCATCCACTTAGTCTCTCTCGCTCATTTACTTACTCTTTCTCTCTTTTGCTCTCTCAACCTCTCTGTCTCGCTCATCTATTCACTCTCTCGCTCATCTACTCATTCTCTCGCTCATGCACCTTCTCTCTCATTCATCCAGTCACTCTCTCTCATTCATCAACTCACTTTCTCTCATCCAATCACACTCTCTCATCAAATAACACTCACTCGCTCTCACTGATCCATTTACTCACGCACGCTCGCTCATCCACTCACTCACTATTTTGCTCATCCTCTGATTCTCTCGCTCATCCGCTCACTCAAATATTAGCTTCCGTAGACATCCTCCTGGGCAATTTAAAACCCAACAAGATTACACCAGTTGTGGTGTCTGGTTATTGCAATGTTATGTTCTACTCCGTCAGGGCTATGAATAAACACAGTCTATCCAGGAGAACACCACAGCCTACCAGTATCTGGGAAAGGTCGACACCCTCACCTTCAGTTAAACTTCATTAGGGGAGGAGTAAAATTGGTCTTCTGACGTGAAGCATTTTATTTCAATAGAATTTTTGTATGCTGTAGAATTTTTCAATTGATTTCTTGCAGTTTAATCTTCATGAAGGAATTTCATGTTAGTTTGCTATCATTTGCATGATCATTGCTTATCATTCTTCTTACTTTTCAAATGTAATTGACTTAATATGTTTTAATTGTTGAATTATTGAGAAAATTAGAAATAGCCATATTCAAGAGTGTTTTTTTGGTTTTTTTTGTAAATTGCAAATGAATTAAGATAGAATATGTCGCTACGTGTTTCGTGTAATCAACATCTCCTACAGTTTTCAAGAAAGATCCTTGGCTTTTCACAGAAAGCTAGCACACATAAAAGTTGTGGCCTTTTGGTCAGTTTTTATTTATTCCGTCAGAATAGAGAACGTCGTAATCTTTCAGCAAAAGTTCGAAAAAAATGTACAAATTTTATGTAATAAAATTCACTTTCCAACCCAAATCCACGAAACTTCACATACAGATTTAAAACAATTATACTAAAGTTGTCCATTTACAATTATGGAATTTGTTTCTGAATTTCCACCCATTTTACAGATTCGGCAACAGTCATTTATCAGCAAACTTTTCAAAAGACGGTATCAATTTTGTGTTATCAACTTCCCCTACAGTTTTAACCCAGATCATTGAAACTTCAGTTTAAGTTGTGCATCACCTTATCTAGATATTCATAGATGTTTTCATCATTTTATATTTCTACATATTACCATACATTTAAATGTTTTAAATGCCTCTCTTCTTTGTTTAAAAACATTTTGTGTTACATGAGTCTATGGTCAATTGCTAGTAACATTATTTACTAGGAGCAATAATAATAATAATAATAAAAAAATTGACAAAAAATGAATTTATCTCTTTTTCATATAGAATGAAAAAATCTATCAACTTTTCAAACCTAAAAAAGTAGGATCGAAACCTCCTTCTTGGGGATTTTTTTATGAAGGTTTGTAGAAGAATCTATTTCACGTTGGTTTATACTTAAACTGATAATGCTTTATATTAAATATTTGATTAATTTTTAAATGAATTCCATCAATGATCATTAATGAAGTAATTAACTAAAAGACATCAGGTATCTTGATATAAAAACTACATGCTCTAAATAGCATGTTTCGCTCACCTGGATCTATGTGCATCTTCAACAATGGCCACTCTCCAACATTGTAGTCTGGATTATAGTCAGATATATATTTGAACGCATATGTCGAAAACAAAAGCCATGGCAAAAAACAAAACACAACACAGAAAACTAAAGACTGAGCAACACGAACCCCATCAAAAACCAGGGTGATCTCAGGTTCTCCGGATGGGTAAGCAAATCCTGTTTAACATGTGGCACCCGTCTTGTTGCTCGTGCAAGTACAAAACCCGGTGACAAGTCTAACTCGGTAGCTCACTTTCGCGGAAAAAAGGACGGGATTGTTGGTACTACAATTGGAACATATCCGTCGTCATCTGTGAAACAGATGTTCGATAACGGTCAAAATTTGTGAATAAATGCCTGATCTAGGGAATAGTTTTCGTTCTTTGTTGTTAAATAATGACCTAAAATGAATAGTAGGTAGTTTCAGATCTTTTATCACTGCCGGTTCTTTACAGTTTATATAATACACTTTATTACATCATAGAAGTAACTGACCTAACTGGAAACATTATCTGTTCACATTCAAAAACGTTATACGAGGAAAAACCGACAATACCATAACAAAAAAAGTCTATAAATCCACTTGAATGAAGACTGAACGTTCACGTTAATCATATAGGAGTAGGCGAACAATATTACACCAAAAACACTGGGGTTTTATAATTCGTGAAAATATAACATATTTCAAAGAAGCTCCAGGAAGTAGTATCTTTTTTTGTTTCCACCAAAACCAAAACCAAAGAAAAAGAGGAATCTGAATGGCAATACCCGGGTCGTAAGACATATTTATTTACTCATTAACTAGATCGTTTTTAATAGTAGATGGTTGAAATCATGCATCCGCTAAAATTCAATATTTCATCTATCTACATTAGTTGATACACATGAAATAAATGAATTCACAGTACCCTTAAAACAAAGCGCCATAACATACCTAAAACACAAGATTGGTGAAATTGATTATTTCATGATTTTGAGTAGACTGACTTGTAGATTTGTATCTTCTGTGGGCCAATTTCTATCCTTTTATGGTAGGGGTGAGCAGCTGATACATCCAGTACCCGACCCTTTCATGAATTTTTACATAATAACGCTATTTAATGGAGAGAGATCATTAAATTGATAATCATCCGATGTATTTTTGACTAGTTTTAATGACATTTGTGAAAAAAAATCACGAAGCCTGGAATAGTGACCGACCTATTCCAGTGGCTCATCCCTACCACTCATCACATGCTATTGGTCCTATGCTGCCATCTCTAAAGTTTTGCGTAGAGTGAGTCACATGGAACACATATATATTTACCATAATCATCTTACACATTTTTTATGAGACACATTTAAAATGGTTTAACACGTGTACTGGTATTCTATTCTGTTGTTGGTTTGCTTTCATATTGACATGTACCACTCATTCTGTCACTTATCCCCTCATTCACTAATTTTTCGCCCGTTCATCCACTCACCCTCTCACCAACTCCTTCTTTCCCGCTCATCCACTCATTCCCTCTCGCTCATCCACTCACTGTCTCTCTAAATCATCCACTTACTCTTTCTCTCTTTTGCTCGCTCAACCACTCTGTCTCGCTCATCTTCTCACTCTCTCGCTCATCCACTTAGTCTCTCTCGCTCATTTACTTAGTCTCGCTCGCTCATCCACTCATTCTCTCGCTTATGCACTTACTCTCTCTCATTCATCCACTCACTCTCTCCCATTCATCCACTCACTTTCTCTCATCCAATCACACTCACTCACTCTCACTGATCCATTCACTCAAGCAAGCACTTATCCACTCACTGTCTCTCTAAATCATCCACTTACTCTTTCTCTCTTTTGCACGCTCAACCACTCTGTCTCGCTCATCTACTCACTCTCTCGCTCATCCACTTAGTCTCTCTCGCTCATTTACTTAGTCTCTCTCGCTCATCCACTCATTCTCTCGCTCATGCACTTACTCTCTCATTCATCCACTCACTCTCTCTCATTGATCAATCACTCACTTTCACTGATCCATTCACTCAAGCAAGCACGCACTCACGCTCGCTCATCCACTCACTCACTATTTTGCTCATCCTCTGATTCTCTCGCTCATCCGCTCACTCAAATATTACCTTCCGTAGACATCCTCCTGGGCAATTTATAGCCCAACAAGATTACACCAGTTGTGGTGTCTGGTTATGGCAATGTTATGTTCTATTCCGTCAGGGCTATGAATAAACACAGTCCATCCAGGAGAACACCACAGCCTACCAGTATCTGGAAAAGGTCGGAGATTTGTAGAAGAACCTTTTCAACGTTGGGTTTTACTTACACTAATCATAATGCTTTAGATATTTGTCTATTTAAAAAAAAATCCATATTCGGCAACAGTCATTTTTTCAGCTAAATTTTCAAGAGACGGTATCATTTTTGTGTAATTAACTTCTAAAGTTTTAACCAAGATCTTTGAAACTTCAGTTTAAGTTGTGCACCACCTTATGTAGTTATTTATAGATGTTTTCATCATTTCATATTTCTATATATTCCCATATATTTAAATGTTTTAAATGGCTCTCTTTTTGTTTAAGAAACACGTTTGTGCTATCTGAGTCTATGGCCCATTGTTTGTAACATTATTTACTAGGAAACCAACAAAAATAAAGAAAAATGGACAAAAAACTGAATTCATCTTTTGGTATTGAATGAAAAAACTGTCAACTTTTCAAACCTAAAAAATGTGATCGAAACCTCCTTCTTGTGGATGTTTTTTCAAAGAGATTTGTAGAAGAACCTTTTCGACGTTGGGTTTTACTTACACTAATCATAATGCTTTAGATATTTGTCTTTTTTTTTTTAAATCCATATTCGGCAACAGTCATTTTGTCAGCTAAATTTTCAAGAGACGGTATCATTTTTGTGTAATTAACTTCTCCTACAGTTTTAACCAAGTTCATTGAAACTTCAGTTTAAGTTGTGCACCCCCTTATGTAGTTATTTATAGATTTTTCCATCATATATTTCTATATATTTAAATGTTTTTTTAAACCTCTCTTTCGCTTTGTTTAAGAAACAGTTTGTGTGAGGCCCATTGTTTGCAACATTATTTACTAGGAACAGAGACATATATACTATATATATATGTCTCTGCTAGGAAGCAAGAAAAATAATTGACAAAAAAATGAATTTATGTCTTTTTGATATAGAATGAAAAAATTCTTAACTTTTCAAACCCAAAAATGGGATCTAAACCTGCTTCTTGGGGATATTTTGTAGGTAGATTTGTAGAAGAACCTATTTCACGTTGGTTTTTACTTACACTAATAATGCTTTAAATGTTTGTCAATTTTTAAATGAATTCCATCATTAATGAAGTAATTAACTAAAGACATCAGGTAGCTTGATATAAAAACTACACGCTCTAAATAGCATGTTTCGCTCACCTGGATCTATGTGCATCTTCAACAATGGCCACTCTTCAACATTGTAGACTGGATTATAGTCAGGCCTGCCAACTTTCCCGCTTGACGGGAGATATCCCCTATGAGAGGTTTTGACCTGATCCTTATAAAACTCAATTATTTATACTTAATGCTTTTAAAAGGGCATTCAGAAGAGTAAAACCTACATGGAAACACATTTATACTCATTCAAAACCATAGATGTTCTAATTTAGTACACTAATGACATGTATATGCATTAGGTCCTCTTGTGTTTAAAATCACCCATGAAGACTTTAAAAAGTTGGCAGCTATGGGTAGTTCGTGACTACAATATCTATTTTGTTGATGCTGATCATTTTTTCTATTTATTTTCTATAACTTCTATGGTTTTTTGTTTCTAAAAACACAAAACTGGGTAAAAATCATCATTCAATGTTAGTAACTTCTATTAGAAGTAGACTGACTATTTAAGCTTTGTTTGGCCTGACTATTGATCATGTATTGCTGATAACTTTTTATTGTCTTCTTTATCTTGTAAAGTTTTTGCCCAAAAGGCAAAAAGCGTAAAAATAGTGCACTGACTTGTGTCATAGTTTTGCTATCTCCAAAATTTTGAACTATTTAAAAAAAATTTGATTTCATCTTCATGGGCACTGAATAACGTAGAGTCACATGGTAACACATACAATTTAACAGATTCGCCATTCACTACCAGATAAATGGATTTTAATGGAGACACATTGAGAGTTGGTTTGCTTTCATAAAGACACGTACCGTGCATCCGTTTATAAATATTGTCGTTAAATTTTAAAGATATAATTTAAACCTTGATTTTATTAAAACAATCATTTTCAAAGCTTAACAAACAATATATTTGACAACAGTGACTTTTGAACAATGGAAATAATAAACTCATTACACTCATATCACAGCTCGCAGCGTCTCTTAGGGCTATTTTCCTAATGCATGTAGTTTAAAGGTTTGGTTTGCTTGCTTGCTGTGTTTGTATAAATGTTTGCTCAAGCATTGTAATTAAAATTGAAATCTGCAATCAATAGATAGCGGGGCTTCTGCTTGTATACATTGTACTTGAATGTTATTGGATGTTAAGTATAATGCATAATATAATGTATACAAGCTGAAGCCCTGCCTATCTATTGATTACAAATGTCAATCTTCATTAGAATGCTTGAGCAAACATTTATACAACAAAGCAAGCAAGCCAACCAAACCTTTAAACTGCAAGCATTAGCAAAATAGCTCTAAATGTTTTGATTTACTTAATGTAATTGCATTGCGTATGTTTGAAGATTGGAGCCGGGCTAATTTGGTTAATTTGAATACGAAATTATATATGTGGACTGATAGTACAACAAAACAGTTCATTATCATAGTAGTACACGAAATAACTAATGTGACGTACGATGACTTGGGCTCCAGAATGGGTACACTCCTAGGGTCAGAAGGTCGAGTTAAAGAATTGCCTTAAGTCACCAAGTAACTTTTAAGCAAATGAAATATTTTTAAATTTAAATAATTTAATTTTGGATGTAACACGTCTTCCTATTGGCTGAAAGTGTTTATCTATTCGCTCATAGACATAATTTTGTCATGTGACCGTGACGTCATCGACGTTTTTATCATGATTTACTCCTTTTTAGAATTAAATTATAAGGAATGACTGTAATTTTTTTTCTGTCTATTCGAAATAACCTAAAAAATGTGGTGCACACTTTTAAATAACCCGCTACGCGAGTTATTCAGTGTGCACCACATGTTTGATGTTATTTCTTCATAGACAGAAAAAATATTACAGTCATTCCTTAAATAAAACGCGATTTTGACTGTTTTTAAAGGTCACAGGTCCTTTTAAATTAGACTTCATGTCGCAAGGTCGACCCTCTACGGAATTGCCCATGTTGGAGCCACATGGTTTTCAAATGGTAGGTCCTAAAGAATTTAGTGGTGCAAACTAGGAATGGATGATTGGTTTATGTTAATGGTTTTGATTGTGATAAACATAAGTTTTCAGCTCCAAAGTGTTATATTTTCGATCAAATCCTGGTCTTCTCGATGTTCACTTAAGTCTGATGATTCACTTTGTGCATATGGAACCATGCCTGGAATTGGTATCACTACAGGTGAATCTATATCATCTAAAGTCGGTAGATACATTATCTCTGTTGACGATTGAATTTCCGTTGACGGTAAATAACGAAGTCTTACGATGTTCAAAACTCGTCTCCTTTCTTGCATTCGTTGTCTTGTTTCTGCTGCTTCGGCTTTCCTTTGGTACCTTTCTCGATGTTTTCTATGATATAACCAGAAGTTTAAGCCCAGAAATGTAAGAAATCCCACTGCTATTAGAACATGCGGTAACCATAACAACTGGTTTTCGTTTTCATCGTCATCATTTGCTGTCGTATTGTTCAACGACGTCATCAGTTTGTGTGTTGACAATCATGACAGCTTTATCTTGCTATTTTAATTCAGTGTAAATAACCACCTGAAAGTAGTAACAGCAATTTTGTAAAACTATGTATACATCTTTTCATGTTAATAAAGTTAGATTATACGATAATCGCAGTATAAAACACTACAACATTACAACACTGGGTACATCAAAATTGATGTTGGACACAGTTTTGTTTTAAATGTACTTTCAGTGGTTGGTTTGACAAAGTACCTAAAAGAAGTCACTAATATAATGCCCCCTTCACATTCATGGATTTTTCTAACGAGTCTTTGCGGATTGCACAAATTCCCGGATCCTTACTATTTGACCACTTTTACGACCGATTATTCAGAGTTGTCACGAGTTATTACGAGCTATTTACGATTTGTTACGGATTATTACGAGTTAATACAATGTATTTACGGCAACATTACGACATGTAAAAATGCATATCCTTTCACGGTCCATTAAGCGTGTCTGCGAGTTGTGACGAGTTATTTGCGGATACCAGCGAGTTATTAACGGAAGCTTGCGATCTGTAAGGACTCGTAAGAAAAATCCGTGTATGTGAACGGGGCACAAATTACTTTGATTTCTTTACCTAAATTCTTGATTAGATACACTCGAGATATCAGTCAAATAACATCTTGATATTTACGGTGATGTTGTTGAAATAGCCGGAAAATTAATTACGGTCAATGTAAACTTATTGACCCTTTAGCAGTTGGACATTGAATATCGAATAACGAACCGGCCGCTAACTTAACGTTCATTTCAGATGGTAATCTTATCAAAAGCGTACACAAGATATTAGCTAACAACATCCTAAAAATGAAAATTTAACGTGGAATGGGTGTCTTCCGCCGTCGTTGATTGTTAAATAGCAGAACACAATAGGTCTAGATTTCTAATTAAATCAGCAAATTTCGATGCAGAAGTGCAATTTAAAGAAAAAAAAATATTTGCCAAAAATACCGGTTGAGAGTAAACAAATTTCCAGAGCCGTTAGGCGAGGGAAATTTGTTTACCTCGAAACCGTTATTTTTGGCAAATACCGCTTGTAACCATGATATAATTGTTTAATTCCACCGAATGCTCTTTGTATCCATCTCAACGAAAAGGCTATAGGTCTTCTGAAGTCGCGTTATTTTTAGACATGGTATTTCCCATCTGCCGTGGTATTTGCTAGCAAATACCCCGGCACATGGAATTCCCTAATGACAAATACACCGGCAGAGAAAAGAAAATCTCAATATATAGAAAATTTGTGAAAAATAACATTTCTCTCATACAATCAAAATACAGCATTATTACATAAGGTGGAATTATAAGTTATAATTAATAATATTTTTACAAAAGTAGGATATCTTTGCTCGATTTCGAATTTTTAAAAGTTTGCGGCATATTTAGGGGAGGTAACTCATAATTAGCACAATTCATATGGAAATCTACAGGAAATTTATCCATTTTATGTTATAGCAGGAAAAAGCGTATAGTGAGCCAACTTTATAAAAAAGAAGATGTGGTATGATTGCCAATGAGACAACTGTCCACAAGAGACCAAAATGACACAGAAATTAACAACTATAGGTCACCGTACGGCCTTCAACAATGAGCAAAGCCCATACCGCATAGTCAGCTATAAAAGGCCCTGAAATGACAATGTAAAACAATTCAAACGAGAAAACTAACGGCCTTATTTATGTACAAAATGAACGAAAACAAATATGTAACAGATAAACAAACGACAACCACTGAATTACAGGCTCCTGACTTGGGACAGGCACATACATACATAATGTGGCGGGGTTAAACATGTTAGCGGGATCCCAACCTCCCCTAACCTGGGACAGTGATATAACAGTACAACATAAGAACGAACTATAAAATCAGTTGAAAAAGGCTTAACTCATCAGATGGACAAAATACAAGTGGACGTGGCAGGGTACTTGTACATCCCAACAACAAAAGACACTAGGAACAGATCTGAGAGTACTCGCAGTTATCTGACAGCTAGTTCAAAGCCACTAACAACTAATAAAAAAATCATGCATCTAAGACTAAATTTTGTCTTTTAATATTCTAAAAGCATCATTTAGTTTTCCTTCTTTTTACACATTAATAAATTTTTCTCTGTATAATTCATAAAAATGAGTGACCTATCACTTTTTTATTTTTTGAACATATCACAGTTAATACTACATTTCGACAAAGTATGAAAAATTCTGTCATTTTTGTTTAAATCTGTCATACCACCTAAATCAATGGCGTTACGTTATTTTAGTGAGTGGAGAGCAAATATTGAAATTACACTCTGAAAGATCGTTGTTAAATAGCAAACGAATTATATTATATTATTTTCAAATAGTAGTCCCTTACTGTCCATGCTGTTGTCATGCATTGGCATTGACATTGTCAGTTTGTTTTCGACTTATGAGTTTGAATATCCCTTGGGTATCTTTCGGCTTTCTATTATATTGTTTATAAAAGAGTGAGGTTGTATATGGTAATGTTGTGTAAAGGTTATAATATGATATATATGTAAAACATGGCAAAAGGAGATGTGACGTATACATAAGATTGGGACATTTTCACTTACATTTGAATCAATAAAAACAACCTCTAGGGTCAACATAAGACAATCGTTCTAATCCACTGAGAAGCCTCCATTCTTTATCTATTTTGCTAATTATTTGCTATTCTTTATGTTTATGAGCCCCATTGTTCTCTATGTATTATTCTCTTTCAGTCTGTAAACCCAAAAGAATTTGGAAAATTGATTTAATTTGGCAAGGTATCAGCCAGTATCATACAGACATTTAACATGTACTTGCTTCAATCTTCGAGGCAAATTGAAAAATTGAAAAAATTCTAGCATCATGCAGTGATGTACATTTTCAAATTTGTTGATGAGAAATACAAATATTTTGGGAGGCAGAACGTTCTATATCTTGAACTTCGTTAACCTAAAAGTTATACTACTTTTTTGGTTATACTACTGGTTATACTAATTTTGTCATATAAAAGATTGATTGATTGTTCTTCCTAAACGTCAAGTGGCAAATATTTAATGTATATGTTGGATCGAGACAGAAATTTTGCCTTACAACATGCCCTTAAGATTACGTGGTATCGGGTTTAATATCGGCCTATTCCGTCCGACTGGATGTGCAGTCGAACAACCATCTTTAGGGTTATATATTTAAGAAAAATTATGAAAAGGTGAATTCACTGATGTCGCCATTGCCGCAAACTCCACTCGTCTTGTGGTGATGCTGCTTAAGGATTTTCTTATTACCGTCTCCTCGGAGACGGTATTAAGAGTTGAACGATGGGCAGTCTGCGGGCTGAAGGATTTCTTACTACCTGATTGGAAGATATTACTGACGCTGTAATAATTAAAGTTCGTTGATTGGTTGGGACAATTCAAACCTAGTAAATGTCTTATAATCCCGATCTGAACTCTTTATTTTAGTAAATAGATTTGCCTGGTTACCAATCATGCATATCGGTACACAGGTTACACTTATCTATAAATAGCCGAATCTCCTGAAGATTTGTAAACACACACGTGATTATTTCAATCCAGTCGCCTACTGTTACGTACATTTTATACGTGAAAACATAAGAAAACTTTTAGCAAAATGCGTTTTTCTTAGGTTATATTTATTTATACTCAGTAAGATAATCTAAAGGCAACACAAACATTTTAAAATGGAGGTATCAAATAATGTCTTTTCGATTAATATTAATTAATATCTCAGGGGCGAGGGCGGCGGCACTTCGACCTTTTCTATGGCAGGGGTGAGCAGCTGAGACATCCAAAACCCAACCCATACCCTTGAACATACATGTAGTTACCTTAGCTATCATATATTTTTTACAATAAGTATATATACCTGCACATAGCTATCATTGTTACGCTATTTCATGGGGAGATACTAGTAAACAGATTTGACAAATATCTTAAACATTTACGAAATTTAAGTGATTTTAGAGACATATATACACAATCTCTGGTGATCTCTGGTGATTTTAATTGCATCTGTAAAAAAAATATCGACATCTAATTAGTTTCAGATTCAATCATCAACCTTGTCTTATATTTCACCTAAATTTCTCGACCTCATGCAATATCATGAAGCTTCAAATAGTGACTTATCCCAGCGACTCATCCCTTCCACTCATTACATAATAAGTGCCCCCACACACACCCCAAGATCGTTGGGCTGATTTGGATGTTGTCTAGATCTACCTAGCTAGCTCTTCCTAGCAAGATAGCAGACGTTGAAGAACAGAAGACTAAAAATATATCTAAAAGGGAATATAAGAAGAACAAAAAACTACCAGTAAAAGCAATTATACATGTATGCTAACATATTTTAAGCAATGTTTAATTTCTATGAATGATTTTAAAGGAGATGTGAAGTATACATAATTAATTTAGACAACAACCCAATTAAGCAACAAACAAAACGTGACAATTTACTTCTAAAGTTCAATCTACGGTCTTCTTCAATGGACATGTCATTACAACATTTTAATTTTTTCCCCCTCCCAAGTCTAACTATAATATATAGAATAGTTGTGAATATGTGAGCCAAAATTTGTTCCTGTGAAAAAAGTTCTGGTGGAACAAATATCACAGGAAATATATTCTGGGAGAACTTTTTTCACAGATAATTTCTATATGATTTGTTCCATCTCTATAAAATAAGTTCCACAATTTACCTGGTGAAATAAGGTCTGGGTTTGTGTGATTTGTTCCTTATCTGGTAAAATAAGTTCCTTGTCTGTGAAATATGTTCCACTGGTAATACAAGTTATCTTTTATACTGAGCACTGTTATCAGTGAGTTTAAAGTTATAATTCAAGTACATTATAAAAACATGTATTATATTGATAATGTAATAAATAAAAGATGTAAACATCCAATATGGATTCTGTGGAGTATAGCAAAATGTTTAATTACATTACCCATAAAAAATACTCATAATTTAAACAGGCAGAAAAGCGAAGAATAAGAAAAAAATGCAACTGCAGTTCATGCCGTTTCCATCCAGTGCTGTCTCAAAGCTGAAATTTCTTTCTTTCTTTTTATAATGGCCTTTTGCTCTGCTTTTTATGCATTTATTAAATATATCTGCTATTAAATGCTAGTGCTTAATAATTTATTTATTTATGCTGCATGATTTTTTATGTGATAGTCGGTTAAAGAGCTCACCAGAGCTCATGTTTTGTCTGTTATTATGTATATATATACGCCGACTCTAAATAAAATTTACTTACTTACTTACTTAGACGGTATTAAGAGTTGAACGATGGACAGTCTGCGGGCTGAAGGGTGTTTTACTACCTGATTGGAAGATATTACTCACGCTGTAATAATTAAAGTTCGTTGATTGGTTGGGACAATTCAAACCTAGTAAATGTCTTTTAATCCCGTAGAGTGTCGGATCTGAACTCTTTATTTTAGTAAATAGATTTGCCTGGTTACCAACCATGCATATCGGTACACAGGTAACACTTATCTATAAATAGCCGAATCTCCTGAAAATTTGTTAACACACACGTGATTACTTCAATCCAGTCGCTCACTGTTACGTACATTTTATACGTGAAAACATAAGAAAGCTTTTAGCAAAATGCGTTTTTCTTAGGTTATATTTATTTATACTCAGTAAGATAATCTAAAGGCAACACAAACATTTTAAAGCGGAGGTATCAAATAATTTCTTTTCGATTAATATTAATTTACAGAATTTTTATCTCAGGGGGAGGGCGGCGGCACTTCGACCTTTTCTATGGCAGGGGTGAGCAGCTGAGACATCCAAAACCCCACCCATACCCCTGAACATACATGTAGTTACCCTAGCTATCATATATTTTTTACAATAAGTATATATACCTGCACATAGCTATCATTGTTACGCTATTTCATGGGCAGATACTAGTAAACAGATTTGACAAATATCTTAAACATTTACGAAATTTAAGTGATTTTAGAGACATATATACACAATCTCTGGTGATCTCTGGTGATTTCAATTGCATCTGTAAAAAAAATATCGACATCTGATTAGTTTCAGATTCAATCATCAGCCTTGTCTTATATTTCACCTAAATTTCTCGATCTCATGCAATATCATGAAGCTTCAAATAGTGACCTATCCCAGCGACTCATCCCTTCCACTCATTACATAATAAGTGCCCCACACACAACCCAAGATCGTTGGGCTGATTTGGATGTTGTCTAGATCTACCTAGCTAGCTCTTCCTAGCAAGATAGCAGACGTTGAAGAACAGAAGACTAAAAATATATCTAAAAGGGAATATAAGAAGAACAAAAAACTACTAGTACTCTCAGACGATAAAAGCAATTATACATGTATGCTAACATATTTTAAGCAATGTTTAATTTCTATGAATGATTTTAAAGGAGATGTGAAGTATACATAATTAATTTAGACAGCAACCCAATTAAGCAACAAACAAAACGTGACAATTTACTTCTAAAGTTCAATCTACGGTCTTCTTCAATTTATTACATTGATAATGTAATAAATAAAAGGTGTAAACATCCAATATGGATTCTGTGGAGTATAGCAAAATGTTTAATAACATTATCCATAAAAAATACCCAAATGACAATAATTTAATGAGGCAGAAAAGCGAAGAATAAGAAAAATCCATCAGAAAATTTTATAGATCAATCATTTATTTATGAATATTGCAATTCAACATAATATGTTACTTCATATCAGAATTTGTAGAAAAATTGAATAGTGTGTTTTAAATATTTATCACAGTTGTTAATCATAGCTTGGCATTTGTTTTTTAATCATATTATCTAAGTACAATATATATGCTGACTTAATTTGAATTTCTAAAAGATTTACCTTATTTTGAATGTTGAGTATTAAATTTGTCAGGTACAACTATAGAATGGTTTGCTTGATATAAAGTTAATGCATCATGTTAATCTATAACATCCGGAACTTATTTAACAAATTGTAAAAATATAGTTCCGGAACAAATTTTACAGTGCTGGAACATATTTCCTTATAATATATATTCCGGGTATAAATTTTCTGTGATATAAATTCCGGTGGAACATATATCCTATGAAATAAGTTCCGGCGGAACAAATGTCAAGCCGGAACAATTTTTTGTTACAAAAAAATAATCTTAATAGCAAGAAATAATTCAGATATTACTTGAAACTATGAGCAGGGTCAGGAACAAACTTCTAATGTTTGTTTTGAGGTTTATTGACTATTTATACTAGACATGCTATATGAGAGAAAGAGAAATAAAAGAAAATTATAAATTTAAAAGTTGAAAATACTGCTGGCATTTTAAAAGATTATTCTTAATTGTATGTTTTCTACAAGAATTGTAAAACAAGTATTAACATACATATACTATGATCATAAAACAAAAAGACATTTATATGTCAACATACGAACGGTCTCCCACAAAAGATTATGTCAATCCAGTATGTCAAGCTTTTAAGGGTAAGTATGATAAGGGCCTTATTCGTCATCCAACATTGAATGGTATAGTAAATAAATATGAAGATATGTACAAGTAAAACAATAACAAAAGATACAGTATCAAGCTGTATGCTTAATAAAGTTTTTGGTCAAATTTGTTGATCCTCTTATGTTGATGGCCTCATAGTGAACTTAAAATAGCTTTGCAGAACTTATCACCTTGTTTATAACCAACGACGGTCATTATAATTTGAAAAAGAATGGCGGCGAAACTACTATGTTTTGAATTTCAGGCGCTTACAATAGGTCTTGTATAACAAATTACCCGTCTCACGACTCTGAGTATTTTTCATCAAAAAATATAATCAAGAAGTCCAATAAAACCAAATAATCTGAAAAAAGAAACATTTAATTGTAAGGATACTCATTATTCAAATATAGAAAAAGAGGCGTGGGGAATTCCACATTGCAGTCCAACTACAATGAAGAGACAAAATCTTCATCGACAACAAAAATAACCATACATATATGTGAAGCTTTACATTTTAAGGATCATTTTTGAAAATATGTGCGACACCGTTGGAAATATATTAATTGTGTTCTTATATGTTTAAATTTTACTACGTTTCAATCTCTACACTTTTCGATGCCTATTATGAACGAAAAACTTTCAGGTGGAAGCGGCCATACTTTTCTAACACAAATAAATAAGCAAACAACCAAAGAAAAAGTCAACTAACAACTCCGATATCTGTTTGAAAAAAAAATCGATAAAAAGACATTACCCCTCCATTTCCAGTGTTAATACTTTCCCCAAAAGAAATTGGTAAATCTAAAAAATTGTATAAGCCTTTTATAATTTTTGTAATCCACTACAATTTACATACAATTTTGAACGAATTAAACTACAAAAAGAAAACATTTTCCACTTTCATCAGCTATGAGACGGCTATCTTTTTAGAAAAGCTATTACTTGTTTGTTCTATATTCATCATCTTTTGATCTTTCTTATATCGATTTCGTGTCTTATTTCGTGTCTTTTATCGTTTAAGCCTATTGTTTTTCATTCTAAATGTATTGTCTGAAATATTAATGTAGAACCTATCATTAACGTTCACGGCATCGGAAGTTAATATTATGTAGGCCATTTTGAAGATATAAAATTTATGTTGGAATGTTTCCTGTTCAATTTGTGTTCATATATGGAGATCCGGATGGGGATTACAGAATAAAGGATAATGGAAAAAAGTGCAGAATAAAGGGTATACAAAATACAAAATAAAGAAAAAATAGGCATATCAAATATACATAAAAAATAGGGAATAATGAGAATGCTGAAATATGAAAAAAATATTAAATAAAGGGAGGCTGAAATATTACGAATATTCCATAGAGAATAATGGTAATAATTATAAATAAATAAAGTATAGAGGAAAAGGTCTAAAAAGTTGAAGAATAACGAATTGAATGACCCCCAACAAGACCCTCATTTATACCGCCAATATCTCCTTATACAATCCAGAAACACCAAGACAATACCTATTATGCAATCGACATAACATTATCAATATTATGCGTCGAAAGCTACAGTGAAACAAGTCAAAATAGCTTAACTCTTCATTGACCGAATTTATTACAGCAGAAATACTTGAGTGTGTACAAAGAAACAATGAACTTAAGTTTGGTATTTTGCTAAGTGGAGCATGCATTTCAAATCAATTAAAATATAAATAATTACGTCTGTTTCAGTTCTACAGATTTTCCCCATGAAGCAAATATCAAGAAATTATAGTTCAATTCATGTTTTTCGGGAGACGGATTTTAATATACAAGTTTTTCCAAACTTGTTTCCTAATCCCATATTTGCCTGCTATGTAAATTTGTACTTTTTTTATTGATATAATTTTTCAATAATAAATACTGTTTAAACTAATTCACGTTAAATATTTATTTCAACTAATTTATTGAATAGCTCTTTATATTTAAACCATTTCTCCTACCTTTACTTAAAAGTGCAATATTTTTCTCTTCTTCAATTTTGATTATCTTTTTTTTCATCTAAAAGTTTGAAAATACCAGTTTTTTTCAGATTTTTTTTGTTTTATTCTTTGAATAATTTTATTTGTACATTTGTTTAATACAAGTATAATGTTGAGATAGAAAGTCTAACGCAGGATATACGACATATGAAAGAAGAATAGGTGAATATTTGTCTCTGTGACGTCCCTTTCGGAGCAATCAGGTAAATAATGAATAAAGTACAAAGTAGTGATGTGTCTTATATTATATTTGACATCATACAAAGATTCTACAAATCATTCCTAAGTACACAAAATGTCATGATCGATCGACGATAGTCTGAACAACAATTAGCAAGTATTTGCAAAGGTTTCAGCAGTATTTTTAAAAAAGCTTTGATAGAAACATTTATCACTTTTGTTGTACTTTTAAAATGACAAACATAACAATTTCTTAAATGTTATTAACATATAAATTATTGCCAAGAAAAATAGGCAAAACAAATAATAAATAGATAATAACGGGGAGCTGAAATATTACGAAAAAAGAATAATAGTAAAAATAACTAGAATTGCCATTGCGAGCAATAGCGGATGTCACCCTGGTCCGCCAATTGCCACTAAACACAGCCGTTTTGATTTTTTTTAACATTGAATGCACATATATGCATCACAATACATCTTTTTATCGGTTTTCAAATTTTCAGAAAGTTCAAAAGCATTTTGAAAATTTTCTCATTGGTACTGTTTCCATGGCAACGGCGGCCATTTTGAAAATTTCAAAGATGGATAGCATAATATCTTCACATGCCAAGGAACATTTCCACAAAGTTTCATTCAATTTGGAAGACTTTCCGATTTTTCGCATTCTTTCTGTTTCCATGGCAACGGCGGCCATCTTGGAAATGCCAACCCCCGATTGCACATCTGCACATGGGGGTTTACATTATTGATAAGTTCCATTATAATTGTTCCATACATTTCCGAGAAATAGTCTGGACAAAACAGTGTGGAATAATAATAATTGGTACAAATAAAAAAAAGAATGAAACAATAACAATATGTCACCCGACTTTCGTCAGGGTGACATAATTAAAGTATAGAGAAAATGGTCTTCAAAGTTGAAGAACAAGGAATCGAATGACCCCCAACAAGACCCTCATTTATACAGCCAATATCTCCTTAGGGAGCTGCCATTTGATTTTTATGGGGGGCTAGGATGAAAAATTTTGTCCTGCATTTTTTTTTAGTTGTAATCTCTGTCCTGCCTTTTTATTTTTCACTCTATTCGGTCCTGCCTTTTTTTTTTAGTTAATCCTGACTTTTTTTTTACATAAATTGTCATCCTGCCTTTTTTTTGCAAAGTGTCTCATCCTGCCTTTTTTTTTTACTCAAAACTCCTGTCCTGCCTATTTTTTTCAAATTTCATCCTAGCCCCCATAAAAATCAAATGGTAGCTCCCTTATACAATCCAGAAACACCAAAGACAATACCTATTATGCAATCGACATATCATTATCAATATTATGCATGGAAAGCTATTGTTGGAATTACAGTGAAACAAGTCAAAATAGCTTAACTCTTCATTGACCGAATTTACTTGAGTGTGTACAAAGAAACGATGAACTTAATTAAGTTTGATATTTTGCTAAGTGGACCATGTATTAGATACAATACAAAGGTAACAAAGAAACAGGCCGGTAACAACCGTTGCCGGATAGTTTTCTGCACGAGTAGTCAGGTCAAGGTCCGAGGCGCTGGCCGAGGACCTGACCTGACTCAAGAGTGAACAAACCTACGGCAGGTTGTTTCCGGCCTATTTTGTTACCTTTGTTTTTATCTGACTTATACGACGTTTCAGGAAGGAAGTAGTACATTTGCATTTAGAAGAGGTAGCAAAACTAAACATATTAGAAACTTCAATGGCCATATACCAGTTAATGTAAGTTACAGTTTAAACACATTTTTTTCACTTCCCTTAAGCCGAGAATTTTTCTAAAAAATTTCAAGAATTTAATAACTTTATAAAAAAAGAACCATTTCAAGGAAAAGATGAATGTTGTTTACCTTTGAGAGTTTTAGAATGCAACTTCGCTAGTAAGTAATTTATAAAAAAACAGAGCTACCATTTGATTTTTTTATTGTAAAACGGAAGGGAAAAGGGGGTTAATCCATTTAAAATAAACAGAACTGATATTAAGTGAATGAAATGTTATGAAAAACTGGATTTTGTCTTGTTATTTGATATATATATATAGGCATATATTTTGGATTTTTTAATAGTTCATACATATAGGTTTTTTTTATATGTCTCTGATAGTGTTGATCAGGATTTAACACGTGTCACTATATGATCCAATCGCAGCTTACCGTTCAAAATTGATGACATTAGTTGAATGATTTTCTTCACGATTTGCTGCATATTTGAACATGTATTACATGGACACTTTTTATTTATAGGATCAATCGTGCATTGGTGAGTTGATAGGATTTTACCTTTTGATTAGATTTGATTTTTTATATATATTTCCTGTCTTTTTATTGAAATATAAACGTTGGTACCAACATTTCATTGCTTTCAGCATTGTCCAGAATACTATTCATGTCCATATGTTGAAGGAAAAAAACACTTACGGACTGACCATTTACCTTCAAAGGGGTATCTTCTTTTCTGAGTAAGAACATTATTTATTTTTCAACGCTATCACCCAACTATTTTCATTTTTTTTTTCGAAATTAGACGATTATATACGGTATACGGAAAATCGGGAATCAGAACATTATTTTGTCATCTGCTTGACCACAATATGTTTTTCTCATAAAATTGGGTATCAAAATATTTTTAGAAAAAGACATACCCCATTTTTTTAAGTTAAATGGTCAATCCCTTAGTGTACTGATATGAATAGTAATTTACTGGAATTGTTTGAAATATAGTTATTGATGCTAACGTAAATATTTTAATCAAAAGACAGGAAATATGTCGGTGAAACAAAAGTTCAAATCTAATTGAAATTTAAAGTGCCCATGAACTCTCTGATCATGCACGAGTGATTCTATTCATAAAAGTGTCCGTGTAACAACTAAAAAGTGTCCGTGTATCATCTAAAAGTGTCCGTGTAACACCCGTTAATGTACTGTTTTTCTATAGCTCTGCTGGGGTAAAGTCGTACAAAATTACAAATCACTATTGCATTTGTTTACTACCTCAATTGACATCGCTATAGCCAATCAAATTATCGGGTATCAAAAGCAGTATGTTTCTGTATTTACGAAAACTGAAAAAAGAATTCATGGTTAAGCTAACAAATAAGCAAATTGAACTATAATCTACGCAGTTCACACTCAAATAAATCAGTTGTAAGACTACACGTGTGTTACATTAAGAAAGAGTAATTAAAACTTCAATAAATTTAATTTTTTATTATGGGTTCAAATAGAGCCGACTACCTTTATTCCCGATTGAAATTGAGGAAGGTTTTCCTTCAACAAATTTGGTCCAAGAAGGCTACAATTTCACTCAAAGTGACTTCCGGTTTAACATGAGATGGAATATTTATTTTAAATGATGTTTTTTTTATTGGTTTGTTTTTAAGTTTTTGAAATTTGGAAAATTCTAGGCCTGAAATATTCTAAGAGCAGAATGGTGAATGATTTGCAATTAATACAAATACAGCATAGTGAATAATTCTGAATAATATAATTAAAATACAAATAATAACGTCTGTTTCAGTTCTGCAGATTTTCCCTATGAAGCAAAAATCAAGAAATAGTTAATGTTTTTTCGGGAGACGGATTTATTTAAGTTTTTCCAAACTTGTTTCCTCATCCTATATTTGCCTGCTATGTAAATTTGTACTTTTTTTATTGTTATAATTTTTCAATAATAAATACTGTTTAAACTAATTCACGTTAAATATTTATTTCAACTAATTTATTGAATAGCTCTTATTTAAACCATTTCTCCTACAATTACTTAAAAGTGCAGTATTTTCTCTTCTTCAATTTTGATTATCTTTTTTTTTCATCAAAAAGTTTGAAAATACCAGTTTTTTTCAGATTATTTTTTATTCATTCGTTAAATAATTTTGTTTGTACATTTGTTTTATACAAGTATAATGTGAGCTAGATAGTCTATCGCAGGATATAAGACATATGAAAGAAGAATTGCATTCAAATGTAGCCCTCAATGCTTATAATGTATGATAGTCCGAGACTGCTCTGATGTCCTCTTAGTCCTCAATACTTATAATGTATGATAGTCCGAGACTGCTCTGATGTCCTCTTTTGCTGTGATCGTGGGACAGCACAAAACCCAAGCAAGTATCCACAAAAAGGCTGTCAGATATCAAAGCAATGTTATACTTAATCTATTAGAATATGAATGTTTGCCCCTGTGACGTCACTTTTGGATTAATCAGGTAAATAATGAATAAAGTACAAAGTAGTGATGTGTCTTATAAATTTGACATCCAAGAACACAAAATGTCATGATCGATCGACGATAGTCTGAACAACAATTAGGAAGTTATTGCAAAGGTTTCAGCAGTATTAAGCTTTATGGTATATAAATAGCACATAGCTGAAAGCGTGATAGAGCAGATTGTTATCCCGAGAAATCATTGTCAACCGAGGCGAAGCCAAGGTTAACAGTTTCTTTTCGAGGGGTAACAATCTGCTCTATCACCCTCTCAGCTATGTGTTATTTAATTTATTATACTGAATTTTCTGTTATTAGTGTCTATAAATGTCAAATTCAAAGTAATAAACTATGACGTCTTGATCATAACGACCATCCGTATTTGATAAAGCGCACAATTGGTCAAACGTCTCCGTGAAGGGTAATAGAGTATTTGCCATGGGATAGAGTAAAAAATCTGCCTCGTACTAACCATTCAAATTCTGTCATTTTGACATGAAGTATAATAACATTTATCACTTTTGTTGTATTTTCAAAATGACAAACATAACAATTATTAACATTTAAGAAAATTGGTCAGGAAAATTCGGCCTGTTGGAAGGGGCCAAATCGTAACATAATATTGGCTAACTGATTATTTTTAACCTTTTTAATAAAATATTGATACATTTTCTCGAAATTTTCTCATCGGTTTATACCTTGCTATTAAGTAAAAGAGGCGCGAAAATAAACTATAACCACTGAACATTTGACTACTGACTTCAAAGAGGCTCTAGATTTATCTACCACCACTGGACATATATTGAATCCTGGCTTAAAAGAGGCACGAATTTCAAATACACCATTAAACATTTGACATGAAGCGATACGATTAACAGTAACCATTGAATATTTGATTCCTGCGAAGGACTCGAATATAAATTATAACTACTGAACATTTGATTCATGATGACTTAAATGAGAATATTAACTACAACTACTGAATATTTGATTCCTGGCTTAAGTTCAAATACAATCCCTTAATATATGACTCCTGATTTATATTGGACAAGAAGAATAGCTACAATCGCTGGGCGTTTGACTCCCTATTAAAGCTATAAAAGACCCCGACATAACAAAATGAGAAAAAAGTAAAACGAGAAAAACTAACAGCCTGATTTACGACAAAAAGACAAATATGACAGAAAGCAAGCAGCTACACTATTAAATAACAGACTGGCTTGTGACAGACACGAATAAAATGTGGAGGGGTTAAACATGTTTGTAAAGTGTTTTCTATAAGGGTATTCGTTTGTTTATTTTGGTGTCGTTGTTATTGCTTTAGTCATGTCGGGCAATGAATGATAATTATTGTAGACGTTGTTTCTTTGAAATATATTGATTATTATTTATTTTAAAAGCATGGTATCCTCCTCTACTTTCCCACTATATAAAACCTTTCTTTATAAATCATTGCATCACGATATAATCTAACACTTAATTTGGAAATAACACATACACAGTGACAAGTATTACATGAAACGATCATAATGTAGCATTTTCAGCAGCGGACCCAGGATTTTGAAAGGGACACCAAGGCAACGTTAGGACTCGGACTCGTACATTACATTAACCAAAATATACTTTTCACTTTTTGGTCTTTTGGAAAATGTTGTTTGTGCTGTATTTAGACCCTCTAACAAGAAATTTGTTTTGCATGCACACGTATAAAAGTGCGGTTTTATCCAACGCAATCATAGGTTTGAACGTTGTTTTCAATTTAGACTTGTTTATATTTTTCTTTTGGGCTTGTATTATATTTGCCTTTGGGTTTATATGATCCGTTCATCCTATTTTGACTCCTCAAAATTCAAGAGTCTATCCTAAATTGAGGTAAATTGTATGGCTTTCCAAATACCGTTTCGATTCCTAACATCACTGAAGAGACATTAATTGTCGAAATCCGGATGTGGTGTAAAAAACCTTTGCACCTTTTGTTTGCGGTATACCATCTTTTCCGCAAGTTTATTGTTTTCTGTTTAGTAGCAAATTTAAAATTAAGATCCATTTATTACATCGGTGATCCGTTTATTTGGCAATCGTCAATGGCAGTCAGCAGGGGTTAAGAACATGTGTTGTTCGACCTGTTAGTCAAATGCGTTTTGTTAAAATATACTTTTCACTTTTTGGTCTTTTGGAAATAGTTGTTTGTGCTGTATTTAGACCCCTCTAACAAGAAATTTGTTTTGCAAGCACACGTATAAAAATTGCGGTTTTTATCCAATGCAATCATAGGTTTGAACGCTGTTTTCAATTAAGACTTTTTTTATATATATATAGCTCTATAGAGGGTGGCCTGCCCCTAAATCCGTCTCTGTTTTTGTCAAAATTGAACGATCAGCACTTTTTCTAAAGTAGCTTCATTTCAAATTTTATCTACATATATATACTCTTTCAAAATAATAAATGAACAAATAAAAAAATTCATTGAAAGATGAATAAAAAAATCACAAATAAATAAAATATGAAAAATTAAAAACTATATATAAAGATAATATTAATAGATAAGACGGTCAACTTACATTCGATGTTCATAATCTTTCCGTGATGTAAAAATGATTACCACGCGACACTGTGAAATCGATGAAAGAAAAGCAATCATCTAGTCTTTAAGAAAATACACTAATCACAATTAAATCCCCTTAGAGTAATCACCCTTGAGTTATTATCAATTAATAAGGTTAGATCTGTCAAAGCCAACATTTACATCTGTCATCAGAATCGGACATATAGGGTGCCATGAACAGACTTGTATTGATAAATGTTGTCTGTATGAGTGATCGTTCGTGTCAAAATAGCGATGGCTTCATTTAGAAGCTTTTTCCAGCTAGATACTTGTGCGAAGTATCCAGGTGATTATCTAGATGGTTGTAACAAGTATATATATAAATGCTATCAACATGTGATCCCAGTAATAGATTACCTTAGCTGTATTTGGCAAAAGCTTTCAAAATTTTGGGTCCTCTTCGGACTTTATTTGGCTTTTTGGTTTTACTTTTTTCATTCGAGCGTCACTGATGAGTCTTTTGAAGACGACACGCGTCTGGCGTACAAAATTTTAATCCTGGCATCTATGATGAGTTTGTTGACTTTTGTCCATCCAGATACTTGTTGAAAGCATCCAGATAGTTGTTGAAAGCATTAAGATACGTGTGACAAGCAAAAGTCGATCTAGAGAATTCGTTATAACACAGTAGGAGTCGCGGTGGTCGAGTGGTTTATGATAAGTAGCCAAAAGAATTGATAGTGGCGGTAAACACCAACACTCAAAATCAAAATCAATATAACACAGCATCTAGATACGTATGCGAAGTATTTAGATACGTATTCAAAGGATCTAGATATGCTTTCAGCAACTATCTTGATGGGAAAATGTATATGCAGACGGAAAAGGCATTTTGATTTTAGATGAAACCATCCTATTTTGACATGAACGGTCACTCATAGAAGTTTATGGAAACGGAGTAAAAGCGAAACAAGTACCATGCAACAGTGGACTCCACACATATCAAGTTGGTTAACCTCTGACCTTAAAGTTTGAAGAAAGAATATTTCTTATGCATCTGCAGAAAACATGATCAATTATAAATACTTTACATTGTCATGACAAAATATTGAAAATTTGGAAATTTTCGTGAACAATTAATTGTTTTTGGTAACTTATTGGTAAAGATAAAATTGAGAAAATATCACCTCTAAAAAGGGATAGTTTTACAAAAACAAATTGTTGGCAACAAATGTTGATATTGAAGTGGCAATACTTTTACATGTTATTATGAAAAAAAATCGAAAATCGACAAACCATGACTGGAAGGGGCGGAGCCATATTATCTTATTATTTGATGTGCCAATATTAATACAACTATATACCAAAACATTTGTGGTGTCGCTCTTAATGACCTAGTCACAAACTTGAATATGTGAACTAAATTTAAAAGTCAACAAAACACGACTAAAGGGGTGGGAAATCTCCATTGAGATGAGTACGCCCCGCCATATGGTAATGAATTTCTCTCGTCAGGACCTGGTCAGTGGTTATCTTTCATTGTATTGTAAATGTTTTGTCTTATAGGTAATGTGGTGTGTTAATAACAAATCTGTCAAATTGATAGTCCTACAAGTGTTCTCGACTCGGGACGAATTACATCGTGACACACACTCATTTAGAAATCTCATTATAAAATAGTTCTCTTATTACAGATCGACAAATGCATGAGGTTCTGGATGAAGGAGGTCTTACATTTTTTAGGGAGCTACCATTTCATTTTTATGGGTGGCTAGGATGAAATTTGAAAAAAAAAGGCAGGACAGGAGTTTTGAGTAAAAAAGGCAGGATGAGCAACTTGGCAAAAAAAACGGCAGGATGACAAATTATGTAAAAAGTCAGGATAAACTAATAAAAAAAAGGCAGGACCGAATAGAGTGAAAATAAAAGGCAGGACAGAGATTACAACTAAAAAAATGCAGGACAAAATTTTTCATCCTATACTTTATTCTGTTAACACCATTGGGACCCTCTTGTATTGTTCGCCTGTTGTTCCTAAATTACACTTTGAAGAGGAGTTCCTCTTGTCAATTGTTGTTATTCAGAACATGTAGATGAACACGAATGAGGTCAAATTTTCCTGGGGGAGCTGCAGTCATAGTTTAAGCAGAATTACATTATGGATGAATAAAGATTTACGATTCAGAGACACGCATTGTCCGGATTACACTTCCTTGTTCGGTTGCTAAGATCGCTTTATCTGTGACATTTTTTTTCTTTCGTTCTTCCTGATGTTATCTAACTAGAATCTAGTTAGTACGGTGGCTTATTTCTGACATCGACATAATTTTGGTCGACATAGATTTATCTCGATTAGACATGATATTATACAGTCCGCCAAAGTTAAGCACCACCTATTTTTATTGCATCAAATTTTTTAATTTAAAAATCAGTTATTCCTCGAAAGAAAGAAAATATTCATGTAGCAATTTTGTTAACATATACTGTAAACAAACCACAAACATAATTTTGATCACTTATGAAGGTTCTATGCATTTAGGTTTTGCGTTCATAGAAATAGTGTAAATTACACAAATCAGAAACAGAATTTAAGTTTCACTGTGATTTTATTTTTTTACAATAATTAATCACCCAATATTATTAAAATTTTCTACACATAATCTTTGGTATGTTCGGCAAATTTAATGTCAATATTTGAGTCAATAGCATGTGTAACAACCGTCTCCCGGTACAGTTCCATAACACGACGTCTCTTACTCGGTACAAGCCTTCAAAACTTAAGTTGAGGAAATCTATTCCATTAATCAACAGATTCCACTTTTAAATCGACAAAATTTTGTGAAGGTTGATCTCTGCGATTGAGATTTCTGCCAATGGCATCCCAGACATGTTCGATAGGGTTTATGTATGGAAGGCCAAAAGATTGTGTAAATAGCTTTTTGCTCTTTGGCCTCGGTTACAATCCTTGCCCTGTGTGGTATAGCGTCTTCGTCCATGCACAAGGGTCTTGGCCATGTTGACTCAAGTGGGGGATTATCAAAATGAGGGACTACAATGTCTCTAGGCACCAAATCTCTGTATATCTGACCGTTTATGTTACCCTGCAAAATATGCATACCCAGCTTACAACGGTATAAGAAGCAACCCCGTACTGTAACACTAGCAGCACCGAATGCAGTCGTTGGGCATAATGTTGTTTTGGTCATAGGCCGTTTTATTTTCCTGCGAAATTCGTATTATGGCGTCTTCTTGTCGTAACAGAAACCGACTCTCATCTGACCAATGAGTGTTTGCCAGCTTCTCTTGTTCACTTATCGATAATCATTATCCCATTGAAACCTGACTGTATAGTGCCTGCCTGTTAGGGCAGGTCTCTTCACAACACGACTTGCTCTTCGGTTGCCTCTATGAAGTCGACGGACCAATGTTCGAACACTAACACGACCACCTGGAGAAACAGTGTATTTGTAAACGCGCAGATGCCCTTAAATAAAAAGTTGCTTGACTGGTTTATCGGAGTTCAATCTTTTTGGTCGTAATGAATTTTATTAGTAAATGTTAAAGACAATTCATAACACCAAACATAAATATTTTTTTCGCAATAGTTAAAAAAATATTGCCAGTTATATTTCGGTGGTGCTTAACTTTTGGCGGACTGTATATCTTGAAAAGCTATGATATTGTCTCGTTATGTCGACTTTCGTGTTATTTTTATCGTGTCATGTCATGATAAATTATCGCGACATTCCGTGATACATGCTGCAGAATGCCGACATATTTTTCTCGTTACCGTGACTTTTTCTTCGACCCTGCCTGCTCCTGCCATTCACATAAGGTCTTGTCAACACAGAGTTATCGCAACCTGCCATGTTCATTATCATGACAAGTTGACATATATCATGAAAAGTCGCTAACATTTATCTCTATGATGTCATTTTCTTAAATGTTGCGAAAGTTATATTTAGATTATATTTTCGGAACTCCTTGTCCAGAACAGACTGTGGTTGATCGTCTGCAGACTGCGCATGTGTCGAAGCGAGTTCCGAATATGATCTATTTTTAGAGGTTCTATATTTGAGCGTGTGATATGTCGACTTGTCATGATAATGAACGTGGCAGATCGCGATAACTCTATGTTGACAAGACCTTATGTGAATGACAGGAGCAGGCAGGGTCGAAGAAAAAGTCACGGTAACGAGAAAAATATGTCGACATTCTGCAGCATGTATCACGGAATATCACGATAATTTATCAAGACATGTCACGATAAAAACAACATGAAAGTCGCTGTTTTTTTAAGGATTGATAGATTAGTTCTCCAGTAGAAATACCGACCATGTGGTAGAGTCAGACTATAAATAACTATTGTTCTTATTTTGAAATAATGTTTTTTGCATTTTAATATGCTAACTTATGGTGGTTTATTTCTGACATCGACATAATTTTGGTCGACATAGATTTATCTCGATAAGACATGATATTATCTCGTTATGTCGTCTGGTTGGTCATCTTTTGCAATGAGAAACCTAACGTTACTTTTAATTGGATGACATTTACCGTCAATCCAACGGTTGACGGTCGGAGTTATTGGTTACATCGTCGCGCAATTACATTTCACGTTTCCTGAATACTTCAACTGTTTCGTTTTGAGCGATTAACGAGCATTAGATAAGAAACAAAGTTCTGTATTTGAATTGTTGCCACTTTTGTGATTTAATTGACTGTGGCAAATAGATATATCAGCTGATTGTTTTATAGACCAAGATTGAATAATCCATCCCGCTCCAATTTTAAGATATAATTCCACTTGCATTATGACCAAGCTCAAGCTAGCAGCCACTCGCTAGCAGCCACTACGCTAGCAGCCAGTTTTCAGATATGTAAATGTTTTGTCTTATAGGTAATGTGGCGTGTTAATAACAAATCTGTCAAATTGATAGTCCTACAAGTGTTCTCGACTCGGGACGAATTACATCGTGACACACACTCATTTAGAAATCTCATTATAAAATAGTTCTCTTATTACAGATCGACAAATGCATGAGGTTCTGGATGAAGGAGGTCTTACATTTTTTAGGGAGCTACCATTTCATTTTTATGGGTGGCTAGGATGAAATTTGAAAAAAAAGGCAGGACAGGAGTTTTGAGTAAAAAAAGGCAGGATGAGCAACTTGGCAAAAAAAAACGGCAGGATGACAATTTATGTAAAAAAGTCAGGATAAACTAATAAAAAAAAGGCAGGACCGAATAGAGTGAAAAATAAAAAGGCAGGACAGAGATTACAACTAAAAAAAATGCAGGACAAAATTTTTCATCCTATACTTTATTCTGTTAACACCATTGGGACCCTCTTGCATTGTTCGCCTGTTGTTCCTAAATTACACTTTGAAGAGGAGTTCCTCTTGTCAATTGTTGTTATTAAGAACATGTAGATGAACACGACTGAGGTCAAATTTTCCTGGGGGAGCTGCAGTCATAGTTTAAGCAGAATTACATTATGGATGAATAAAGATTTACGATTCAGAGACACGCATTGTCCGGATTACACTTCCTTGTTCGGTTGCTAAGATCGCTTTATCTGTGACATTTTTTTTCTTTCGTTCTTCCTGATGTTATCTAACTAGAATCTAGTTAGTACGGTGGCTTATTTCTGACATCGACATAATTTTGGTCGACATAGATTTATCTCGATTAGACATGATATTATACAGTCCGCCAAAAGTTAAGCACCACCTATTTTTATTGCATCAATTTTTTTTTATTTAAAAATCAGTTATTCCTCGAAAAAAAAGAAAATATTCATGTAGCAATTTTGTTAACATATACTGTAAACAAACCACAAACATAATTTTGATCACTTATGAAGGTTCTATGCATTTAGGTTTTGCGTTCATAGAAATAGTGTAAATTACACAAATCAGAAACAGAATTTAAGTTTCACTGTGATTTTATTTTTTTACAATAATTAATCACCCAATATCATTAAAAATTTCTACAAATAATCTTTGGTATGTTCGGCAAATTTAATGTCAATATTTGAGTCAATAGCATGTGTAACAACTTGTCTTCCGGTACAGTTCCATAACACGACGTCTCATATTCGGTTCAAGCCTTCAAAACTTTAAATGAGAAAATCTATTCCATTCATCAACAATTGCCACTTTTAAATCGACAAGATTTTGTGAAGGTGGATATCTGCGATTGAGATTTCTGCCAATGGCATCCCAGACATGTTCGATAGGGTTTCTGTATGGAAGGCCAAAAGATTGTGTAAATAGCTTTTTGCTCTTTGGCCTCGGTTACAATCCTTGCCCTGTGTGGTATAGCGTCTTCGTCCATGCACAAGGGTCTTGGCCATGTTGACTCAAGTGGGGGATTATCAAAATGAGGGACTACAATGTCTCTAGGCATCAAATCTCTGTATATCTGACCGTTTATGTTACCCTGCAAAATATGCATACCAAGCTTACAACGGTATAAGAAGCAACCCGTACTGTAACACTAGCAGCACCGAATGCAGTCGTTGGGCATAATGTTGTTTTGGTCATAGGCTGTTTTATTTTCCTGCGAAATTCGTATTATGGCGTCTTCTTGTCGTAACAGAAACCGACTCTCATCTGACCAATGAGTGTTTGCCAGCTTCTCTTGTTCACTTATCGATAATCATTATCCCATTGAAACCTGACTGTATAGTGCCTGCCTGTTAGGGCAGGTCTCTTCACAATACGACTTGCTCTTCGGTTGCCTCTATGAAGTCGACGGACCAATGTTCGAACACTAACACGACCACCTGGAGAAACAGTGTATTTGTAAACGCGCAGATGCCATTAAATAAAAAGTTGCTTGACTGGTTTATCGGAGTTCAATCTTTTTGGTCGTAATGAATTTTATTAGTAAATGTTAAAGACAATTCATAACACCAAACATAAATATTTTTTTCGCAATAGTTAAAAAAATATTGCCAGTTATATTTCGGTGGTGCTTAACTTTTGGCGGACTGTATATCTTGACAAGCTATGATATTGTCTCGTTATGTCGACTTTCGTGTTATTTTTATCGTGTCATGTCATGATAAATTATCGCGACATTCCGTGATACATGCTGCAAAATGCCGACATATTTTTCTCGTTACCGTGACTTTTCTTCGACCCTGCCTGGTCCTGTCATTCACATAAGGTCTTGTCAACACAGAGTTATCGCAACCTGCCATGTTCATTATCATGACAAGTCGACATAGATCATGAAAAGTCGCTAACATTTATCTCTATGATGTCATTTTCTTAAATGTTGCGAAAGTTATATTTAGATTATATTTTCGGAACTCCTTGTCCAGAACAGACTGTGGTTGATCGTCCGCAGACTGCGCATGTGTCGAAGCGAGTTCCGAATATGATCTATTTTGGAGGTTCTATATTTGAGCGTGTGATATGTCGACTTGTCATGACAATGAACGTGGCAGATCGCGATAACTCTATGTTGACAAGACCTTATGTGAATGACAGGACCAGGCAGGGTCGAAGAAAAGTCACGGTAACGAGAAAATATGTCGACATTCTGCAGCATGTATCACGGAATATCACGATAATTTATCAAGACATGTCACGATAAAATAACATGAAAGTCGCTGTTTTTTATGGATTGATAGATTAATTCTCCAGTAGAAATACCGACCATGTGGTAGAGTCAGACTATAAATAACTATTGTTCTTATTTTGAAATAATGTTTTTTGCATTTTAATATGCTAACTTATGGTGGTTTATTTCTGACATCGACATAATTTTGGTCGACATAGATTTATCTCGATAAGACATGATATTATCTCGTTATGTCGTCTGGTTGGTCATCTTTTGCAATGAGAAACCTAACGTTACTTTTGATTGGATGACATTTACCGTCAATCCAACGGTTGACGGTCGGAGTTATTGGTTACATCGTCGCGCAATTACATTTCACGTTTCCTGAATATTTCAACTGTTTCGTTTTGAGCGATTAACGAGCATTAGATAAGAAACAAAGTTCTGTATTTGAATTGTTGCCACTGTTTGTGATTTAATTGACTGTGGCAAATAGATATATCTGCTGATTGTTTTATAGACCAAGATTGAATAATCCATCCCGCTCCAATATGAAGATATAATTCCACTTGCATTATGACCAAGCTCAAGCTAGCAGCCACTCGCTAGCAGCCACTACGCTAGCAGCCAGTTTTCAGATATGTCTATGAACCCAAAAGTTGCATAAGGGGTAGGGTGTCTACTTGAGAAAAAATCCAGGGTGTTGTTCGGCTTAGTTTTTTTTTTTAAATTAGGTTCAAAGTTGGGGTCGGACACCCTACCCCACCCTTACGAAAAAGTTAATAAAAAATTACCTACGGCAATACTTTTTTCCGCACTAGGTGCAAAGTGAAGCTGGGTAGCTGAGGTCTACTTGAGAGAAAATCCACGGTGATGTTCGGCTTAGTTTTGTTTTTTTTTAAATTAGGTTCAAAATTGGGGTCGGACACCCTACCCCACCTTACAGAAAAATTCCCTACGACAATACTTTTGCTAGGTGCAAACAGAAGCTTGGGTCCTAGGGCCTGCTTGACTAAAATTCCAAGTCGGGGTATAGTACAGATTGTTTTTTTTTTAAATAGATAATAAATAATTTTTAATAGATAATAGAGCGCAACTTTCTATTCTTGTAATGCATAACAACTGTTACTTTTCAGGAACTATTTGACAGGATGCCGAGAATATGGAAAGCTATTTCACACAATATCGCAATTTTGCCAGCATTTAAATAATTTCATAATTATTTACGATTCTATATACACTCAAAAGTGTTGACTATTAAAAATTTAAAGCGTGCATCACGCTGTTTGGTATATTGAAAGCGAATACTATTGTCTTTAAAACAATGAACAGAAAATGAAATTTTAAAATTCATTGAATAGTGTCTTCGACTGCTTGATGATATATTAAAAACAGATAATTTAATGGTTATGCATTAATAAAAACATTTTAAGTACGTTTGAATCTGATGCAACTTTTGGGTTTATAGACATATCTGAAAACTGGCTGCTAGCGAAGTGGCTGCTAGCGAGTGGCTGCTAGCTTGAGCCTGGTTGCATTATGTCGTGTGTATGGGCATATAATATCTAGCAGCAAAATACACATTATCGTTATCTGTTCACCGTTACTGTATACCATACTCATTCTATAGTAGAAAGTTGACGTGATAAAAGAAAATATCTAAAGCCACTGTGAATTGGAAGTCATGCAATAAGAAAAGTGTCAAGTGTTGTAGAATCTCAGATAGCGATAAAGTCTATTCATATTACCTACAGTAATTGACTGTTGGTGTACATATTTAGAGACTTTCTCTATTTGCTTAGTGCACATACACTTGTAATCATGCTTTGAATGTCTTAATTATACAAACAAATAAAAAACACCGAGATTTATTGCATTAGAGAATAAAAAAAGTCATTTACATTAGTTACAAAGATTCAAATGAAAATTGATTGTTCATTCAAAGTAAAATAAGATTAGACAGTCATCTGTTTCAACGGAATATTTTCTATTTCTTATGTCATATATGTATGTGGGACAAATCTGTAATAAACTTCCGCATCTCCCTTATTAAAAGAAATACAAATTGCATATTCTTCCTTTGACATTTGGAACTAATTTTAAATCTGATCTGACATTTCGCTTTTTAAACATGACGATTTATTCAATTTACCCAAAAGTCTAATTAGTAAAAATCTTAGGATTATAGCGTTATTGCATGAATATTGGTGAACATTGTAGATAAACAAAAGGATTGAACAAAAGTAATTCCAACTTATATAAATCCTCTCCTTATATTATTAACTACATGACAGCAAAAAAAAAAAACATAATAGTAAAACAAAACACATTTAGTAAATAAGTGACACTACTGTGCATATACATGCTACAAGGCATGTACAAAAATGGGGAAAGGCGGGGGGGATTGAGAGCTGAACAAATAAGGTGAAAAATAAAAATAAATTCGAAATGTTTCATTATCTTACTTTTTACATTTTTCCCCCCAGAATCTTCCAACAATTAAAAAAATTTGTCGATAATTTGTCAAAAAAAATACACATTTTTGAATATATTTTTTAAAATATTTGTCAAATTCAATACATTTTCCTGGTAAATTTATTAAATATTTTTGCACATTTTCTTTGATTTAATAGTAAAATTAAGTGTCTTTTATAAAATTTACAGGTAAAATAAAGGTAAAAAAAATGTGACTATAATTCAGAAATAAACTATAATTGGTAAAACAACAAAACACCCTATGTTTTTATAAACCTGCAATTAAATGTGGGCAAACAAGGATGACACCGTTTTAGTTGTATCAAGAAGAACCCTCGAGGCTGAAAGTTTTAAAAGCCATATATAACTGGTGTCTTCCTCGTATTCCCACTTTTTAAAAATCACTATTCCTTCTTTTCCCACATGCAAATAACAATAGATGTTTTGATAAATAATTTGTTTTATAACAATCAAGGTTAATTAAAATTCACCTAAGATTTACCTGTCTTTTTAAAAGAAAACATATTTTTACACTGTTTAAGTATAATATTATTTTAAAAAAATAATAGTTTAATATACTGTTTATTTGTAATATGTTTTCTTCTTCAAAGAATTATTTAAATATAAAGAATAAGTCAGATAAATGGAAGTAAGATTAAAAACATTGAATTTGTAAACTTAAAAAATGTCATCCGAACAAATAAATTGATGATAGATAATATTATAACAAACTTTCCCATCTTGCAAGATTTGCATGTACAACAAACGCAAGAAGAACCTACCAGTTTTACCAAAAACTGTTGATGAAATCAACAAAGATGGTATTTGGGCACGTACTACCAAAGGTGACCCATTCCTGTCCGAGCCTATTCTTACAACTTTAAACATTTCACGCAATGGTTGACGGCGCAATGTATCCACTGGTACATAGTTTTCTTCCAGCCAAGAGCGAACTAGTATACACAAGGTTCCTGACTTAACTCAAAGATGTATGCCACCAACACCAACTACAACTTCAGCCTACCACTATCTTCCTGGACTATGCAGTCGCCATCCGAAATGCAGCCTATTCTGTATTCCTGGCATCAACGCAAAAGGCTGTTTTCTCCACTACACACAATGCATATGGAGAAAAACACAAGAAACAGGGATTCGGGTTCTATACAAGGAAGACAACAACATTCATCAACTAGAACGCCGTACAGCTGTCCTTCCACTTGAACCTACTGCGGAGGTCGAAGGTGTGTGGTTTAATTCCCTAACCGACATAGATCAGATTGATACTAACATCAACTACACGCCCTTTACAGACTATGTAACAACATACTGGTTCGAATAGAAAAGTCACCTTTGGGACCATTACACAACACAGGGACAAAGGACTAGAGGGATGGCACCGCAAGCTGAAGAAACATGTCCTGCACCCACATCCAAACATCTTTAAACTCATAAAACTACTGAAACATGCGGAAGCTTTCAACGCCCTGACCATGATCCAGTATGCAGCCGGTGGGAAGAGAGTGGCCCAAAAACGAAAGTATTTCGAAATCAACAACAGATTAGAAGAGCATAAGGTTAGACACCGCAACCAGGAAATCACAACAGTACAGTTTGGTGATGCAGCCTCCCACCTTCTTCACATTGAATAGATTAATAAACTTTAATAGACTTATATGCAGTGAATTTCTAATGTGTGATTTGTTTTAGTGCTGTTAACTTGTATTGTTTGTTTCATATTATAATGTTTGCTTGAATCTACTGTTGAATTTGTGTTATAAAAGAAATAAAATAATTTACTTATATTTGTTTCCATTTCTTTCATATTTATTTTAATTAAAAACACAGAATTCATACACATACAAACATAACCTATTACAATGTACCTATCCAAAAAACACTTGTCAATTAAAAGTTGATTAAACAATGTTTATACAGTATAATTATTTGTTTGCACAAGTTTCCCCCTATTCCCACATGAAATTTTAACTTTTCTTACCAGATTTATAAAAAGTGGGAATAGGAGGAATGAACCATATAACTGTATGTTCTAAATCTTAAAAATTAATTGATTTTGAATAGGTCTATTCTTGTGAAAAATCATATTCCAGACATTTGCACCACATATTTTTTTATTTCTTGTATTTATATATAGGACAAATTTGTAACAGTCTTCCGCATTTCACTAATTAAAGAAACACAAATCGAATATTCTAGCATTGACATCTAAAATCCATTTTTCTCTCCGATCTGAAATTTCACATTTTAAACATGACGATTTTTAATATTACCCAAAAGTATATTAAGTGAAAACCAAAGGATTATAGGGGTATTGCATGAATATTGGTAAACATTGTCTCTCAAGTGCAGTTTTAACTTCTATTTTATAATTGTAAGGAAAAGCATAAGTATCATTATAACGCTCGGAGCCGAAAGTTTTGGAAGCCATATATAACTGCATTGTCTGGGTCTTAAATTGAATTGATTTTGAATAGTTGTATACACGTGAAAAATTACATTCCAGACATTTGCACCACGGTAAACTTCCTTGTTCAGAATGCATTGCTAGAAGTCAACTAAAAACTGTTCATTTATTCTCAATGAACCATCGTTTGCACTTATTATATATAAACGGTTATTTACAGAAAATCATATACTTAAGGAATGACTGTAATATTTTTTTTTTGTCTATGAAAAATAACATAAAAAATGTGGTGCACACTGATTAACTCGCGTAGCGTGTTATTTAAAAGTGTGCACCGCATTTTTGATGTTATTTCGAATAGACAGAAAAAAATATTAAAGTCATTCCTCTAAATTCCATTTTTAAGGAGTAAATCATGAAAAAAGGTTGATGACGTCACGGTCACATGACAAAATTATGTCTATGAGCTGATAGACAAAAAACTTTCAGCCAATCAGAAGACGTGTTACACCAAATTAAATTATTAGTAGATAGATAATACAAAGTACCTCATGTACCAAAATTAATGTTGATGTTATAAGTTCTCTACCGACGAAGTCGAAGTGGACTTTAGGTTTGCACTCTGTCTGTCTGTCTGTCTGTCTGTCTGTCTGTCCGGCAAATCAGTTTTCCACACTTTTTTTTCGTCATGCTTGAAGAAATTGATTTGATAATTGGTATATAGTTTTATCATAACAAGTTACAGATCAAGTCCGAATTTTGTTCCAGTCTGATGATTTTGTGCAGAGTTATGGTCCTTGGACTTAGAAAAATCACTTTAATAATTAGTTTTCCTCTCTTTTTTTCGTCAAGCTTGTAGATATTGACTTGATAATTGGGATGTAGTTTTATCATGACAAGTTACAGAACAAGTTCGAATGTTGTTCCAGTCTGATGATTTTGTGCAGAGTTATGGTCCTTGGACTTAGAAAATTCACTCAAATAATCAGTTTTCCTAATTTTTCCCGTCATGCTTGAAGATATTGATTTGATAATTGTTATATAGTTTTATCGTGACAAGTTACATATCAAGTTCGAATTTTGTTCCGGACTGATGATTTTGTGCAGAGTAATGGTCCTTCGACTTCGAAAATTCACTTAAATAATCAGTTTTCCACTCTTTTTTCCTCATGCTTGAAGATATTGACTTGATATTTGATATAGTTTACACCATGACAAGTTATAGATCAAGTTAGCATTTTGTTCCAGTACAATGAATTTTTAACCGGTAGGGGACTATGTATTGCCATGCAATACCCTCAGAATGCTTGTTGAAATTCAGTTTGATTAAAATGCAAATCATGTGTCTAAGCTTTGCTTACAAGGATCTGACAACACTCCGTTTTACTTTCTATTCTGATATTTATTACATCAGCCAATGAAATTTCAGCTTTGAGATTTTTGAAGGCGTATATTAATTCGACAAAACCAGAGGATCCCGAAAGTTCTCTAAAACAGAAAGTAGAACGGATTTTTTTCAGATCCTTATAAAAATTAGACTGACTGAAATGAACATGTCTGATAACTGGGAATCCAATTATAAGTTAGAGAATAGTCCCTACAGCCGGGAAACACCTTAGATTATTCAAGCAGGTTGTTTACATCTGATTTGAAATGATTTTTTGATTGTAAATGCAGAGGAAATAATATAAACTTAGAAGACAAGAGCTCAACAATCGTAAATTTGTAAAAGAAAAAGTAAAAAAAAAAAACACTATTTAACTAACGGTAATGCATAACAGTTAATAGTTTGTTATTTCTGAAAAGTATTTTCTTTTAACATGTTTAAGTGCAATAGTAATATCTATCCTATCTTCATCGTTCGACCTTTGTAAACTAATATAGTATTGACAAGTAAACCCGCTTTTAACCTCCGTTTATTATTTACTCAATAAATATGATTATATATTTGGCTATTCAACTGTTTGTCTTTGAAGAAAAAACTAATTGCACAAGGTCATACTTTACGCAAGATCCGCCTGAATTCACAGACCATTTTTCTATACATTCATCTCGCTTTGTCGCAAATTCCTTAGAAGATTGATGTGCTTGTTTTGTAGACAACTTAAGGTTCCACGTATAGATAAATAAGGTTGTCAATCTTTCTATCAATTAAGTGTCAAGATCCGTGTCAAGATCCGCGTAGGATTTTGTTCTCTTCCTTTAACCATTACTGAAAATTTGTTGACAAGGCAACGCAAATCAAAACATAATCTTGTTAAAATTAATACCTCTCTGATGTCACGTGGGTATCGGTAACATGACACTGCCATCTACCTTTGTGTTTAACTTAACAATTGTGAATATGAGGTTTTGATGAGGTGGTATTTAGCATTCAATTTAAAGTTTAATATAATCATATAAATATAACAAATATTATATGATTATTATCATTAGCATTATTATAATTATCATTATTGTTGTTGTTTGTGCTTAGCCTAGTTGCAATATGAATAATGGGAGATGAAACCTTAAGCAAACTCATCGGTCTATACTAAGAAATCAGTTGCTAGTCAGACAAATAGCCACTCCGTACTAAGTAATTAACAGACCAGTGATTTGTCCATTTTAGAAATGTTAGCGACAAACGAACAAATTATGCAAAAGCTGAAATCCTATTTATTAAGTTTTGTCTAGAGGTAAATTCCTATACAGTGTTCGGCATTAAGATAAAATCTCAACATTATAGATTAAATCCGTGCAAAGGCAGATTAAATCCCGTGCAAAGGCAGATTGAATCCCGTGCCAAGGCTCCGGCTAAATGGCCAAAAACATAAACAGCATAATTATACATACATATGTAAATATAATTGTAGTAAATCAAATGTCATACATTTTAGGCCTAGCTCTGTTGAACGTTCTACTTTCAATTTTTCTGTGGAAGTCATAGTTTAGTATATGTAGATTCATACAAATATTTAGGTATTTGGTTCAGTGAACATGTAACATGGAATAAAGCCGTCAAAGAACTCTCTAAATCTGCCAGCCGAGCTTTGAGCTGTTTGACTGTGAAATTTTACGCTTATGGTGGTATGACTTATCAAGTGTTCACAAAACTGTATGAAAGTTTGGTACAACCAATATTGTTATATGGTGCATCGATATGGGGACTTACTGAACATAGACTGATTAATAACGTTTAAAACAGGGCTAGTAAAATATTCCTAGGAGTGACTAAATTGACTAGCAATACTGCAGTACAGGGTGATTTAGGATGGCTGTCATGTCATGCTAAACAAAGACTGGAAGTTTTGAGATTCTTTTATAAACTTGAAAATTCAGATAATTCTCGTACTTTCTATAAGATACATTTATGCTCGAAACGAAAACGTAGATCCTGGAACTTTAATGTGATTAAGTTATTTCGCAACATGTCTGTAGAACATTTAATGCAGCCCGGAATTAGCAAAGAACTATTTTTTAAAGTGATTAAAAGTAAATTACGAATACTAGATGAACAGTTGTGGTTTACCAAACTTTGGAATGACAATTCGAATGTGAATGGAAACAAGTTGAGATTATATAGACGTTACAAGAAGGACCTTCAACCTGAACACTATGTTATTAACGCAATGCCACGCCACTTACGAAGTAATTTATGTAAACTTAGATGTGGAACTTTACCTCTGTCTGTCGAGACGGGTCGTTATACAAAACCACCAATACCGTTAGAAGAAAGAATTTGTCCATTTTGTAATAATGCTGTAGAAGATGAGATACACTTTTTGATTAATTGTGAAATTTACAGTGACTTAAGGTTTAATTTGTTTCACAGAGCTACGGTCATGGATAATTCTTTTTTGTACAAAGTCAGATTTTAATCAATTTGTATTTTTAATTAAGAATGCTGAATTACAATACGAGTTATCTATCTTGGTGCATAATATGATAAGAAGACGTCGCGCACTGAAAAGCAATCTACACTCTTGAATGTATATTTCCGTTAAAGTTAAAGTTACGTTTAAATTTATTTATTTTTTAATTCATGATTGTATATTTCCGTAAAAGTCAAAATTACATTTAATTTAATTTAATTTATTTATTTTTTACTTCATTTCATTCATGTTCTATTTATTTACTTTTTACTGAGAGGTTTTAATAAAACAACAAGATTACTTCATTTTATTCTTCGCAATCTGTTTATATAACCTCTTTAAAATATATTCCTTTTATCACATATCATTTATTTTTTACGTCATACTTAATTTTGTCATTTCTATTTTTAAAAGATATGTTTTTAAACCATTTATTTTAATTTTTTATGATGTGAAAATCCGGATAATTTTAAACATTTTTAACATTTTACTATGTTTTCAATTTGTATTTGTTAAATAGATATATATTTGTATATATAGTGTCTCATAAGCCTATCTAGGCTGGGTATTTGTCTTATTTTATTATTGTGCAATGTATATTATATAATCTGTATAAAATCTGTAGACCAAGTAAACCCGCTTTTAACCTCCGTTTATTATTTACTCAATAAATATGATTATATATTTGGCTATTCAACTGTTTGTCTTTGAAGAAAAACTAATTGCACAAGGTCATACTTTACGCAAGATCCGCCTGAATTCACAGACCATTTTTCTATACATTCATCTCGCTTTGTCGCAAATTCCTTAGAAGATTGATGTGCTTGTTTTGTAGACAACTTAAGGTTCCACGTATAGATAAATAAGGTTGTCAATCTTTCTATCAATTAAGTGTCAAGATCCGTGTCAAGATCCGCGTAGGATTTTGTTCTCTTCCTTTAACCATTACTGAAAATTTGTTGACAAGGCAACGCAAATCAAAACATAATCTTGTTAAAATTAATACCCTCTCTGATGTCACGTGGGGTATCGGTAACATGACACTGCCATCTACCTTTGTGTTTAACTTTAAGAATTGTGAATATGAGGTTTTGATGAGGTGGTATTTAGCATTCAATTTAAAGTTTAATATAATCATATAAATATAACAAATATTATATGATTATTATCATTAGCATTATTATAATTATCATTATTGTTGTTGTTTGTGCTTAGCCTAGTTGCAATATGAATAATGGGAGATGAAACCTTAAGCAAACTCATCGGTCTATACTAAGAAATCAGTTGCTAGTCAGACAAATAGCCACTCCGTACTAAGTAATTAACAGACCAGTGATTTGTCCATTTTAGAAATGTTAGCGACAAACGAACAAATTATGCAAAAAGCTGAAATCCTATTTATTAAGTTTTGTCTAGAGGTAAATTCCTATACAGTGTTCGGCATTAAGATAAAATCTCAACATTATAGATTAAATCCCGTGCAAAGGCAGATTAAATCCCGTGCAAAGGCAGATTGAATCCCGTGCCAAGGCTCCGGCTAAATGGCCAAAAACATAAACAGCATAATTATACATACATATGTAAATATAATTGTAGTAAATCAAATGTCATACATTTTAGGCCTAGCTCTGTTGAACGTTCTACTTTCAATTTTTTCTGTGGAAGTCATAGTTTAGTCATAGTTTAGTCATAGTTTAGTATATGTAGATTCATACAAATATTTAGGTATTTGGTTCAGTGAACATGTAACATGGAATAAAGCCGTCAAAGAACTCTCTAAATCTGCCAGCCGAGCTTTGAGCTGTTTGACTGTGAAATTTTACGCTTATGGTGGTATGACTTATCAAGTGTTCACAAAACTGTATGAAAGTTTGGTACAACCAATATTGTTATATGGTGCATCGATATGGGGACTTACTGAACATAGACTCATTAATAACGTTCAAAACAGGGCTAGTAAAATATTCCTGGGAGTGACTAAATTGACTAGCAATACTGCAGTACAGGGTGATTTAGGATGGCTGTCATGTCATGCTAAACAAAGACTGGAAGTTTTGAGATTCTTTTATAAACTTGAAAATTCAGATAATTCTCGTACTTTCTATAAGATACATTTATGCTCGAAACGAAAACGTAGATCCTGGAACTTTAATGTGATTAAGTTATTTCGCAACATGTCTGTAGAACACTTAATGCAGCCCGGAATTAGCAAAGAACTATTTTTTAAAGTGATTAAAAGTAAATTACGAATACTAGATGAACAGTTGTGGTTTACCAAACTTTGGAATGACAATTCGAATGTGAATGGAAACAAGTTGAGATTATATAGACGTTACAAGAAGGACCTTCAACCTGAACACTATGTTATTAACGCAATGCCACGCCACTTACGAAGTAATTTATGTAAACTTAGATGTGGAACTTTACCTCTGTCTGTCGAGACGGGTCGTTATACAAAACCACCAATACCGTTAGAAGAAAGAATTTGTCCATTTTGTAATAATGCTGTAGAAGATGAGATACACTTTTTGATTAATTGTGAAATTTACAGTGACTTAAGGTTTAATTTGTTTCACAGAGCTACGGTCATGGATAATTCTTTTTGTACAAAGTCAGATTTTAATCAATTTGTATTTTTAATTAAGAATGCTGAATTACAATACGAGTTATCTATCTTGGTGCATAATATGATAAGAAGACGTCGCGCACTGAAAAGCAATCTACACTCTTGAATGTATATTTCCGTTAAAGTTAAAGTTACGTTTAAATTTATTTATTTTTTTAATTCATGATTGTATATTTCCGTAAAAGTCAAAGTTACATTTAATTTAATTTAATTTATTTATTTTTTTACTTCATTTCATTCATGTTCTATTTATTTACTTTTTTACTGAGAGGTTTTTAATAAAACAACAAGATTACTTCATTTTATTCTTCGCAATCTGTTTATATAACCTCTTTAAAATATATTCCTTTTATCACATATCATTTATTTTTTACGTCATACTTAATTTTGTCATTTCTATTTTTAAAAGATATGTTTTTTAAACCATTTATTTTAATTTTTTATGATGTGAAAATCCGGATAATTTTAAACATTTTAACATTTTACTATGTTTTCAATTTGTATTTGTTAAATAGATATATATTTGTATATATAGTGTCTCATAAGCCTATCTAGGCTGGGTATTTGTCTTATTTTATTATTGTGCAATGTATATTATATAATCTGTATAAAAATCTGTAGACAAGTATGTGACACTTTAATAAAATAAATTATTTATTTTGTAAACATGCATTTATCCAATCTATTATTGCACAAATTAAGATAATTTAACTGACTGGTAAATTTCCTTTGATCAATGCGTCGGAATCGACCTTTGAAGACTTATCAAAGACTTTTTAATGAGGCAATGCCAGCGTCAAATACTGATTTTTATGTCAATATTTTTTTAATTAAGTAAAATCAATCGAACTGATCACTCTTTAACCATTAATCTTTCATTTAAAAAGTGCATTTTTAACGATCATAAGATCTTTCAAGGTTGGACACAGTACTAAATCAGGTTTGCTAATTTCAAAAATATGTCAATGCACAAACATGACAAAGTATGGTATGAAAATCTAGTGGCATTTTGTTTTCAGTTGAAACTGGGCGTTAAGCAATCATCAATTGGCCGTTTCAGAATCTAATGCATTCTGGGTAATATTTTCAAAACTGTACACCAAAGTGTTGTAATTGGTTAAAAACGTCCAAAACAATTGAAATTCAACCAATGACGTGACGTTATTTTCATTTTGAGGTACGAACAATAAAATTACCCATAGTCCTTTAAACTCTGAAACGGCCTATTAATCAACAAGCTTCCTAAATGTGACTACAGTTGCTTATTATGCTGTGACTACATTTGCTTTGTATGCTGCGATTCCAAGGCAATTGTCAAACTATGCCACGTGACTGTATTTTCTTCACAATATGTAATTCTTCAACTTTCTAAAGCAACCCGTCCTATAATGCTTGAAATACCCCCGAAGTCTTATTGTAATAAAATTGACATTTATTTTTCTTGATCACGTACTTATCTTTGTTTTTTTTTTCTAAAACGTCTTTGGAAAACATAGATAAAATGTGAATGAATATGAGACAGCAATCTCATTAAATAATAAAAATAGGAAAAGTCCGGACATTCACAGTATGTTTATCTATGAACGTAGTGAATTGATATATCTTTTGACATACTCATTACAGATATCCCAAAGAAGATGAACTACAAGACGGTAAACTAGCGACATACGTTTTCAAAAACAAAATACATATTTCCATGCAGGCCAGGTTGCAAAAAATACTTTGTTTTTTTATAAAAAAAAGATTAATAATTTTAAACCTTGATTTTAAACAGTTTTTTTCTATTTTTTATTAACAAAATAGATAATGAAACAAATTACATGTTTTATGATATTATTGTTTGAAGTAAAGGAGAAAAAAAATATAAAATTTATCAAATAAACATACTTCATATATCGATGTTCAAAGACATTAGTTTTTTCTTCTTCAAATATCAGTATTTATATGTTTAGATTTAAGTTTTTCTTTCATATTTGCATTTTGGTTTTCAAACTTAATAAATCCAAAAAGATATTTTCTACAACATATTTTAAAAACCTAAAATTTTAATGTGCGTAAGATGTCTTTTGTGGAAGGCAATTGTTCATACCCAATTTTGCCAAAAACTATAAGTTAATTGGTATCTTATGTCAAATATGTAAATTTCCACATAATTTCTATGAAATTATAGTGACTCAGCAAACAAGTATTTCTACACTAATGTTTCCAGATTATGTCATTTTACTAATGTATTGATAAAATGTACATGATTGATTGATTGATTATCTTGTGCCACTTTCAGCACTATTGGCTGTTTCGTGGCGGTCAGTTTTAATTGGTTGAGGAAGCTAGAGTCCAGGAGAGAACTACCGACCTTCGGCAGGAAAACTGACAATCCTATAATCAATTAAGATTGGAATCGAACGCACCTGCCATGTTCGGGATTCGAACGCACAACCTCAGTGTTGACATAAAATTAACATTATAGTCAGGTTTTTCCGATTATCTGCCTTAGTTTGTGACGCGACTCCTAGGCGTCGTCGTAGTACGATCGCCATTACAACCGTGAAAAAATATAAACAAGAGATAGATCTAAATGCCCTGACCGCATATAATTAAATGTAAACACAAGAATGTGAAGTCGTACTTGACCTCGGCAAAATTATATGTGCTATAAATAATAAAGTAATTAGATAAGGATTCTAAGTGTATTGCAGGCCAGGTGTCGTGTCCATAAAATATAACTGTATTTGATATGTTACACGCGGGACATAATAAATTTTTACGAAATTACTAATCCCAGGTTACATGTCGATTATAATCATTTGGTAATCATAATATTAATAATTATAACGCATACATAAATAAAAAATAAATAGTCTTGACCGGTCGAATGTGATATATCAGAAAAAAACCAGGTACAATTTTATCAATAGAAATTTCTGTGGTCAGACCTATAGCGAGACAGTCCTAAAATTTAACAATCCACTAATCCGACGTTCCTACAGAGACGAGAGTTTTGTGCTTTTTGCTTGACTTACGTATAACTTGCTCAAAATTGAGTGACATCTTCGTATTACTTTGGTGTCCGCATGAATTGCGCTATATATGCTATCGATGCGTCGGGCCATATGTAGATATAACTTTGCGATTAGAATATGGGCTTGAGAAGTTTTGAACTTTCACGGCCCATGTATTTCTATAATTATTATGTGTTCGATTCCAATTTCAAATTACTCGACATACAACTACTATAGTATGTATATATAACATCATGATATATATATATACATCATGATCCAGTTCAAGCATAACCTGTGTTAAATTTATCATCATTAATTAAATAATTTGAGTTCATATATAATTATTTATTTTAATGTAATTTTGATTTTAGATTTGTATTATTGAAAAAGAGACATAATTTGATATTATATTTGATATTAAATAAACAGAGACATATAATACAAGTATTATATGTCTCTGATATAAATGAATGCCATTAAACCACCAAAGACTCTAACATGTAATTTCAAAGCGATGATTAGTTATGTTTTAGAAGCGTCATTTAGTGTTTTGCCAACTCCTCCCAACCACTCCAAAACAGAGGTCTCGTAGATTTTCATCCTTAATCCGTATTAGACTCTTATATAAGTCCCCGATGTATATAATACAGTGAAATACAGTATTACAGTATAACATTACTTTGTTTGGGCGTATGTCGGACCGTCGGACTACTGAACTGTCGGAAATTCGTTGGTTGTCGGATTATAGCTACGCTTTCGTAGGTCCTAGTAAACTATTTGATTACCAAGAGTTAGACCTTTGAAAATCGAAAATCCTTCTAATGAATAAAATTTTAAAATTCATGCACAGAATAATCTACTGAGGAAAGTTCAAATCAACAGAACAGTGGCGGATCCAGAACTTTTTATAAGGGGCCCGCTCCAGTCATGCTTCAGTGATTCCCTATATAACCAACCAAATTTTTCTCGAAAAGGGGACCCGGGCCCCAGCCCCCGATCCGCCTATGACAGAAGTAACTGTATACGTCTTATAAAGAAAAAAGTGAATATATATTATAAGCACACAGGCCTACATATATATATAAAACCTTTAAGTTTTCAGCAAGAACTGCACCCAGGAATAAAATATTTTACAAGCCTTACTTTTCGAAATATTAAAGCGCCGTCCCAAATAACCAAATATCAAACTAAGTGTTAACCTCATCAGTACGATCGAGCAACAGCTGATCTGCAATATCGTAGTTGAAAATTAAATTTGTGTAGTAATTCCACTAAAGTTAAGAAAACTTAGTTACATAAGTATACAATAAGGCGTCACTGTCATTCATAATAATTTCTTAAACGGATGACGAGGTCCCCAGACATTTTACCGCTTCCACTACATGTAAAGTTTGTGGGACACACGCTTCCACTACAAAAGTTTCCCCTTTTTCAAAATCCTGGATCCGCATCTGATGTCGCGGTGGATCTTCTATACAAAAAGAGACAGATGCACTGTAGTCATCGGATTAATTTTATAGATTAATTTAAGTTTTTAACAGTCGTTTTACAACGTGTAAACATTCGTCGGCCAGTGTTATTTTACTTTCATAACAAGTTTTATTTTTAAAAAACGGATTGTGTGCAGTGGCGCATCATCCAAAAAAAAATGTCCGGACCATACAAAAACCTGTTTATGCACAGTTTTTTTATGTTTATACGGCTTTGATCCACTCAGGTTTGTTGGCTCGTCTGAAGGCATCACATAAGACGTATATGGAATCAAATGAGGGCAGTCATTGTGCAACTCGTTGTGTAATTCGCATATTGATTTTTTCCACACCTGAAGTTTTCTACGATTATTTGTACAACTATTAACTGCACAAGAAATGCTTCCATGTTTTTTATAATTTTCGGCAGCATCCATAGTAAAATAAATCAGAAAATGAAAGAAATACAAATGTAAACAGAAAATCGATAATGTTTTGATCAATACACGTGCGTTATTTTTCACGGTTGTAATGGCGGATCGGTCACGTGAGAGGTTAATGGATGCGCCCATGTTTTCTAGGTCAATTACAGATAAACCCGTCTATAAGTTTGAAAGACTTGAAGAATTTTACTAATTGTGATTTGCAATTTAAGGGCCAAATTCTTCCTTACAAAGTAAATCTTTTTTATTAATAACATTACATGTAACAATCTCCCATCTCAGATGCAGTCACACGCCTTTATTTCAAGGGACTGTTAAACCATAATAAAATAAGCGATTACACTCTATCTTATTCATATATCATTTAAAATCTTTATTGAAAGAACCGAAGAATTTTACTATTCTTATAATTCAAGGAAGTGCCAAATAATAGCTTTTATTATCATACCACTCCTTTTTCATTTTAAATATTTGCTACATATACATGTAGATGGCATTTGTAAGAGAAACAATGTTCTGATATACAGACATCTATCATGAAGCTGCTGCCAGTTTTCAAATTAATTGGTTTTTTCAAATATGCTATAAATAACGATGCAATTATCGCTTCAAAGATTTCTGCGAAATATAATTATCCTTCTGGACATTATGTAACATCGACTTCTCTCATGCTATGATGTAATTGTTATCTTTAAGTGTCATTTGTGAAATCCAGATTACATCAAATATTTCAGTTTCCAGTGCTGTACAACGTCAATCAATGCATGATGTAATCATGGTAATGTAGAATTATCTTAAAAACATAAAAATTTGACTAGGTTGGATTAATACTCTAATAATGAATTCGCTTCAAATGTTAAAGATAGATCAGCTAGGTCAATTTGTCAATTTCTAAGCTGGCTGTTTATAAGGCAACTAAAATGTATTCAGGGACGGTATTGATTTTAGTTAGCAAGAACACGTTTTGGTATATAATAATACTCGAAATTACAACAAATGAAAAACAAAAACAGTATTTATTTATAATGTATTTTCCCCATCAAAATCCGTGAGTGAACCTAGGTGTTCCGAAAGGGTAAGCAGTTCCTACAATTTTGGTGGTACCATCATGTTACTCGTCACAAGTAAAATTCGGGGATAACTATCATTCGTTGATATCTCAATCTAGTAAAAGAGATTATGGCTCAGGCAAGTGAAAAGTGTCCATGGTCATCTGTGAAACAGGTTTTCCATAGCTGTCGATAAAATCATGATGGCGTCCGTATAACTTGTGCAACTTTCGAAGCGATGGTTCAATTGCTTTATTGTAAGCAGCGACTGTCTATCAAGAAAATCATGATAGGAAACGCAAGCCCTGTAATATCGTATTAATAAGGATATAGATATTTCATTTGCAGACGCTACTGGAATATCGCTACACAGAAAAGGAAAGTTCACAATTGGAAAATTGAAATCGTCTTTATCTTTTGTCGTTATGTTAAGTTCCCAACCAACCATCATTGTCGATTTTTAGATGTATGTCAAGTTATAGAACATGACTTTCATGCACTCAACAACAAGTGTTAACATTGCGTTATCGTATTATTTAGTCTTTCATGAAGTATTTACATCAAATATAATTGGACGTTCATTTTGAGTTTTTTTTTAACATAAATAGGCTGAGTTATCCGCCCCTGACAGTATGGACGTCTTTTTTGCGGTCCCGAGAAAAACAAATTATATAGAATTCAGCATATTTAAAGAACATGGAAAGTAACCATAAAGTCGGAAACTATTAAAGACATAGGATACAGCCGGAAAATTTAATAGGTTCGTCCGTCTGAATTATATTTAAACTTTGCACTAAATTGAATATATATTCTATATACAGCACCTAAAATAGACATACATAATACCATTGACCACAACTCACTAAGTCCGAATATGTTTATTACTGAGTGAAGACATTTTAGCCTGTGGCAAAGTTGACCTTTGAACTTTAAACCATAAACCTTGGATCTCTATTGTTATTCAATTGAACTTTCTAATGATCTGACAATATACACAAATATGTCACTAAGCGAAACCAGAAAGTTACTTCAGCAAAGCAGAAAAATAGTCGACGAGGCAGATGAAAATACAAGTGTAAATATCATCTTAAATATGATTCTGAAACTGGTGTCAAGCATCGATACTAGACTACAAGGGGTGGAAAAAAGTGTAGGAAAATTCGATGAGCTTAAGAATATTATAACCTCAGTAACAAGCCGAGTGGTGACAGTTGAAAAAGATGTAAATGATTGCCATAAGAAAATTGGCGAGGTTGAAAATAACTTACAGGGAGTTGGAAACTTGTTTGATAACCTTAAATCACTCTGTGACACCAATAAATCGACTGTTGCGAAAGTTCAGGAACAATATGAAGTAGTCAAGACTGCATGTAACAAAAACAAAGCAGAAATAAAGAAAGTTTCTGAAAGCTTAGAAAAAGTTACAAATAGAGAAAGCAATCAGTGTGTATGTTTGGAAGAAGTGCAAAACCTAAAAAAATCAGTTCTCGATCTGAAATGCCGATCTATGAAAAACAATTTAATTTTTTCTGGTCTATGTGAAGTACGCGAAGAGAATACAGAGGAGCTCTTAAGAACTTTTCTTCACAGAGAAATCGGTATCGACTATCGGATTGAGTTCGGTAATGTTCACAGGTTTAGCAATTACCCAAGAGGAAAGCGCCCAATAGTAGCTAGATTTCTGTACTTCAGTGACTTGCAGTATGTTTTAAACAATGCATATAAACTACGAAACACTCAGTATGGCTTTCGACAGCAATTCCCCAAAGAGATTGAGGACAACAGAAAACTATTGTATCCTATCCAAATGGAAGCTAAAAGACAAGGAAAAAGGGTAGTACTTGTCCGAGATCGCCTTTATATAGATAACCAACTATATACGAGATCGGACAGTGAAGCCGACGAAAGCTATATGAATGACACTGAACAACCGCCAGATGATGTTTGGACAACACCGACCAATGGTGGCCTCAGACAACCTCCAAAACGTCAACGTGTAAGCTCGTCCACTCCCAGGGGATACTAGGGATGCCTTGGAGAACAACATAACCCACACGAATCTAACTCAAGTCTATTATCTAACTGTTGTTACATAGATAAAGGTATTGATGATATTACAAACATTAACAGTAACTCTCTTTCGGTTGATGAAAATGACAGTAATGGAGAAGTAAATTCGTGTACAGTTAACACAATAAATACAAATATTTTACATCTTTCAAAAGCCAAAACGAGTGACAAAATTGTATTGAACAATCCTGTAATTAAAAATAGTGACACAAACTGTACGATTGAAAACAAGTGTAATTTGAATATTCTAAGTCTTAACTGTTGTGGTATTAATAAGCGTCTTCAGTACCCTGAATTTTGTGAACTTTTATATGATCATGATATAATTTGTCTGCAAGAAACGATTGAAGACTGATGATTTAGATACAATAACACTTCCTGGTTATATATTTCAAATGAAAAACAGACAAAAATGTGGGAAAAAATCTGGTGGTATTATTCTAGCATATAAAGAAAAACTTAGTAATTATTTAGAACCATTAGAAACAGATTCAAAATATACCTTCTGGTTCAAACTCTCTTCAATTTTTTTTAAAAATAGATGAGAATGTTGTCTTTGGTATAGTATACATCCCCCCAGAAAATTCCGTATATCACCAGCCAGATACTTTCGATCAAGTTGAAAATGAATTACGTAGCTTTTCTCAAAATTTTAAATATATTTGTTTATTAGGCGATTTTAATGGCAGAACTGCAGACGAACCAGATTATTTTGAGATTGAAACACATGAACACGAGCAAGACTTTTCGGAATTTATACAAGATAATTTAAATTGCTTAGAGGTTTTAAATATTGACAGAAACAGAAAGAGTATGGATACTGTAAAAACCCGTTCTGGTCAGAAATTATTAGATTTATGTAAAGGTAATGACTTGTGTATTGTTAATGGTCGTATTGGTGATGATAAACATGAATCTGGTAAATTAACATGTAAAAATACCAGCGTTATTGATTATTGTATTTGTACATATGATTTTCTTAAATTTGTATCAAACTTTAAAGTTAACGAGTTTTCACGTTTATACTCAGATGTTCACTCTCCAATTACCGCTACTTTACACATGAATGCATTTATCGCTGTAAATGACCAAACAACACAGGCGATAGTTCAATTAGCTATAGAGTTAAAAAGTGGGACGTGTCAAAAAAAACTTCATATGTTGATAATATAGATAAAGAAAAACTTCAAGTATTATATACTGAATTGGAAGAAACTTTGAGTGACAATCTAGATAAGGATAAAGTTAATTCTTTTGTCAGCAAATTAAGCAATATTTTTATTGATAGTGCAAAGAATACTTTTGGTTCCCGAAAAGATACGCGAAAGCGAAAATCTACTAATAAGAAGCCCAAGGGAGACAAACCTTGGTTTAATGAAGAATGTTGGTTCGAAAGACAAAACTATCGTAAACTTAAAAGAAAGCTTAAGTTTAGAAAAACGGATACACTTCAACGAGAGGTTTCAGAAGCAGAGAAACGTTATAAAAAGACACTCGATGCGAATAGTAAAAAGTATAGGAAGCAAATGCGTAGTAAGCTTAAATATATGAAAACTTCCGACCCGAAAGAGTATTGGAATCTTTTAAATAGGGGTAAACGGAAAAAGCAACCAAATCTTCCGCTCGAGGACTTATTCGACTTTTTAAAAACTAAACCAAAGGTTGAAGAACCCCAAATCGCGAAATGTCCAATACAGATCTATTTGATAATGTTGACATTGATCTTTTGAACGATAAAATTAATGACTACATTTCTAGAGAAGAAATAGCTAAATGCATTAAAAATCTGAAGAACAACAAAGCCTGTGGTGAAGATCATGTAGTAAATGAATACATGAAATCTACTGCAGATTTGTTTCTTCCGATTTATGAGAAGCTATTTAACCTCATATTTGACTCCGGCGTTCTACCCGATATTTGGCTAATTGGAAATATAAAACCTATATATAAAGGTAAAGGCAACCAGTTTGATCCAAAAAACTTCCGTCCAATAACCATTTTGAGTAGCCTTGGTAAATTATTTACAGCTATACTTAATGAAAGATTATGTCTTTTCTCTGAAGAAACACTCCTACTAAATGAAAATCAATTTGGATTTCGAAAATCATACTCGACAAGTGATAGTCTATTTTCTTTATACTCATTTTTTGAAATTTTGAAATATTGAAATAAAAAACTGTTCTGTACATTCGTTGATTTTGAAAAGGCGTTTGATACGGTTTGGAGAGAGGCTCTCTGGTATAAACTACTTTTGAATGGTATTAAAGGGAAAATATATAATGTTATTTTAAATATGTATAAAGATATTAAATCTTGTATTACATATAATAATCAGAAATCAGACTATTTCTCATGTGATATTGGGGTACGGCAAGGTGAGAATTTGTCGCCTTTCCTGTTTGCCTTATTTTTGAACGATTTGCAAGATTTTTTAGAAACGGAAAATCTTCAGGGTCTTAACGTGATTTCAGATTTACTAGAAGATAAGTTGAACACTTACCTGAAACTTTTTGTCCTCCTATATGCAGACGACACGGTCCTTATGTCTGAATCAAAAGAAGACTTACAAAAAATATTAAACAAATTTGGAGAGTACTGTAATATATGGAGACTAAAGGTAAATGTTAACAAAACCAAAGTCATGGTATTTTCAAGGGGAAGGCCTAGTGCAGATTTAAAGTTTTCCTTAAATGGGGCAGATATAGATATAGTCCATGAATTTAACTATTTTGGTATACTATTTAGCAGGACCAGGAATTTCAGTAAAGCAATAAAAAGCAAGCAGAGAAGGCAACAAAAGCAATGTATGATTTGAAAAGAGGTCGCATTCATAATTTATCAATTGAATGTCAAGTAGAACTGTTTAATAAAATGGTAAAGCCAATTCTGTTGTATGGCTCAGATGTATGGGGATTTAGTAAAATATTCAATGTATTGAAAGGGTACAATTACGATTTTGTATATTGTTACTTAAGTTGAAATCATCCACCCCAAACTACAATGTATATGATTTATGGTGAACTTGGCATTTTCCTGTTCAACTAGATATCAAACTAAAATGATTGCATTTTGGACACGACTTTTATCTGGAAAGATTTAAAACTTTAAAACTGTCTTATTTGGCGTATCAATTATTTTACAAATTGTCGGTCGACAATCTTTTGAATCGCCATGGTTAAAGTTTTTAAGAAAAGTATTTGATGATACTGGCTATTCCTATATTTGGACAGCTCAGCTTTTTCCTAGCTCAGATTGGCTTATTTCTTCAATAAAGATGCGCCTACATGATCAATTTAGACAGGAATGGCATTCACTTATGTTAAATTCACCAAAATCTATAAATTATAGATTATTTAAGGAAACATTTCAGTTTGAATTTTTTTTAAATATATTGGAAGATAAAGATATCTATACGCTGTGTAAATTTAGAACCACAAATCATAGACTACCTATAGAAACAGGACGGTTGAATGGAATAGAAAGGGAAAATAGAAAATGTCTGAAATGTATTAATAACTGTATTGGTGATGAATATCATTATATTCTGGATTGTAAAATATTTGAGACTGACAGAAAAAAAACTAATTGATAAAAATGTGTGGCAAAGGCCAAATATTTTGAAATTCAAAGAAATAATGAGTTGTACCAGCAAGACTAAATTAGAAAAACTATGTAGATTTATACGCAAAATAAATAAATCATTTGTTCTCTAGGCTATAACATAACCCCCATTTTGTATATATTGTACATAACTGATATATGTGTATGTGGGTACTTAATGATAATTGGTGTATGCCTGTGTGTATGTTTGTGTGTAAGATGTTATAATGTATAAGTTTGTTTTCGTTGCTATATGTATGTATATCTCTGAACCGTTGTATCTTATGGTTTATGAGAATAAAGATTATTATTAAATGTGCGAAAACAATAGGGTGCAAATACAAATTAGGCAATAGAAAAACAATGAATCGAGGAAAAACGGACAGGTAATTAATTATCTCGTCAACATACATGCGGTGATCAAGCAAAATTTTATTAAACCACTGGTCGAAGTCCAATTTTGATTTGATATTTATAAATAAGATTATAACCATTTAATGCAGAAAACTTTCGAAGTGCAATTCCGGTAAAAAAAATAACAACTTGCAATGCCATTTTTCTCTGTTCTTTACATTTTTGCCCATTATTTTTAAATCTTTAATTTGTTGGCACATTTTTTTTCTATCCATCTTTTGATCCATTATTTTCTAATCTGTAAACCAAAGATACTACTGAACTAGTATTGCAATATTTTCTCATATAACATGGTTCTTAGTTGGTTTTATGTCAACCTCTTTAATTTTAATGGATATTTATAATATGGATCTACAATCTGTCGATACCTGTATCATGGCATTGCACAAGGTCATGTTTTTCTCTGACTGTTTATGACGTCTTTACACTAAATCCATTGGATGTTGGATGTGTACGGATTGATAATTTAGTCTTAGATGCATGATTTTTTTATTAGTTGTTAGTGGCTTTGAACTAGCTGTCAGATAACTGCGAGTACTCTCAGATCTGTTCCTAGTGTCTTTTTGTTGTTGTGATGTACAAGTACCCTGCCACGTCCACTTGTATTTTTGTCCATCTGATGAGTTAAGCCTTTTTCAACTGATTTTTATAGTTCGTTCTTATGTTGTACTGTTATATCACTGTCCCAGGTTAGGGGAGGTTGGGATCCCGCTAACATGTTTAACCCCGCCACATTATGTATGTATGTGCCTGTCCCAAGTCAGGAGCCTGTAATTCAGTGGTTGTCGTTTGTTTATGTGTTACATATTTGTTTTTCGTTCATTTTTGTACATAAATAAGGCCGTTAGTTTTCTCGTTTGTATTGTTTTACATTGTCATTTCAGGGCCTTTTATAGCTGACTATGCGGTATGGGCTTTGCTCATTGTTGAAGGCCGTACGGTGACCTATAGTTGTTAATTTCTGTGTCATTTTGGTCTCTTGTGGACAGTTGTCTCATTGGCAATCATACCACATCTTCTTTTTTATATATAGTATAAGAAATGTGTAAAATATGGAGATTTTCGTTATCAACTTGTTATATACGGCTACATGTCATCTTCAATTATATGGTTAATCTTAGCTTCTATTTTCTATGCAGCTTGATTGAATTATTTTGCGATAGATTCCGTTTACAGAAATATATTTTTAGCCGTTCATCTCAAAGTCAGTGAATCGTTAAACACTGAACAAAATCCGCACCTCACTGCATGTTCAATGGACCTTAGCACCGGTTGTAGTGTGCATGTAATATTTGCCGCTGAGTGTTTTTCCTCCGAAACAATCAATACTTTTTAAAGAGTCAATTATAGTTAACTTATAGCTATGTAATAATATCTAAATGTTTGTGATGCATCTTCTTATTATCGAGAATGCAACCCGATAAATTTCAGGATTTCAGCATTAAACCTTTATTTTTTTTAATTTCCAATAAGTCTTACTCAGAATACTTAGTTCAATTACTTTTAAGATGATTTAAATGAAGTTTAAGTAGTAATTTTCAATAGTTAAAAAAAAAATCAGTGATTAAAAGAAATTTAATGTGTAGGTGTCAAACAACCAAATCATAGTATGAAAAAGGGTCGAAGAAAAATATTCGCTTGAATTTGACGGTTGTAGAAAATTAATCCTACATTTCTATGCAGTAACATATTTCTGGGTCATAAACATACATCTGGGCCGTTCTTTCTTTTATTTGGTGTTTCTATAAAATATTTTGGAAACTTGAGGTGACATGGTTACTAAAGCTTGTAAACAGGAAAAAAGGAGTGAAAATTTGAATGGTTTACTTCCGGTGGTGGTTATTATCTTATATGCAATGAAATGTTATGTGAAATTTTCACTGTGGTACTGGACAGGATAAAACGTTTCTAATGCCAAGTAAGGTTTATTCTGGCTATTCCTACATTTTGAATTCTATAGCAAAAAAATAGTAAAATTTTATGTTGGAGTTCCCAGAATTTTTATGTAAACAATGGTATTATGTAGGATTATGTTGTAACAACACTAAACTAATGAACCAAGGTAAATCCAGGTAAATCTTGTGGAAAATAAAGAAAAAGAATAGTTTATATTACAATATTTTATTTAATATTTCATAGCACTTCATGTGTAGATAATATTCAAAAGCACAATATGAATTTATAGGCACAATGTTATTCACAAACAATTGAAATTATTTAGGTGAAAACATTAATATATACAAGTAAATAATATCTATTGAAATATAAATATAATAAAATTGAAGTAATTATTCTTAGAAACAAAGCACTAAATTTTTAGTTACAATACATATTCATTGAAACAAAGCCCCGAAAAGTACACCAAACTGACATTAAAACAGAGCACTGACACAGTAATACACTGCACTGAATTGAACACACAAGAAAATACAAAGTCTTAATCAATATGCAGGAGATGAGAAGCAGTATCTCCATACTGAACTGGCGTAAGTATATCATTATGTAACCTTGTTTTCAGTGTCTGAATATAAAAAGAAGATCTTTGGGTGAGGTGGTTTGACTAACTTCTTCAGTCTACTATGCCAACCTTCTAAATGATTTGTTGATCTAGGACCTTCTGTTGCGTAGTGATTCCATAGGCTTTGGGTGTTTTCTACCCAGTAACTTGTTACATAGTCTGTGAAGTTTAGAGTTGGTGTATCAGTATCTACAGCATCGATATCCTCCAGTGCGTTAAACCAAACATCTTTGACTGTATTGGGTGGTAAAAGTAGCAGGACTGCAGCTCTCCGAACAAGTTGGTGAATGTCGCCTTTTCATTGTATGCAGTCTACAAACCATGCTTCTGTGCATTTCTCCAGATACACTGAGTGTAGTGAAAAAAAACCACCCTATAATGTTGATTCCTGGGAAGATTGAAGTGGCTGCGTTTCTGATGGCTATTTCGTAGTCGAGGAACGTCGTGGCTGGTTGTAGTAGTATGTTGAATTCTTTGGAGCTAAAGTTTGAAGTGTTGGTTACTATTAAATGCTTTTAAACTACCTTTTCTTTTAAATTGTTTTTTTCCAGACTTTTGAATGCTTTTACTACTTTTTCTTTTATATCATTTTATTTTCCGGACTACTAAATGCATTTACTACTTTTTCTTTTAAATCATTTTATTTTCAAGAAATTTCATATTAGAAACACTTAATTATAACACTTGAAACATGTTTTCAAACAACAAAAAAAAACCAACATTTTTTTACATAAATTTCAATTAAAATATTATTTGTATTTAATTTCCACAGGTAAATTTACCTTTGACCTAATCAGACACTAATGACTAAAACAACGGTTTATTCCCGATTGTCCCACTTTTTAAAATTTTAGAGTTCTGATTGTCCCATATGAAATTAAAGTTCTGATTGTCCCACATTATTTTATGAAGTAAAATGTTCTTAGATAAACAAGGTTATTGTTGTTTGTTTTGCTAAATAAACAAGAATTAATTATTGCACATTTAATATTAGTTTTATAAAAGTTAAAAAAATGTGTTTTTTAAATCATTAGATTAATGCACTTTTGATTTAAAAATATAATATTTCTGATTTATGAAACATATCTACAATGTAATTTTTTTTTATAATACAAATGTCAATACCGTAATTTTAATAACATGTTCTCTAAAGTTTTTAAACAAATTTAGAAATAATGCATGCACTTTAAAAAAAAGAAGATTTAAACTCATTTACATTCTAACTTCTACACGAACTTGTTGATGGAGAGATTTTTCCACTAATCTTTGCAATTTTTATACTAGAAAGTCCGAGGACATTAATACAACATTCTCTGCACTATTGAAGACTGCTAACACCCAACGTCAGATTCACTTGAACCCAACAACTGTCTTTATTTATAACGAGGCTGCTGTCTAAAATTCTGCCAGATCAGCCTTTCCAAAAATCACTATTAAGGTTGTTTTTCCCAGTGTCTTTGCTGTAAAGTGCAGTCAACAGGACTCGTCACCAACTATAAAGAAGAACCCGACTTCCTTCAACTTATACGCAGGGCAGCAATCTTCCACAGCTATTACCCAACTGAAGGACCAAGGACGACAAACCACCTCAAACATAATTATAAATGCTACTGAACTACCTTAAAGAAGAGTAGGCAGCAAACGAAGTGTCCACCATTCAGAACCTTATAATCATTCCATACACCAAATATAGTTGACCTTTTGCTTATAGTACTTGAAAAACAGACAAAAACACAAAAACTTAACATTGACCAATGAACCATGAAAATGAGGTCAAGGTCAGATGAAACCTGCCAGACGGGCATGTACCCATTACAGTCATTCCATACACCACATATAGTTATCCTTCTGCTTATAGTATTTGAGAAACAGACCTAATCACGTAACTTTAACCTTGATCACTGATCCATGAAATTAGGTCGAGTTCAAGTGAATCCTGTCTGACGGACATGTAGACTTTGCAAGGAACCCATATATCAAATATGGTTATCCTATTACTCATAATAAGTGAGAAATTCACATTACAAAAAAACTCAAATTGTTTTTCAAACAGTCACTGAACCATGAAAATGAGGTCAAGGACATCGGACATATGACAGACGGAAACTTTGTAACATAAGGTATCTGCATACAAGATATGAAGCATCCAGGTCTTCTACCTTTTGAAATATTAAGCTTTATACAAATAGTTTATGCCGCCGCTGCCGACGGATAGTAATACCTATGTCTCGCGAAACAAAAATAACAAGATGTGGTATGATTGCCAATGAGACAACTGTCCACAAGAGACCAAATTACACAGAAATTAACAACTATAGGTCACCATACGGTCTTCAACAATGAGCAAAGCCCATACCGCAAAGTCAACTTTAAAACGCCCCGATATGAAAAATCTAAAACAATTCAAACGAGAAAAACTAACGACCTAATTTATTTACAAAATATTGAACGAAAAACAAATATGTTACACAGCAATACACGATAACCACTGAATTACAGGCTCCTGACTTAGATCAGGCACAGTTGAAAAAGGCTTATCTCAACAGATGGGTACCAACAGAAATACATCTAATAAAAAAATAGAATGGACGTGGAAGGCTACTTAAACATCCACACAACAAAAAGACATTAAGTACAAGTACAGATCTGAGAGTACTCGAAGTTACTGACAGCTAGTTCAAAGCCAATAAAAACCGTTTGAAATAAGTCTTTTATAGGTACAACCTCATGCATGCTTTATTGTTGTATTTATGTTTTATGTGTTCTTTTTTGTTGTACCTTCTGCATTGTATGTGCTTTAAAATATCTGTTTTTATGTCGTGTGTTTGCCTTTTAAAATTAATTTAGCTGTTTATTATGTGTGCTTTTATATTAAGCTATTTATTATGTGTGCTTAATTGTAACTCTTTATTACATATTTGTGTAAAATTTAGTAGTGCTTTATATGTGCTATTCTATGACTTCGTAATTTATTCTATGTTTAATGATACTTCAATTGTACCTACTATGTGCAAAATAAAATATGTAAATATTATTATTTGTTCATGTTTTTGTTCATATTTTTTAAGTTACATTGATTAGTAACCTGCAATTAACTGCTACATACTATAAAACAAATTAATCACTATCAAAACAATTCCCGATTGTCCTACATTTAAACTTCCCAATTGTCCCACAAACATATTCCCGATTGTCCCACAAATTTTTATTACTTTTTTACCTGTAATTTCAAAAAGTGGGACAATCGGGAAGACACCAAAACAACTTATTTTGCAATAACAACATCTATTGTTCTTCCCATAATCTCCCATGTAGGAATAGCCAGAATAGTAAAATACAAAATGTAGGAATAGCCAGAAGACACCGCCAAGTAAATGTAGTTCTTTATTTGAAACAAAGACAACTTTTGCACATTTTTTTTAAAATGTCAATTTAACAAAGACTAATAGGGGTAAAACAATGGTGGTATTACTCCTTGTATAGAATATAAAACGAGGACGTAAGTTATATCCTATTTACAGTACTAGAGTCCCAAAATTTTGATACATGTTCCCTCATCAGTATATTATACCCAGATTTTCATTTATTTTATTGAAAGCTAGTATCATTTATCGCTATGCATTTTCCTTTGATCTTTTTGTGATAATTTTCATATCATGCTACCACTTGAGATGGAAAATTTAGAAACTATGCAGGCACGTGGCGTTGCTAATGAAATTGACATTTACAACGTCTTCATAGGTAAAATAGCGATAAACAGATTATAGTCATCTCAACTCGATTGCATATCGCTTTCGCCGTACCGGCTCAAGCGAGAAAATCGTTGAGATGATCAACGATAATCTATAATTATAAGATTTATCAGGGTATCAAATGTCACCGTTAGTATGAATAATATTAAAACGACAATAACAGAGAGCCTGAATGGGGCGGGCGTCCTTAATTTCTTTATCCTTTCGTTTTTTATACCTGTTTTGTCTATTCTTTATTTATTTTGTCTGTTATTCTCTATTCTAAATATTTTTGGCTTATTTTTCTCCATTCTTTATTATTTTTGTGCTTTATTCTGCACTTTTGTCAATTATTTTTCCTTTATTTAGTATTTGTAAACCCCATCCAGACCCTCATAATAGTGAAGTACGTGAACAGTTCATACAAGTACTTCGTAAATTAATTGTTATTAATGGAAAACTAGGTATTTTTAGAGGTCATCACTAAAATCTAATTAAGTCTATGACAAGATGAAATCGTGACAATGCTTTCAGATAAGTAAACTGTTACGTGTTAGTTAATTAGCACTATATGGTTTCCTCTATTGAAAGTCAATGATGGATTCCCCTAACCTTATGATAAATTAATAGATAATATGTCTTAGTTAGGCTTGTACGAAAAATGTTAACACTTGAATATGATTAGAAAGAAGTGTTATCATTTATCAGCAAAATGTTCAAGTTTTGGCAAATAAACCAGAAAAGACAATATATTACAGCGATTCACATTGCCATACAAATGCAGCAATGAAGATTTCATTTCAAATCAATAACTATATATAAAACACTTTCTCAAAGTGTTACTGCGTCTTGAAAATTTGAGATAATGACACTATTCATGTTTGATTTGAACTATAATTGCTCTTCTTAGAACAAGAGAAAAGATAAAATATTTATTTATTACTTCTATGAAAATAAGATGAAGTCGTCTCATATCTTCAGGGCTAATGCCCCTCAGATAGGCGAAGACTACATCTAATACAAACCGAACAGCCTTTTTGTGAACGTAAACTTGTAATAATAAGTATAAAAAACATACATAGTATTGATCGATGAATAGTCCCCACTGAAAATGTATGCATATTGCGATAAAGAATAACACGTACTATATAAGTCAATAAAATCTGACATCACAACATCGCAGTCAAGATTCAACGTCATGGCTATCGTATAACCGTATTCGCAAATACGCTTTTAACGACACAAATCAACCGATAAACTGTTAAGTCTGACTACATAAGTTTATTTCCGATGCATGTCTACCGTGCGGCTACTAATAGTGTCGTGTTATTTTTATACAAATAAAAACATTATCCATGCATATGTTTGTTCACTATGTAGAGTAGTTTAATTCGGAAAAGAGGGGGCGGTAAATAAAAACCGCACATTTAGAATCAACTCAGTCTATCACTCCTATCTTCTGTCGTTGAAAAAAAGGATGTTGATGGACAGTGTGCAGACCATAAAAATAAATACAAACTGCTCTTTAAAATCGGCCTTTGGTTTCATTTTCTATGTCATTGACGCTTGATGTATTTATTTATAATTAATATCATTTTTATTATTATTTTATCTTTTTTAATAATACTACTGCTGACAAATGTTCAGAATACTAAAAAATGGTTTTCAAGAACTTCCACGAATAAGAATACTAGAACAACTGTTTGTATAATTTTTATGTTCCAAATGTAAAAGGTGTAAAATCTTCTTTCTTTTTCAGTGGTATTAAAAACACTGCTTTGCTTTGCCAGATCCTGTAAAAGGTATTAATGTGATTCAAAAATAAGATTAAAGTTTGAAGTAAAAATAAACACACCTAATTAGTAATCTCAGATCAATGTCAGATGTAGATTTTATATTTTATTAGATTGTTTTTTTTTGTAAGAATGTTTTTAGCTGTGATTCATAGATAATACTTATTGCTACAAAATTGAATAATAAATTATTAATTTTATAATCCACACTGTAAGAGCAACATTGGAAAGAAGCTTTTTTACTTTCATTGGTCATCATTGGGTTAAGGCATCTAAAGTAACAACCATTACTATATCTTAAGGTTGTATATAGCTAAGTTTCTAAATCTTATTATGTATTTGTATATATTGTCCTTACATGAAAAAAACATTCGATACCTTAATAACTAAAATATCTTCTACATAGTTTTATATTTACATCTATGCGTAGGAACTATTTTGTATTTAATATGTACTATTTTCCAGTATGTTCTTTTTTTACCGGGCCAGATTTGGGGGTGATACATCTTACGAAATAAATGTACAAATAAGGAAATGTGGCATGATTGCCAATGAGACAACTATCCACCAAAGTTAAAATGAAGTGGATGTAAGCAATTATAGACAACCGTACGGCCTTCAACAATGAGAAACACCCATACCGTATAGTCGGCTCTAAAAGGTCCCGACATGAAAAATATAAACCAATTCAATTTAGAAAACCAACGGCCTAATTTATAACAAACAATTTACGAAAAACAAATACATTGAAATACGACAGACATGAACCAACGACAACCACTGAACTACAGGCTCCTGACTTGGGACAGTCACATAAAGAATGTGGCTGGGTTAAATATGTTTGTGAGTGCCCAACCCTCCCCTAACCTAGGACAGTGGTGTTACAGCACAACATAAGAACAATCTATAAAAATCAGTTGAGAAGGGCTCAACTCATCACAAAGTCTATCCGAATCATTTTGAAAAGAATTCTGACAAACCTGTACTAGGGTTTGTCTTTAACTTGCAGTTAGGTGAGATTTTTTTTGCTTCATGTTGAAGGCTTCACTGTGACTTTGGGATGAAGAACAGCAATAAAAACACTACACAGCTAAAGCAGACAACTACATTGTAAAGTCTTACTTATTTTCACTTTCAGTGGCGGATCTAGGATTTTCAAAAAGGGGAAAGATGAGAGGGCTACTGAAATATTTGTCAGAAAGGGTAAGGCATTCATAAGAGAGGCAAAAGATATATTACCAAAGGGACATTCAAACTCATAAGTCGAAAATAAACTGACAACGCCATGGCTAAAAAAGAAAAAGACCAACGGACAAACAGTAAACAAAACACAACATAGAAAACTAAAGACTGAGCAACACGAATCCGAAAATGTACAAAAATTAAACAAAACCTTTATAACAAGGGAGTTAAGAGTGACCTTCCATCACTCCGTCTGAATCCGCCATCATTTGAAATTAGGCAAATGATCGACCATCAGTTTTTACGATAGTCTATATATATATATATAATTCGTCTCAAATTTAGCCCAACAATGTTATATCTTCAAATTTGCTTACGCAAATTTTTGTTCTTCCCTCAGCTGGATTCGAACCCTTGCGTCTGTGATATCGTGGCAACACCGCCTCACCATGTCCAGCGCCCTAGACCACTCGACAACCTAAGCTACATAAAAATATAGCTTTCTGTGGTCTATGTGATGCCTTTCCTCGTCGGCTTTATCTAGGGTTGTAACACAGTACATGATATATAATGGCAAGTAGGTGTACCTTTCAGATCATATATATATATAAAAGAACCCTACACTATATTTTTATAAAATGTTTGGTTCACTCCAATGTCAAAAGAATTACGAAACATACAAACAAAAAAGAAGTACAATGAAGATTAGTTTTTTAACTCTATATTACGGTATTACAGACAACAAACAAAACAGGTAGAAGTAAACAATACTAAAAAGTAAAATATAACAAAAATACCGAACGCCAAGGAAAATTCATAACGGAAAGTTCCTTATCAAATGGCAAAATCAAAAGCTCAAACACATCAAATGAATGGAAAACAACTGTCATATTCCTGACTTGGTACAGGCATTTCCTTATGTAGAAAATGGCGGATTGAATCTTGTTTTATAGCTAGCTGAACCTCTCACTTGTATGACTGAATAAGGGGTGGATAATTCTGTAATCTTTAATTATTAGGCCGTTTTTCTCTATTCTTTATTTTTTGTCATGCATTGTTCTTTATTCTTTATATTTTAGCAGCCCATTATTCTCTATTTCTTTTTTGCCTAATTTTCTCTATTCTTTAATTTTTGTCCATTATTCTTTATTCTTTTTTTGCCTAATTTTTGGTCCATTATTCTCTTTTCTTTTTTTGCCTAATTTTTGGTCCATTATTCTCTTTTCTGTAAACCCTACCCAGACCCATCTTGGTGATACCATATCAAAGAGTGCTTACTATTACTGAAGGCGAGCAGCTGAAAGAATTTAATAATGGCTCGTCTTTATTTCCAAATATAAATTGACTTAAAAAGAATACTTTCTATTTTTCCATGATGACAATCTTGACTAAGATGGTAGATGCTTTTAGTACAATAAACAACTATAATAGTTTTCATTTCAAGTTAAAACCCAAATTTTACAACATAATGATAATGAATAATGAAGTGAAATACACTATCCCTTTCAATGTCCTAGCTATCCCAAAATCAAGGGACACAGCTCCCCATTGCCATTTCTGCCCATTCCTCTGCCCTTACTGTCCAACCTGCCCTTTGTGTTTTTGTTTGATTACGGAAACTATTTCAATTGCAGAGAATCGTTTTAACTACCGGAAAAAACTTTTTGCAAGCCCAAAATACTACAAATCCAACAAAAATACATTATTTATTTAACTATTTCTTTTTTTTTTTTAAATCTAGAAACATGATCAAGTTGTCCTTTTTAAGACGAGAAACTGCACTGAGGAACCTTTCTTCTTAAAAATGTGCCCTCTGCCCAGCTAGAACTGCATGTAATCAGATGGATAGATCCCCCTTTTCTTTTCTATGTTTACATTACAAATACCAATTTCTCAAATTAAATAAGATATAAGTTGATCATTATCAATGTAAATAATAAAAGCCAGTCTTACCTGAAGGAAAGCAGTTTTACAAACGTTAGGGACTAATTATTCTGTTTTATCGCCGTTGTATCTTCTTGTACATATAATCATTACCTTAAAAGTGCCAACATTCTGATTTGATTGGTTGCCAAGGCAACATAATACTTTAGAAAATCAAACCATTCATTTTCTTTTTTGTTATTGAATACGACAGACTACTGTTGTTTACTTAATTTGGATGTAATTTAGAAAATGTTTTAACAGAGGAATTGACTCTTGTAATCTTAATTGCATTCATATATGATTTTAAGATCAAGTATTCTTTCTTCATGGAAATCTTGAAAATTTTCAATCTCTGATTTTAACTTAAAGTATTTAAAAGACTGTTTTAGCAATTTTGCTTTACCAATTTCAAATACCTATGTATGTTATTTTTTTTAATCAAAGTTTTGATAATTTCATAAATTTCATTTTTTAAAGTCAAGAATAATTAATTGAACCGTTATAAATGTTTAAAATCCTAAAATGAGTATGACGCATTGAATCTTGAATGTTAACAAGGATTGCGTGACTTCACAAAATTAAATTCCTGTATATTTTGTCAAATCAACGTTTTGATAATTTCATTTTAAGACAAGAAAAAAAATAATTGAATCCTTATAAATGATCATAAATGTTTGAAATCCTAAAATGAGTCTGACGTATTGAAATCTTGAATGTTGTCAAGACTGACTTGATAAAACCGTAAACGAAGTTTGAGCTTCGTAAAATCATTTTATGATGTTGTCACAAGATTAAAATCTTGCTTTTCATCACCTACATCGCTTTACATGTGTGTGTGTGTTTATTAATTTTGATTAGTTTACTTCAACATATAAGACTATCTGATTACTACAATGATGTTTAATTAATAGAAAAAGGTCATATTTAATACTAAAATATGAATGTTTTGATATATTTTATCGATCATACTTGTATGCTTTCATGTAATATACTTTTTTATTTCACTAGATAAAAGTGGGAGAATTGGAATCTGATCAAAACCCTAGGATATCTATGCTTCGCTTCATTTGCCTGTCCCCATCAGGAGCCTTGTCAATAGTTGCCCTTATTTAGTAAATGATTTTCTATACGTAATTGGGGAGTTTTTCGAGAAATGTTTTAGTCCGTGTTAAATATTTTCACAACTTTTCGGGTGATTTATAGCTTGATATATAGACTTGACTTTTGCTTTTTGTTGAAAAACGCATTGACTTCAAGATGTCTTTTTCTTTTTGGTATCACTCACACTCGCATGGGGAATGGGCCGGGCACCCTTTTTTTTTTTTTTGCGTTTTATTTTTTTATTCAATATTCTGTAATATTTAAACTTATTGTGAATTTTATTCCCTTAAACTGATATGAGATTTTCAACATTTATGAAACATCCATAGGTTTATTGCTTTATAGTGTTGTAATATTAAAATTATTGAAATAGTCCAATGTTATGATTCATTATTGATTTGGTCATAAATTTGAATTAACTGTTTACAAAACTTTGGATTTTTCGAAAAACTAAGGATTTTCTACCCTTAGCTGTTTTTGGCAAAACTTTTATGAATTTTGGGTCCTCAATGCTCTTCAACTTCATACTTTATTTGGCTTTTTTACTTTTTATATTCGAGCTGATGAGTCTTTTGTAGACAAAACGAGCGTCTGGCGTACAAAATTTCAATCCTGGTATCTATAAGATCCGATACAGTTTTGATCTGATACAGTTTTTAAAAGTTCTAAACACTTATTTTATTGAACAGGCCATGGAAGTTATAAACACTTATTTTATTGACCAGGCCATGGAAGTTCTAAACACTTATTTTATTGACCAGGCCATGGGAGACTCCATAATTGGTTGTATACATCTCTGTTTCGTAGTGAATTGCTGAATGCATATTATATATCGATATAGCAAAAATAGCGTTTACAACTTATAAATATCACTAGTAATTAAAACTTGTAAAATTTACTCACACAGAATGAAATCTAAATTCAAAATTTTAAATGTACGTTATAAAAAAAATCCATAATTCTAGTATAATAAATGTCACAACAGCTTTTATTTGATTCTAGCTAACGCGTCAAAAAAAATTCAAATGTGTGCCTTTGCCGTAAAACATAGTAGTTTGACCTCATATGTTTATCAGCCGATTGTAAATATTGCAAATAAATAAATTTAAAACCAGGAAATATATAAATTATAGGTTCCTCGAACAAAATTTCAAACAACAATACTTATAGTTTTTTATTCTTCATTTGATTTGATTCGCTACAAAAAGATAACTTATGACACTTATTGCTAATATATTCATAGTGTTTTGACACTACAAACATGCACAAGGTTTGGCGTCTTCAAACATATTTAACCCCGCCACATCCTTCATGTGCCTGTCCCAAGTCAGGAGCCTGTAGTTCAGTGGTTGTCGTTGGTTCATGTCTGTCATATTTCAATGTTTTTGTTTTTCGTAAATTGTTTGTTATAAATTAGGCCGTTGGTTTTATACGACCGCAATTTTTTTTGCGTCCGAATTATGTTATGGCGATAAAATTGAGAATGGAAATGGGGAATATGTCAAAGAGACAACAACCCGACCAAAGAGCAGACAACAGCCGAAGGCCACCAATGGGTTTTCAACACAGCGAGAAAATCCCGTACCCGGAGGTGGTCCTCAGCTGGCCCCTAAATAAAATTGTGTCCTAGTTCAGTGAAAATGGACGTCACACTAAACTCCAAAACATATAAATGAACTAAAATTAAAAAAACTTACAAGGCTAACAAAGGCCTGCATCTGCGTCCGAAGACATTTTGGTTCGCAGACACTAACTTGAGTATAAGTGTATGGATCTCTATGAAATTTTAGCACAAGGTTTCATACTACTTAAGGATGGTTGGGATTGTTTTGGGGGTATTGTCGTAGCGGTTTTGTAATTAGGGGCCAAAAAAGGTCAGTTTTACTGGTTCATAGAAAATAAATCGGTTCACAGACAATAATTTTAGTATAAGTGTATGGATCTGTATGAAATTTTACCACAACGGTTCCATACCACAATAAGAGGGTTTGGATTGACTTAAGGAGTTATTGTCGTAGCTGTTTTGTAATTAGGGGCCAGAAATGGGCAAATAATAATTCTTTGTCTGGTTTTAAGACAACAACTTGAGTATAAGTGTATATATCGCTTTTAGCACAAGGTCCCACACCACAATAAGAAGGTTGGGGTTAATTTTTGGGGTTAATGTCATTGCTCGTTAGGAATTAGGGGCCAAAAAGGGCCTAATAAAACAATTATTTATCTGGTTCACAGACAATAACTTGATCGAAAATAAGTGTATTGATCTCTATTACATTTTAGCACAAGGTTCCATACCACTATAGTAAGGTTGGGATTTATTTTGGGGGTTATTATCGTAGCTGTTTAGTAATTTATTTAGATGCCAAAAAGGGGCCAAAAACAAGCATTTTTCATGTTTCAAAACAATAACTCGTGCATAAGAGTATAGATTTCTATGAAATTTTACCACAAGGTTCATTACTTCAAAAGGAAAGTTGGGATCGATTTTTGGGGGTCATGGCCCAAACCGTTTAATAATTAGGGGTCGAAAAGGGGCCAAAAACAACTATTTTTCTGGTTTGCAGGCAACAACTTGAGTATAAGTGTATGGATCTTTATAAATTTTAGCACAAAGTTCCATACGACAATAGGAAGGTTGGGGTTTATTTTGGGGGTTAACATAGTTTATATGTTGAGGAATTAGGCGAAAAAAAAGGGCTAGCAAAAACAATTATTTTTCTGGTTCACAGACAATAACTTGAGTATAGTAAGTGCATGGATCTCTATTGAATTTTAACGGTTTAGAAAAAAGGGGCCAAAAACAATACTTTTGTAGTACTTTGTATAAATTGCTTATTTTGTGACCAATTTCAGTGGAGATTAATTCAAAGTCTTGAATTCTTGGGGTTCTTTAATATGCTGAATCTAACCGTGTATTTAGATTTTTAATTTTGGGGCTTATCTTCAAATTGGTCCACATTAAGGCTCAAAGGGTTCTAAGTTAAACTTTGTTTGATTTTAAAAAAATGATTTCTTGGGGTTCTTTGATATGCTGAATCTAAGCATTTATTTAGATTTTTGATTTTGGGCACAGTATTCAAGTTGGTCCAAATTAGGGTCCAAAATTAAACTTTGTTTGATTTCATCAAAAATTGAATTATTGGTGTTTTTGATTGTTCTGCCCAATCTAACAGCAGACTGTACGTAATGTTAACTGGAATAAAACCAAGTCCATATATGAGTAAAATACGGATAAACAGGATTTTTTTTTTACAAAATTTTCTTCTGGATACTATCTTATGATTATAAACAATGCTTCTGTCCAAGTTTGGTACAAATCTAGGATAGTTTAAGAAAGTTATTAAAATTTGAAAACTTTAACCACAGAGTGAATGTTATGTTAACTGGCAGAAAAACTAAGTCCATTTATGAGTAAAATACGGATAACCAGGAGTTTAAGAAAGTTTTTTTTTTACAAAATTTACTTCTGGATACTATCTGATGATCATAAACAAGCTTCTGTCCAAGTTTGGTTGAAATGCAGGATAGTTTAAGAAAGTTATTAATATTTCAAAACTTTAACCACAGAGTGAATATTTGTGGACGCCGACGGAATGTCGGATCGCTATGTTTCGCTTTTGCGACAAATGTCGCAGGCTCGACAAAAAAATGAATATATGGGGTTCTTTTATATGCCGAATTCAAGTATGTATTTAGAGTTTGGATTTTGGGTCCTGTTATAAAATTAGTCCACATTGAGGTCCAAAGGGTCCAAAATTAAAGTTTGTTGGATTTCTTCGAAAATTTTATTCTTGGGGTTCTTTGATATGCTGATTCCAACCATGTATTTAGAATTTGGATATTGGACCATAATTGGTAAATGTCCAATTTTAAATTATTTAAGTACTTAGACTACATTCATTCTGTGTCAGAAACTATGCTATATCAAGTATTTAATCAGAATCTAAATTTAGAGCTGTATTGAACAGTTGTTTGAAATTTTAAGTTGAGTCATATTTAAAAATATATATAGCATCATATTCTAATTTTAGTAATTATGTATAAATATTGTTTGAAATTTACTTTTCATTATTAGATATTTTGAAAAGATGTAAGTTTTATAGATTTTTAAAGACACTGTATTAATGATGAATGATATTTTCGAAAAAATTTTTTTTCATTTTTTTGTAAATGTTTTGAAGATACTTTTGTGGTAGGTTTGTTTCTTATTCTGTATAAATTAATTTTCAGAATGTTATATATATATATATTTTTTATGAAGCAAACCCTTTAGAAACTTAGCTAATATTGTCCATTAACAAATAAATAAATTAAATTTTTGGTGTACTAAGATATTATGGTCCATTAATAAATAAATGAATTAAATTCTTGGTGTACTTTAATATGCTGAATCTAACCGTGTATTTAGATTTTGGATATTGGACCATAATAAGTAAAATCCAATTTCAAATTTTTCAGTTCTTTGACCACATTCGTTCTGTGACAGAAACCTATGATGTGTCAAAATATTTAATCACAATCCATATTCAGAGCTGTATCTAGCTTGAATGTAGTGTCCATACTTGCCCCAACTGTTCGGGTACGACTTCTGTGGTCGTATCCAGCTGCGCATAACGGAGCGTTTTATCTAAATTAAATTTTTTCATATTTTTCATGTCGGGGCCTTTTATAGCTGACTATACGGTATGGGTGTTTCTCATTGTTGAAGGCCAATACCCCAAAAAATTTTGGAAATAAATTTTGTGTACTGAACACATAGGTAAAACATTGAAAGATAAAAAATCCAGGTGCGCGTATTGTCATAAAATAGCCTGTTAGTTTTTTCGACTGCATTGTTTCACATTTTTCATGTCGGGCCTTTTATAGTCTATACGTACGGTATGGGTTTTTCTCATTGTTTAATGTCGTACGGTTACTTATAATTGCTTACATCTGCTTCATTTGAACTTTGGTGGATGGTTGTCTCAATGGCAATCGTTCTATATCTCCTTACTTTTATATTCACCGTAATATTGTCTACCAAATTGTCGATAGCAATTACTTAAAACTTACTTTAATTTGAATTTTAATTATGATGCGAAACAAGTTTACAAATTTTTTTTAATGTCTGATTTAAGACAATAACACACATTCGATATATGGTCTTCCAAAATGCCACAGCAACGTACAATTAAACGTCTTGCTTACTTTGTGAAAGCAATTCAAGTACTTAAGACCGTTGTAATTTTACGATGATTAAGGAAGGTGTGTATGTTTCTGCATTCTTTAATTTTTAGGCCATTTTTCTCTATTCTTTATACTTTTGCCCATTATTCTCTATATCTGTTCTTTATACTTTAGCACCTCATTTTTCTCTATTCTTTATATTTTAGCACCTCACTATTCTTTATTCTTTATGTTTTGGTTCATTATTCTCTATTCTTTATATGTTAGCACCTTATTATTCTATATTCTTTATTTTTTTGGTCCATTTTTCTCTATTCTTTGTATTTTTTTGCCCATTATTCTCTATTGTAAACCCCCAGCCACACCCTCATTAAGGTATTGAATGATGGAATTCATGTCTCCATTGCAGCTATCTTTTTGTAGGTTAAAAAGGTTTTAATGTTTCATTGTAATCACAAAGCATATCTTTAAATTGTTTTGCACATAATTATGAAAAAAAACAAGCAACATACAAAATGTCCTCTCCTACAACTTTAATGTTGTTACACATTATGCGATATCGAATCATGCAGACCTATAATCCGTTAAGTCAACTATAAAATAACATGATATATGGATATTTGTCGTTTAAAACAATCACACAATCCAACACGAAGTAGAATATACTTATAAAAATGATATAAAAATAGGAAATAATTAATTGGAAAAGAATAAGAGATGGATGTACACGTGTTAGTCATATAATAAAAATCTTGGAAAAGCGTTTTATTTCTATTCTACAGCATCTAGTAAATTTGATCTTTTGTCCTGTGCGATGCGTTCAGATTTTGTTTAATCTGCGCGTGTTCGTGTTTAAAAAAAAAAGAGAAACAGTTAAAATATCTGTAGAGAGAAGTTTGAAGTTAAAAATGTGTGTCCCTATCTCCATAATACACATACATGCACCCACACACAACCAAAAACAAGTACTAGTATTTTGTACTTCTTTTGTTACAGTAATAAGTGTGCTGCACGTTGAACATTTCTCTTTATGATTACTGGTAAATTTTGATTTATTATCACGTCAACACAAATATGGATAGATTAATTGATTGCTGACTAATTGGTGCATACGTTTAGCGACAAACAAAGAACATTAAGGACAAAGATATTGTAATTTCCATGAAAATAAAATGTATGTTGCCATATACTACACCAACACAAGAAGTAGAACCTTTCAAACTATTTCGAGCTATCTCAACAGCTAACTGTTCGTAAAGAGATAACTCAATTCCTACTTTGTCTTTGATCTTACTCTTACATGTACATATACCGAGAGGGTTGCGGAGAAGCAGCAAAAAACGCAGCCACATCCGGTCGGAATAGGTAGTTAAATCCGACCCATCTGTATGTCATGTCAAAGAACTCTTGCAACAAGTTTTTAGGGATATATTAGTCGTCATTTGCAAGGCAAATTTTCTGTGCCCTAACCAGCATACCCTTATTTTCCTATGACCCTTCATTCAGGTCGACCCAATTTGCAAAACCTTTTTTTTTTTTCGTAGCCGCGAATTGTTTTCGTCCTGACTGTGTATGTAAGATTTGCCACTGGACGTTCAGCAAACAACAACCAATTGGTCAATTCTGAAGCATTCGAAAATCAAAACACTCGATTCCAGCATGCTACCAGGAAAACTATCAAGGCGACCCAAATTTAGATTAGACATGGAAGAAGACCATAACATAGATATTAAATAGAAACGACCTGCGTAAATTATTGTCGTTACAAAATAAGAACGCGATACATAATAATTGATATGAATAAATTTTGGAAAATGAGATGAAGATAGTTCCGACTAAGACAGAAATCAAACATTATAACACTATAAAATTGAGCCATTCAGAGGTCAACCAATATATAAACAGACCTCGAATGATAGACAATTATGTTTACCATATATATGTAAAGCAATGTTAACAGCATCTTTCCGCGTACATTCTATTTGAATTTCACGGGAGAGAAATTACGGTTATTAAGTTATTGATTCCAAAACCGCAATCCTAGTTAAAAATGGCAGCCAGCAAAATCGTCTGAAAGAAAGTGTATCTACAGTAATAGAATAAAGTGTGGGATTTGAATGTTCATGAGGGTGTGGATGGGGGTTTACAGAATAGAGAATAATGGGCAAAAAATATAAAGAATAGAGAAAAATGGACAAAAAAAAGAATAAAGAATAATGGGCAAAAAGTATAAAGAATAGAGAAAATGGCCTAAAAACTAAAGAAGACAGAAGTGAAGGAAGAACCACCACTCCCCCCCCCCCCCGTCCCCATCCAGACCCTCTTACATGGTATACATGTATACATGTTTTGGACATGTAAATGTAACAGAGTAATAAAATATTAATCTATAGCGAGTGTGAATATTCTTATTTGATATGAAAGTTTAAAATTTAAAGAAAATATATATAGATTTATTGCCAGTTGGACTTACAATTTAAAAAATAATAATAATGATAATGAAATGGACAATATTTTAATGTAACGTCCAGTAACAAATATTTCAATTATATTTAGGATGAGAAAAAAAAAAATGAGATAAGTAGGTTCTATATGTGGTGACTGATAAGTCACATTCGTTAAGGATGTAGTTAAGTGTAATTAAAAAGATCTAGAATTTAGAATTGATACTATAAGTCAGAAGAGCATACGTAAGGAACAAAATAAGCTAAAAATATTGATAGGTTATGGAACTCCTTTTTGCGATATTTATTTTTTTTAAATGGCGGGAAAAGGATGACTCGGACTTTTACCTTATATTTAACATTGGCCTTATTTGGGTCTCAAATCGTAAGAAAAAAATCTAGAATCTGCTTTTTTAGGTAATGACCTTTTTATGAGCCATTGAAGTCTTCTATGAAAAGAAAAGTTGGTGATATAGGACAAAATATTTTACCCTGTATCGTAGGGAAAACCCAAGAAATCCGAACATCTGACAAAAATTCATAAACCTGACTTAAGTACATCCTTAATTTTGTAAACTGAAATTGCATTTATGAAAATAATAGCTAGGTGCGTCTGAAGTGCTTTTCTGGATTGACCTTCATTAGGAAAACTCAACCCCAAAATTTTAAAGCCGAGGATATATGAGTACTTGAATTTGAGATGAGCTAAATGTCTAAAAGGGACATACAAAGGGAATATTATAAGTCTACGGTCAACTTTTCCTGTGGGAGATTGAACCTGATCTATAATAGAATGCTATAAATCATGTCAGTGCCGAAGCACTAACTACTAAACTTGGACTAGTCATCAAAGAACAGCGGTATCAACCCTGTGCCAGAAAATGAAAATAACATTATATTATAAATTTGGTGCGTTCGAAGATCATTTCTGGATGAACTTCATCAGGAACGCTCAACCCAAAAATTTAAAGCCCCGGATGTATAAGCACATGCAACTTAGTCGGGGAAAGGTTTGAACCTCAGTTTCCTAATATTAAAATATCTTAATTTATCAATGGAGAATTAAAGGGCTACATGTCACCAAATTAGTCTATACTTCCGATGGAACTACAATCCCGTATATCTTACTTGACCCATATACTTTTATTCAAGAAATTTTGAAAAGTTAAAGAAAATTAAACTAGCCTTTGCCTGTTTCATGATGAAAGTGAATAAAATGGTTGTCGTTGCTGTCGGCCTATTTGTTTTTCGTTTTATGTTTTAGCAAAAAGCAGGCCGTTTGTTCAATTTTCTCTTTTGTATTGTTAAACATTTTGGCAAGCCGGTCCCTTTTATTGCTTACTATACAGACTGGGTTTGCTCATTGTTGAAGGTCATACGATGACTTGTTGTTGTTTACATCCTCGTCATTTGGTCTCTGATACCAAATCTCCTTATTTTCATATGTTACAAAAAAGTAAAATAACGAACGCCAAGGACCATTCAAAACGGAAAATCCCTTGTCAAATGGCAAAATCAAAAGCTCAAACACATCAAACGAATGGAAAACAACTGTCATATTCCAGACTTGGTACAGGCATTTCCTTATATAGAAAATGGTGGATTAAACCTGGTTTTATAGCTAGCTAAACCTATCATAAATGGTTACAATATGATAAAACAAATATCCACCTTTTGTAGGACGGTTAAATGAGACATCTAAACGAGATTGTCAGTAAAAAAAACTTTCCGTGTGAATGTTTCTTCAAAAAGAAGTCGTGTTTTGGCATAACGTCCATGTGCCAAAATGAATTGTGACGGCAGTTAGTGTAACATTACTATTTGTTCAACATAAAAGTATGATAACTGAACACTTTGATAAAGCAAAAATTTATTTGTATACCTGCTATTTGCACATTAAAATGCTGTTGTAGGACAAAATCGTACATATGATGTCATAAATATGTTTTGGACACAATCAACTATCCTGAATGAGCAAAGCATTGCATATCTATGTCTCTTTACGGTTTTTAATTCGCTCTCGTCTTGATTTGATACTCCTTAAACTAATCTATAAATACAACATTGCATATCTATGTCTCTTTACGGTTTTTAATTCGCTCTCGTCTTGATTTAATACTCTTTAAACTACATCTATATATACAACATGCTTTCCATCTTGACGACCATTGTTTTGTTGATTTTAAGCAAAGAAGTTTACAGTTAACAGATCTTATAGTTGATATATACCTGAAATTCTCATGAGAAGCACCCATGTCGGATTCTCGAAAAGCAGAAATCTCACGTGATTTTGGATGCGTACTCGCAGAGCATAACGGTATAATATCTTGAAACTCTTGGTCAAAATTGCCCGTACAGACCTCATATTTACTGAAATTTTGAAGAAAGCCTCCAAGTTGTTCAACTGATTGCAAAGTCTGAGGCACGGATTTACATATATCATGGTCAATTGGTAGATGTTTATTGTGGACATGTACTTGGGGTATAAAGTCATGTCGCAATTTGATTGAAAGTTTAACTGATGTGAAATCTGAGGTATATAAATCAACAAAGCACATTGCATCTATGAAATCGATCACTTAGAAAGGGCCCCAGTCTAAGTCTTTAACGGTCTTTTTCAATTGTTGAAATGACACTGACACTTCCTCGACAGAAAAAAAAGTCAATTTGCTGAGACATATTTTCATTTTGACTTTCGTTTGAAAAGTTGGTGGTCTGCACTTGGTCACCATCGTATTCTGTTTCATGTACTTGCTTGGAATAACAGTGGTCGTTGATAATGGGTAAATAATAATGAAGTTCGTTTCTTGCAGTTACTGAATGTTTGTCATTATGTTTATGTACTGAAAAGTACCATTGACATCTTGTGGTGAAATGATAACACTGTTGTTTGCAGCTGGCTGTAATGGTTTAGGAGTAATCTTGTGTTTCCTATAATAGTGATATTTCCTGTTAGATGACACTGAGGATTTTTTCTTCTTAGGCATTTTTCTGTAACGAAAAAAAACCCAACCAAATGAACTAAAAGGGTGAAGTATTGTCTTTTGAGGGGTCTCTAAAATCATTGCATTGAGTGGCAGACTGTATCAGTTTGTTTTGTGTATATATCTTTTTCTTCGTCAAAAGCATTTGCTTATTGCGTTGCCTTCAGAAGATCGTATTGGAAATAAAATTTTTGTTGTAGATTTATGATACTGATATTTATTCTACAAATGAATTCATAGAAAATGGTTATACTTGATTGAGTTGCTTGTTTGGGAAAAGGGGCATTCTTTTGAACGAGCCTATTAATGTTTCTATCCCAGTGCGAAACAAGTTTATTGGTGATATACATGTAAGGCACCAATCATTTATCTTTTTATTATGTTTATAAAAAATGTTTGATTCTTAAAGTCTTGAACAAAAGTTGTTTCGGATGCGAAATTCAGCAAATTATTTGTTACCATTGAAAACTAGGAGGAAAACTATAAATTCAATATTGAGTTTCAAAGGGAAAACATATTTTTTTCTAACCCATCCACCCACAAAAGAAAAGATAAATAGTTAGTGCCTTACCGTGAAACCGACAAATAATTGCTAACATCCACTTTATTTGAACTTTGGTGGATAGTTGTCTCATTTGAAATCATAACTCATCTCCTTATGTTTATAACAAATGAAATACCGAGAAATAGGCAATACAACCACATGTGAAGTCACTAAATAAATGCAAAACGGTTTTATATTTGTTCTTCATCTTGTTATTTTAATACAACACTTTTTTTATATATTTGTTCTTCATCTTGTTATGTTATGAAGGTGTTCAAAGATGGAATGAAATCAGGCATTATACGTGTCTATCAAATAATAGTTTTCATCCGAACAATGGTATTATATAATTCCAGATAAGGAACTTCGATTACTGGTGTTAATTTTATAATTAACACCAGTATGGATTAATCCAATTTGCAGGTATAATCTAACATTTATACGAAAAACCTGGGAACAGTATGTCAATAAATATGTTTCTGGAAAAACAGAACACAGGTATCATTGATATGCTAATTTGTGTCGTGTTTGATATTTGAAAAACGTGCACATCTGTCAACGCCTTGGTGCAATAAATATTTTCACAAGAAATAGTTTAAAATATCACAATTTGCGTTTGATGTTTTCCTTTTAACTCGATATTAACACTTAGTCTAGTTTAGCGGAACTTTGGTCAACACTCCGAGAAAAATGATTGATATATGATGGGATAATTAGCAGCAACGCCTAATAATAACATAAACTGTAATATCAAATAATGTTTTTGAATTTCAAAAAATCGTATTTCAAATTAAAAAAAAAACATAACAATATTGAAATCTTATTTAGAATAGCAGCATCAATTTCAAAAGGGTACTGTATTACATATTTGTCAGTATTTTCTTCGATATGGAACTATACTGTCAGTTCGAGTTTTCTCTCTTTTCACAAAAACAACACCATGCAATAGACCAATGTTTGAACTTTAAAATTGATTTTCTTTGACATGTCTAGCTCAAATAGTTGTGTTTAGTTCACAAGAATGCACACACGTTTCAACATTTTCAAAATTCGTAATGCACTGCCAGATTGAAATGTCAGTTTTGACAGAATAATGAAGTTCCAAACTGAATTTTAGAAAAAATCAAAATTATAAAAATAAGGAGATGTAGTATGATTTCAAATTAGACAACTATCCCTCAAAGTTCAAATGAAGTGGATGTAAGCAATTATAGGCAACCGTACGGCATTAAACAATGAGAAAACCCATACCATATATTCAGCTATAAAAGAAAATTCGTTTTTATCACCTTTTTTCCGGTACAAGCGACGCCATCATGCAATAGAGCAATAATTACACTGCAAAATGGTTTTTCATTGATATGTCTAGGTTAAGTAGGTTTTAGCATTTAAAAGAATTCACAGCATAGTAGGGTATGACTATATATTTTTTTGCACTACTAAAAATTTTCAGCATATAAATTGGATAATTTACAATAATTATACCAAATCACATTCATAATTTAGATGAAACCGTAGTAAAATATTCTTCTTTAAAATGATCTCTCTTTCTAAAATGTTGATCTTTCGTAGTACACTGTCAGTTGAGAGAATAATGGAATTCCAAAATGAATTTTGGAAAATTGAAGAAAACCCCGTTTTTTTTCAGAAACATTAAACCGCGTTTATGCAAAAAGTAAAATAAAAAAAAACTACCGAACTCCAAGGGAAATTCAAAACGGAAAATCCTTAATAATATGGCAAAATCAAAAGCTCAAACACATCTAACGAATGGAAAACAACTGTCATATTCCTGACTTGGTACAGGCATTTTCTTATGTAGAAAATGGTGGATTAAACATAGCTAAACCTCTCACTTGTATAACAGTCGCATAGAATTCCATGATATTGACGATAATGAGTGAGCAAAACAAACAGACATAATAGGTAAAAACGTCAAAAATTGTGGTACAGCAGTCAACATTGTAATTTAATCTTAATCACTATAAAAACAAATAACTGTCTCAACAAAGAAATACAATCAATAGATTGTTTCAGCATCATTAAAATATCAAATAATTTTGTTTGCCTTACCTGGTTGTCAAGCCTTCAGAACATTTCAAAGCAGTATTTTTTGTTTTGTAAATTTATCCGGATGAAACTCGTGCACATTTAAAGATTGAGGTCTATTTGAATACATTTTTTTTTATCAAAAGTTTATTTTAACTGAAACTAGAAGTCTCAGATTTCAAACATAGGTCGAAAGTACATAAAATATGGAATCTTAAAGGTCTTACCTTATGTATACACGGAATAGTAGTTTATACTTGTCTTGTCTTTTATCCTCCTTTCTATCTTCTCAATCAAGATGCCACAGTGAAATTCACTAAGCAATACATATATAACAGGAAACGGACCTCCGTCATGCATGATTCTTTATCTTGTTTATCGTACCACCGACCGAGACGGGCCTGGATTATCGCTCCGTGGGAAGTCCCGGTTGATCTCGAGCCGCGTTTTATTCGTTTTAGGTATACGATTTTGTTTAAAGAGTACTAACTACGCCAAAATCAAAAGGGAAATATTTTCAATGTGCTATAAATGTTTTTTCCTCTCTTTTTCAAGGGTTTTGATAGATTTTGTTTATGTTGTTGAGTCTAATTTTTCACTTATTTTTAGAAAATTGAATATTTTTTAATATTTTGAAAAGGTTATATAATTGCCTCGAAAATGTCCGTTCTTCAATATTTTGGAGATCTTTAATTTCTTTACCACATAGTCATATGTTCGACTTAAAAACTTATTCTAATGCAGTTCAATGAAAACTGTTCCATTGTTCATTGTCAAATCCACAGCTGACATACAAGAACCTTTTTGGTTTGGTCATATTGGCATTTTGTCAATTTTGTATTGATAATTTTGCACTTAATTTACAGTTTCTGAGATAATTAGCAAAATTATAAAAGATAATTACTATATTTTATGGAGATATCCATTGGTTTCAGTTATAATGGCATTTTTGTAGATCTTGTATTGCTTATCATTTTTGAGTGTAGTTTCTATTCGGCTTTGCGCGTTTCGGATGAAGGTTAACACAGAAAAGCGCTTCGGATGCATGGAATTTATAACGTGTTGTTTTCATTCATATTGGCATTTTGTAGATCTTGTATTGCTGATTGATTGATTGATTGGTGTTTAACGCCACTTTCAACACTATTGTGCTATTTCGTGGCGGTCAGTTTTTATTGGTGGAGGAAGCCGGAGTGCCCGGAGAGAACCACCGACCTTCGGTAGGAAAACTGACAATCCTAGTCAATTAAGATTGGATTTGAGTGCACCTGCCCTGTACGGGATTCGAACTGACAACCTAAGTGTTGACTCGCTAGTGATACAGTAGTTCAACTACTTAGACCACTTGGTCTTGTATTTGCTGATCAGTTCTGCCATTAATAGTTTATACCTATTTCACATAGTTTTGAGATAATTTTGGCAAAACATAAAATTTAGCAACAACAAAAAATGAATAATAAGGGCAATAACTCCTCTTAGACAATGAATGCATTTTTCTCAGTGGCGGATCCAGAAATTTTCATAAGTGGGGGCCCGCTCCGGTCATGCTTCAGTGATTCCCTATATAATCAACCAATTTTTTCCCAGAAAGGGGGCCGGGCCCCCCCTCTAAATCCGCCTCTGATTTCTCTTTAATATGTTCTATTTTAGCCATGATGGTCATGTGTAATGACTGACAAGAATAAACAACACTAACTTCATACAAGATACCCTAAGGATCATTCACCTTAAATGTGGTTGAAATTGATGCAGTAGTTTCAGAGCAGAAGATCCTGTGAAAGACATTATGACGAACAATGGACAATAGAAGCCCAGTGATGGCAAAAGCCTACATGTCCTTTTAGGGCAAGTGAGCTAAAAACTGATTAGCTTATTTCATCCAAATCAATAATGTGTTGTAACTTCCCTTTGAGGTCACCTGATTGGTAAATAAACGTTTATGCTAGTAACATCTAAGTTTCAATGAGTGTAAAACATTTAAAGAGACTATATTAGTTGCACTTAGTCAACTGTGACCTAAATTTTTACAGGAACATGAGAAAGTCAGATATCAAAGAGAGGACATTTCAACATTGAGGATGAGACAGAAGAATTTGTGAAAGGAAAACTGATGCACAGCCAAACACAATATGATTCAGTTACACCTATGATTCCTTCCATTAATATCACTGATTAATAAAAGTATTAGGGAGCTACCATTTGATTTTTATGGGGGCTAGGATGAAAATTTTGTCCTGCATTTTTTTTTAGTTGTAATCTCTGTCCTGCCTTTTTATTTTTCACTCTATTCGGTCCTGCCTTTTTTTATTAGTTTATCCTGACTTTTTTTATATAAATTGTCATCCTGCCTTTTTTTTGCCAAGTTCCTCATCCTGCCTTTTTTTTTTGAACTCAAAACTCCTGTCCTGCCTTTTTTTTCTCAAATTTCATCCTAGCCCCCCCATAAAATTCAAATGGTAGCTCTTACAGTAGCGACAAAAAATATTAGACAATACAAAAGATCACACCAACCACTCCAAGAAAATAGGTATATTAACAACTACAAAGAACACAGGGTCAAGGTATCCTGATTTGGTACAATTAATCCCAAAGTGGTGTCTGACCTTAGACAATTTTTAAATGTAACCTTGTGAACTAAGGAGGGTACCCTTCTGGAGCCAAGAATATTCAGAGCCTTGACACGGCGGACATGATATGGTTTAAATGATTTTTTTGTGAACTACCGGTTCATCAATGGGTTTGGTTTTTTTTTCTAAAAAACTAGTAATTACGATGCGAAATATGTTCTAGTTACTCCCTTTGGCCGATCGTTTGATATTCTCGCTTAACTGATTTTGATTTGTATTCACTCCACCTTTTAGTTTTAAAGTGAATTGTTTTTCCTAGTCATTACGGTAGAATTCTTTAGAGTAATAAGATCGAAAAAATGATGTGATTGTATTAAAACTAAGGTCTTCACTCTCTTAGGCAAAGTTTACCTTAAGATGGACTCTTAGGCAAAGTTTACCTTAAGATGGACGTAGTTGTTCTGTTTAGGTGCTTTTTGTTTCCTTGAAAAAATGTTTTATTTTCAGCCTCAGAAACTTCTGTTTTAAGTGTATCTGATGAAGAATATTCCAGAAGCAATTTGTTGTTGTTTTTATTTTTTAGTTAAATCTACTTCTGCTTCTGTAATATAATTTCAAAGATAGAAAAGCATCAACAGAAATAGATTATATGACTTGTCATGAACAACTTTAGTTCTCACGATTACAAAATGTTACTTAGTTTACTATAAAGTGTAGACCTAGTTTAACAGATATAACTCTTCAAAATCACTGACTACTACCCTTGTGCTTGTTTCCATAATTTTCAGTAATATATTCTATGATTTTATATTGTCCCTTTGGTATATTCCGCCTCAGGAAGCACTATTTTAAAGTCTAGATAACACAGAAAATTTTAATTATGGTGAACAAGAATGCTTAAAACGCATTGATCATTGTTGATGAAACTGACTACTGTTTTACAAATATTATAGGTGTACCCGTAACGTCACTAATTCGGACCCGTACAGAAAGAACATACCAGAAAGTAGTACATATTTAAAACAAAATAGTTCCTTTTCATAGATGTAACTTCCAAAATATGTAGACTATTTTGGTAATATTGGTATCAAATGAGAGCTGGATGACTAGTGATCATTGTAGAACACTTTTTGACTAACAATTTTTAATAATAAAAAAATTGCAAAATGGAGGGCATATTTAATTTGCTTGTTTCTCAGATCTGAAGTCACTGTTTTGATACATCCGTGAACTAGTATGCTCTTATATGCAATTAAAGGTATTCATGTCAGGGTCTTCTATAGCTGATAATACAGTATGGGTTTTTCTCATTGTTGAAGGCCGTATTTTGGCCTACAATTGCTTACATCCACTTCATTTGAACTCAGGTGGCAATCATACCACATCTCCTTATTTTCATATGTTGCTTTTATAGCACAAGACAAGTCAAGGTAGTTCTTTGACATGAAATGGCTGTCACTTTATGTGAACTTAAGACAAAGGAGCTATGAATGCGTGAAATTGAAGAATTTAACATACAAAGGAATGGGCCAAGAATTAGTAGTTAGTATTTTCAGAGTTATCTCTCTTAAATAAAATCACCTTCTGTAAGTGAGGTTTGTGTTGCTCAATCTGTTTTTGTGTTCTATATTTTGTAAACTATTGTCTGACTTCTCATCTTTTTATCTTGGACATAGTGTAATTATTATGATTATGATTTTTTTATTGCCCCTTTTGCTCTGGTATCACCATGCAATGCACTTAACATTAAAAACAGCTTGAACAAGATTTCTTCATATAACAGTATTCTTAACAAAATATCAAGTGAAAACAAACAACAAAACTAATAAAGATATAAAATACTTCTACATAATTTGTTTTATACAGTACACACAAGTTGATTTGTTAAATAAATTGTTGATACAGAGATATGTCTCCCCTGTACAATGTGTGTAATTTTGATAGTAAAATCCAAAGGTCAGAATTAAAATGGCAATACTTCAAAATGTAATTTATGCAAACATTCAAAGTCAACAAACCATGACTGAAGATGAAGGGCCACAATAATCTCCCTGGAAGTGAGAAATGCCAATTCAAAAGCAACTGCATACCAAATATTATTGTTCTATCAAAGTGGTTTCACTTAAAATGACCTAATCACAAACTTTAACATGTAAACTTTGCTTAAAAGTTTCAGGGCTTTGTTGAGGTGATACAAAAATAAAATCAGATCCAGAACATATGTATTTCTCAGAATTTTTGTATTTTGTAAGTCTGCACAATTTTGAAATCTGTGCAAAAGTTCCAAAGTAAATGAACAATTAATACTTCGAGGCAGGACCTAGGACTATTATACTAACGGGAATGGAAACTGATCGATCTGTTGAGATTTCATTGTCCCGATAGCGGATTATTGAATTTTTGTTAGTATAATAGTCCAAGGCAGGACATATAATCTCCATATAAATGTGATGTATTATTGCTAATACAAATGCATATCAAATAATCAATGACTTACCATAAGTAGTTCATCTTAAACTGACCTAATCACAAAATTTTAACAAGTAGACAATGCATATTTTTTTAAGTCAATATACCATGAATGAGGTGGTAGAGCCTAATAATCTCTATGGATATGAGATGGGCTAATGCTGATACCATTTCATACCAAATATAATTGACTTACCATTAGTGGTTCCCCTTTTAGTGGTTCCCCTTAAACTTACCTACTTACAAACTTGAACATTATGACAATTACATGAATTAATAATTACTTTTAAAGATTTTTTGTTTAAAAAAACCAACCAACAGAAACAATAAATATTTTACCCCATTTGACTCAGGTATAACTATCTAATATATGTCCTTGACTCAGGCATGGACAGTAGGTAAAAAATATGATGCGACAAGTAACAATAAATTTGATGGCTCATTTGACTCTAATATTATTATAAAGGACATGCTTGATGCAAAGATAAATATAGAAATAAGAAGATGTGGTATGATTGCCAATGAGACAACTCTCCACAAGAGACCAAATGAAATAGAAATTAACAACTACGAGTCACCATACGGCCTTCAACAATAAGCAGAACCCATACCGCATAGTCAGCTATAAAAGGCCCCTGACTCTCAAATATTATCTATTGAATAACACATGGTGATATCTTCATGAGTGAATCAGCCATATTCAGCAGTATTTATAAAAAATCACCATTAAGAGGGATTTTAACTGAGTACCTTGTGTGTGTAATGTTCCACAATACAATGAAAATATCTAAAATTCATTTTTTTAACAAGACTAACTCTTGAATAGATCTTGGAAGAGCTAACTTTGGTACAACGTTTGGCAAGTATCTTTGGCCTAACAATTTCCTAATAGTGAAACGACATAGATTTTGCAATGGTCGAACATTCTGTGAGAGTGGTAACAGAGTTTCACATAATTTATTGTCCCTAGCTAAATCAGCTGGAAGTTCTGAATTCTCATTTCGAAAGTCAAACTGACCCACGGCTCTCAGTAGTAACTCCATGCAGTCACTGTCCGCATCCGTGTTGAGTCCACTAGCTAATACCGATGCTATCCTGTGTAATGCTGTAAGTCCACGGAGATTTTTACAATTCACACAAGCATTGTAATCTAAAAGCAGTTTTATTATAGATACGCTGCCTTTTCTAGCTGCCCAACTTAGAGGTGTGTCATCATTGAAATCATGGGCATCAACATTAGCCCCATTCTTTAATAGCAATATAACACATGGTTCGTTGCTCTTGAATGCTGCCCAATGTAAAGCGGTGTTTGAATTAGCATCTCCTGCATTCACGTTGGCCCCATGTTCTAACAACATTTCTGTACAAACTGAATCACGTTCAGCAGCATAATGTAAAGCAGTTCTCCCGTAACCATCAGCATCATTTACCTGTAAAAAAGACTGTCCATTAGTCTTATGTGGCATACCAAATTATACAAAAATAAGCAGATGTGGTACGATTTCCAATGAGGCAACTTTCCACCAGAGACCAAAAGATGTACAAGTCAGAGAACGACCATTCAACTTCAAGGGGGGGGGGGTTATGGTTTTTTCCTAAAAAAATATTCTGATCCCCAATTTGATGAAAAAAAATATTGTGGTCAAGCAGATGACAAAGATAAATATTCTGAATCCAGATTTTCCCCATACCTTATAGTGTTAAATTTTGAAAAAAATAATTTGATTGATAGCGTTGAATAACTTAAAAAAAAAATGTTCGCATTTTGCGAAAAAAAAATTCTGACAGACAAAAACCATAAACCCCCCCTTGAAGTTAAATGGTTGCTCCCTTATACGCCTGGTATCTTTGATGAGTTTTAGGTAAAATTGATTTTTTATATGTTGGATTTTCCCTCAATTAGTGCAGTCTCAAGCTTTTGATAAAAATTTTCAACATTCTAGTAGTAACAAGTCAGTCAGGGGTAATACATGTACAAGTGTTTTTATTTACTTTGGAGAAGATAAAGGGGAGATTATTCAAATCTTAATATGAAAATTAAAATCATACAAATTTACTTCTACAAGTAAATTTTACTTACATCTTCAAGTAAATAAACATGACTTGTATAAGTTTTACCCCTGACTGCAAGTCTTTAATCTTCAATCATATTTTGTACATACATGTACATGTAGTTGTATTTTTGTGATCTATAACAATAACTATTACCAATATTACTAGCTGAATAATTATCAAGGTGTATCATATGAATTAACAGCTACCAGTATTGAATCTTTTTTCTTTTATTGAGATGACAAGTAGCTATATATATAGCTGTACGTGCTACCAGTATTGAATCTTTTTTTCTTTTATTGAGATGACAATTAAGTAGCTGTCTTATTGACATACACTCATTATCACCTTTTAAGAGTAAGTATATTGTACTATAGCTTTTCAAACTTAATTACTATGAATAGCATCAGAAATCTTTTTTTCTCATTTATGGTTGTCACATCCTTTTTTTTTACGAGGGACTGGATTCGGGGGTCTTCATTTCTGCATTCTGTAATTTTTTAGGCAATGTACAATTGTATTTGCTATATTTTTATCATCATTCTGTAAACCCCATCCAGACCCTTACTTATGATTGTCTCTTGATTCATAAACTTTTGTACATTTGGGGATTGCCACATATAGTGGGTGCTTGGCAACAATGAGGGCCATATAAAGTGACCTGTAGACATCTATTTTTTATAATTTTGTCAGTTGGGTTGCTGAACTTTAAAGACAATTCTTCATCTCCTTTACCTACTGAAAATTAAATTTACTAACCCTAGCACCTTTGTCCAACAATAACTTGAGAGTTTCATTGTCGCTCACCATACAGGCACAATGTAGGGGTAACAGAGTACCATGCAGTCTGTTAACATCAGCACCTGCATCAATCAGATCTTCTATGTCGTCTACGGAGGGCACACATAAATGCCAATTACTTATAGCTCGAATCAGACGCTCTGATAACGCATACATATTTTGTTCATTCTCCATAGCATACCACATTGGTAAAGCAGCTGAAAAATAAGGGGAATACCAATGTTATTTCTTAAATATAAACTGCTGACGCCGACCAAAATCAAAGTGATGGAAATCACTCATGGAAAGATTGGAAGAGTAGCTTAAATAATTTCAAATTATATTTAAGTATGGTATGAACAAATGAATAATGACATGACATTGATATTTTTGGAAAAAAAATGAAAAATTTAGCAATTTTTCCATTTGTAAAGGGCATAACTCTAGAACAGTAAAAGTGGCGCCCCAAAAATTCAAACTTGATCTGTGTACTGTGGTAATAAGCATTGTGCATAAGTTTCATAACATTTGGATGAGGCAAACTTAAGTTAGAGAACAGAAATGAAAAATTTTGCAATTTTTCCATTTATAAAGGGGCATATCTCTAGAACGCTTAAAGTGATGGCACCAAAATTCAACCTTGATCTGTGTTTTGTGGTAATAAACATTGTGTATAAGTTTGATAACATTTGGTTGAGGCAAACTTAAGTTACAGAACGGAAACCAATTTTGGGACGTACGGACAAGGGTAAAACTTAATGTCCCCTCCGCTTCGGTGGGGGCATAAAAAGAACATTAATATAGCACTATTGCAGACAATTGCATTTACCACAAGTCTTTAGAAGGATATTCTTTACCAAATAATGTGTTTCCTGTTACATGTTTCACCTTTTACATTTTATCTTTAAAAACAGAAGAAATCAGAACCAAATAAAGATTCTTCTAATACAGCATTTTGTACAGTTTATCAATTAACCTTGCAGGAAATGGCACCAAAAGATAGACTTAAAACTAAGACCTTTATTGTCTCCAAAAATTAATCTTAAAAGGTTGTTTTGGGAGCATTTTGTAAGTTGAAACATAGGTATACTATTTTGATCCTCTATGAATAGCTTATTAATTATAAAAACAATTATGATTATATGACAAAGAAGATTAAAAGTTGTAGCCTGTAGGGTGTATTTTAATTCAATTTATAATTTATTATTTTCCAGAAAAGGGCATTGAAAATGTTCTTTTTCAACAACAAAAATTTTAAAACTTTATTTTTATTAAAATGGGTATTCATTCTTCATTGCAAAAATACACTTCCTGTGTTCAAATGACTAATATTGTTCAAAGAAATTTGATGGTAAATAAAAACTAAAAAAAAATGTTGGTTTGAAATTTTTCTAACTCAGTTTTAAGCCAATCACTGATAAGTGTAATCTAAATTATTGATTCATTGCAGATGATTATTGCACAAATTTATCAAGTAAAATATACAACTTTCTTTAATACCTTTTTATATTTAGATTTAATACTTTGTCTTTTCTTTTGAAAAAAAACCAAAAAACTTGTTAATCCTTATTCATTTCTCATTCAGACATAATTTATAGAGCCATTTTATGTTGTGTAGATCAAAAGTAATAGGCAATGAATAAATCTATCATTTCTATATATCAAACATCAAATATATAAATTTGTGTATTCAATAGTCATGATAGTGAGGTCAAGTATTTGTGTATTGAGATGTATAATGATGGTTATGCTTAATTATGTAAGAATGAGGTTGATTAGTAATTTGGTCAATATGATTGACATTTAAGGAGGTGGGACATTCTATTAAGGCACCACCTTATCTCTGAATGTTTGGTGATCATGGCAGCTGTCAATCATGCTGGTAATGTATCATTACTCTTACCTAATTAAAATGACAAAAACTAGCCTGTAAATTGACTAAACTAAACACACACATACATGATCTGATCCAAAGATATAACCTAAATTTTTCACAGTTCATGATCATATGCATGATATGTGCATATATCTACATCATTGTACATAGACATAAGAATTATAGGTTACTATATTTCAGTGTGTATACATTTTGTAGATTTAGTAGCTAACCTGTGCTACTTTATGTTTGGGAGGCCGGTGCCTTAGGAAAGACTTGGACAATAGTTCCAATCTTTTTCAAAAAATCAATTGCAAATGCTTTTCATGTTGTAGAAGAATAACATTTACTTTTAAGAGCACCTGGGTTAACTACACTGTATGAACATGATGAACACGTAATTTTGAAAAATTCACTACTATACATAAAATCTAGATGTGTTGAGGGCACTATCAATATATCTGTCTGGCAACAATGATGCAACAATGCAAATAAACTCATCATACATGTAGATACCAGAATTAAAATTTTGTACACCAGACGACGTCACTAGTTTAAGTGTTGCAAAATCACAGGTCAAGTTTTGCAGTTTCCAAACTGGATTGATTGATTGGTGTTTAACCCCACTTTCAGCACTATTGTGCTAATTGGCAGCCAGTTTTTATTAGTGGAGGAAGACGGAGTGCCCGTAGAGAACCACAACCTTTGGCAGTCAGGGATATAACTCTATAGGGTTATTACAGAAAAATAACATACATTTGTTATTGTGGACTAAAAATCAAAGAACTGTGATAACATATGTATGTTACATGTTTCAAAGGGACAATATACATCATTAGTTTAGTTAAAATGTATAAAAGTTCTATTGATATTACTTTTGTCTATATGAATACTTAACTATTGAAAGATATAACAGTTCATAGTTTGCCAATTTTGCATAGTACACCTATATGTTATTACAGAAAAATATGCCTGTAATAACTAAAGGGTGTTATCACAGCTTCTCTTTATCACTTCAAAGCATTTGCTCAGACATACATCATGCTTAATTACAATGTATTTTAATTTATTGTAAGAAATAATGACCAGAGCATGTAATGAGGTTCTCATAAGTTTCTCAGTAATTCCCAAGTGTCTTATATAATAAGTTACATTCCTTTAATAACCTAGCCTTGTTATCACAGCTAAGTTTATCCCTTAATAGCCTTGTCTCATTGATTTACCATGGTTAATCAAAAATGAATTAATTTAATTAAAAAATTAGTTATCAAGGCTATGCATTTAGTTTCTGCATAAAGTCTCAAGAGTTCCTAGAGCTCACTATAAATGAAATAATTTTACAAATAACAAACATATGTTATTACAGATTTAGAAAATTTAAGGAATAAAGAGTAGACAACTCATGAAAGTATCTGTAATAACACACACAAGTTATTTTCTGTAATAACCCTATAGAGTTATATCTTTGACTGTTTGGTAGGAAAACTGACAATTCAAGTCAAATTAAGATTAGAGTTGAGCACTACTGTCACGTTGGGGATACGACTCACAGTGTCAGTGTTGATAGGCTAGTGATACATAACCACTCGGCCATCGAGACCCCTTCAAAAATAGAGATAATGTCTATAGAGAATATCTGTAAATTTATAATTTAAATTTTTGACGACTTTTAATATTTTTCATAACTGGTATTTCTTGCAATAAAATAGCCTAATTGTTTTCATTTAAAATCTTGATATATTTGAATATAGGGAAAAATAAAACTACATGTCAGCAATTTTTGTTATATAATGTTATTAATGATTGATTGCAGTCCAAATGTTAAATTTGCATTGCCATTTTTTCTATGAGTTTACGATTTATTTAAAAGTTACCATATACATTTACTACTTTAAAACGTGTTGTCACTGAACAGAAAGCTGCTTTTCTTCAAATTAACAGCTGTCAACTATCTGTCAAAGTTTGTTGACATTTTTTTTAAACGTAAAGTTACTATTTATGTAGATAATAAAGACAACATATTGTTATGGCTGTCCAATTGATACCTGCAAAACATAACATTGTAAATTATAAACTAGTGTTAAATTAATTAATTTCTCTACTCTTTTATTAATGTTTATAATATCAGATTAAATATAGAGATTTTCAAGATATTACATTGGACACTGGAATATACACTTTACTGTAAGATGATATGCAGAAAATATTTTAATTGAAGATTAAATTATCTTTAAGGAAATAGTTTGACTGAGTACTTGTATTTTTATGTGTAAATAAAATATTGAACATCAAAGGACTGTCAACAATTTTCAAAATAGATTCAATTTTTATGTAACTTATTCTCTTCTGAATGACAACATGGATGCGCCCATTGAAATGCTACCTGACTTATAATTTTTTTTATCCACTCGAGCTTAACAGTGGACTGATTTAATACATCATGCATAGGATAATCAAACCCGGAAAATTTGCCAGGATTTTTGCGAAAAGGTATGGGACTCTTTGTTGTGAGGCTTTCTTTTTTTGCAATATATCTGAAAAAATCTTTAATGTCAATAATGAGATGATCTTGCATCAGAAAATTAAAAAAATTACAGTATCCTCTAATATGAGGCAGGTGTTACCTGTGAAAGGGACGAAGTCAGAAAACCTTTAGAATCCCGTTAAGGTGGTATTGAGTATGAATTAAAATTTATAGAATTTTTTCATACCATAAGCGGATCTTGGGTGTGTGTGTGTGTGGGGAAATTTGTTTGATCATAAAGGAATCACTGAAGCGTGACTGGAGCGGGCCCTTAATAGGTCAGTCAGTGCTCCCCATCCCCTTATGAAAAGTTCTGGATCCGCCACTGCATGTTTGCTTAAATGTAGTATATATTGTGATATGTTCAAAATATAATAAAAAATGATAGGTTACCGAGCATTTTCTGAAGCTACAGGTAGTGACAAAATTACACATTTTGTATGGATTATACAGGGAAAAAACATCATTAATTATGCGATTAGAAGCTACATGTAAACTGAATGATAAAATTGTAAAATAAATACGAGAAGACAACTTTTGGAAAATGCTTTGAGAATATTATAAGAAAAGATAGGGTCACTGTACAATTTTTGGGCTAAAATATAAAATAGCAAAATTTAATTTAAATTCCACATCATATCACCTTGTATACAGGAAGTGCCACTAGTAATCTCCTTTTATATGGAAAATGTGGAAGGTGATATACGATACTATTAAATATGGATGCCTTGGAGACATGTCAGACACACCAATACAATAGACAATAACACTATTGAAGCTAGTAAAAACTTGAACAGTTCTATGCTTTCGAATGGCAACTATTCAATGTCTCAAATAGCTTATAACAGTTGTCTTCTTAAAGCGTACAGGAAAAAGTAAAATTAACTGACGACTGCTAAAAAAAAAAAAAAAACACAAACAAACATGTCGAGGCTTTTAGTTTTCTCGTTTGAATTGTTTTGCATTTGCAATTTCAAGGCCTTTTATAGCCAACTATATACTGTATGGGTTTTTCTCTATTTAGAAGGCTATACGGTTGCCTATTATTGTTTATATCCACTTCATTTGATCTTTGGTTGATAAAAATTTAAAAGAAGGTGTCGTATGATTGCCAATTCAACAACTCTCCATAAGAAATCAAATGCCACAGAAATTAACAGCTATATGTCATCGTACGGCCTTCAACAATAAGCAAAGTCCATACTGCACAGTCAGCTATAAAAGGCCCCAAAATTACAAATGTAAAACAATTTAAAGGAGAAAACTAACGCCTAATTGATGTACAAAAATGAGCGAAAACACATATCATGTAACACAGCAACAAACGACAGCCACTGAATTACAGGCTCCTGACTTGGGACAGTCATATACATAAAGTTGTCTCAATTGCAATTACAACACATCTTCTAATTTTTATAAACATCTGAAAAACATCACACCATAAAACAGTATAGAATGGGCTTAAGTCATATAAGTGTTACAGTTTCAGCTTCTATATACATAGAGTAGAAACACTCTAACAGTGGTCATGAAAGTGTCATATTATCTTGCTTCAGACTTTAAACTCTGATTGAAGGTTGTAAAATTCAATATACATCATATCTCATTGGGATGCATGACCTTTGAGCAATGGGTTTGCAAGTGGCTACTGTGAATGTAGAAGGTGAAAACATAAAAACATTGGTTTAAATTTGTGTGACAATGTAAACGTTGCTAGAAATAATCATTTTTCATTGTTTCTTCACCATGTTTACTGCATCGCGTTACAATACAAATTTCTCACTTCTTGCTAATAGATCTGGTGATGTGAAGTTGATTTCTCTTTTTCTTCTCATTGTATCTTTTTTTTTACTCTTTTGTGATGGTAAGCCATCATGCATGTTATTGTATATATAAAACAAAAGTTGTGTCAATTTTGCTCAATACTTCAGTGTAACATGTAGGTACATTATGAAGATATGCGGTTGTAAATGACACATTCTATGTAGAATGATTTTATAATTTTGAATAAGAAAATATATGTCAGTTGTCATTATTAAAAATTCAGCTTCGTTTCGTGTCACTTCTTTTCTTTTGGCAGTAAGTTTGTCACTAATAAAATTATTGAAATATATGATAAAGAAGAGTTGTTCTATGGGTTCATTTTGAAATTATTTATTAAAAGGTATGATTTAAAACTAAAAGATGTATTTTTTGTTAATTGTCTGGGTTTAATTTTTTTATGTCATACAATGCTTATTTCTTATTCCTTGAAAGTTGTTTTGTATTTTTTTATAAAAGGTAATTAAAAGGGTCTGTATTCTTCATATTTGAGTGACTCATTTTCTTTAAATTTGAGTGCCCCATTATTTTCTATTTTTACTTTTTGCCATATTTTTCTTTATTCATAATTTGTTTGCTATTTTTCTGCACATTTTGTCGATTTTTTAAAACCGCACGCAGACCCTCATCTACGAGTGGACTTTGTATCTAAGTTTTAAAAACACATTTAAATAAATAAAAAGAACGATTTTAAGTTAAATTTCCTGAAGATTATACACATGAAAGTGAGATTACTAGTTTTTAAAGAAGCCCGTATGTCGGGGGATAACAAAAACATTCAAATTCGATTTATTATTGATCTTTGTACAGATACAAGTCTGTCTGATTGATATGCGGTAAGTTTCCCAAAAGAGCTCACTATCATAGGAATAATCTAACTTCAGAATCTGTTGAAAAAGAAACGGAAATACCACAACGTTTCCGATGTTGGTTCTATTGTTAAGACATTATGTTGTGACGTCATTTGCAATGTAAACAAAGAAACGCTATTGTCAGGTAACGTTTTTTATATCAAAATCTGAATTAAAAGAATGTATATTTAAATGGTTAAAAAACTGAAAACTCAGCTATTTTAATGTAAACGAAAAGGCGTGTTGCTATGAAGCATCAAGTTGTTAAGGAACAGATCTGTTCCAAAACCAACGTGTCACAATGATCCTTAATCATAGCGATCACCATTATAAGGGGACGAAGTCCCCTATAACAATAGAAAAATCAAAAAAAAAAAAAAAAAAAAAATCGGAAAATTTCCGAAATTTTCATTGTACTAATGAACTCAAAATCGTTAACTTTTTAACTTTTTTTCAGACTTTTTATTTTCCGCATCTGCGCAGAAATCTTTTCGGTATCGTTTTGGCTCGGGATTTGAGTAAAATGTTATGGGGACGTACCTTACATCAGTAAGCAAATCAATAAAACTACTAAAAATTAAAATAAAAATCAATATTCTAATAAATTCATAATCGTAAACGTTTTGAACTTTTTCAAACAGTTGCATTTTCCTGGCGGACGCTGCAATATATGTCATACGATTTCCGAAAATTAATATGTATGATTACGGAAAGAGTATGGACGACAACACAATAACAATAACATGTCATAACATTTGTATTCTTATAATGTCCTTTTATAATTCATGGTTGACTTTGCTTTAATGTTGTTGTTTTTCGTTATACTTTTAACAAAAGACATGCAGATTCAAAGTTGTATGAAGTCATATAATGGTGATCGCTATGATTAAGGATCATTGTGACACGTTGGTTTTGGAACAGATCTGTTCCTTAACAACTCGATGCTTCATAGCAACACGTCTTTTCGTTTACATTAAAATAGCAGAGTTTTCAGTCTTTTTAACCATTTAAATATACATTCTTTTAATTCAGATTTTGATATAAAAAAAACGTTACCTGACAATAGCGTTTCTTTGTTTACATTGCAAATGACGTCACAACATAATGTCTTAACAATAGAACCAACATCGAAACGTTGCGGTATTTCCGTTTCTTTTCAACAGATTCTGAAGTTAAATTATTCCTATAGTGAGTTCTTTTGGGAAACTTACGCATATAAATCAGACAGACTTGTATCTGTACAAAGATCCATAATACATCAATTTGAATGTTTTGTTATCCCCGACATACGGGCTTCTTTAAAACTAGTAATCTCACTTTCATGTGTATAATCTTCAGGAAATTCAACTTAAAATCGTTCTTCTTATTTCATTAAATGTGTTTTAAAACTTAGATACAAAGTCCACTCGTAGATGAGGGTCTGCGTGGGGTTTTAAAGAATCGACAAAATGTGCAGAAAAAATAGCAAACAAATTATGAATAAAGAAAAATATGGCAAAAAAGTTAAAAATAGAAAATAATGGGGCTCTCAAGTTTAAAGAAAATGAGTCGCTCAAATATGAAGAATATAGACCCTTTTAATAACCTTTTATAAAAAATACAAAACAACTTTCAAGGAATAAGAAATAAACATTGTATGACATAAAAAATTAAACGCAGACAATTATCAAAAAATACATCTTTTAGTTTTAAATCATACCTTTTAATAAATAATTTCAAAATGAACTCGCAGAACAACTCTTCTTTATCATATATTTCAATAATTTTATTAGTGACAAACTTAAGCTGAATTTTTATAATGACAATTGACATATATTTTCTTATTCAAAATTATAAAATCATTCTACATAGAATGTGTCATTTACAACCGCATATCTTCATAATGTACCTACATGTTACACTGAGGTATTGAGCAAAATTGACACAACTTTTGTTTTATATATACAATAACATGCATGATGGCTTACCATCACAAAAGAGTAAAAAAATGATACAATGAGAAGAAAAAGAGAAATCAACTTCACATCACCAGATCTATTAGCAAGAAATGAGAAATTTGTATTGTAACGCGATGCAGTAAACATGGTGAAGAAACAATGAAAAATGATTATTTCTAGCAACGTTTACCTTGTCACACAAATTTAAACCAATGTTTTTATGTTATCACCTTCTACATTCACAGTAGCCACTTGCAAATCCATTGCTCAAAGGTCATGCATCCCAATGAGATATGATGTATATTGAATTTTACAACCTTCAATCAGAGTTTAAAGTCTGAAGCAAGAAAATAAGACACTTTCATGACCACTGTTAGAGTGTTTCTACTCTATGTATATAGAAGCTGAAACTGTAACACTTATATGACTTAAGCCCATTTCTATACTGTTTTATGGTGTGATGTTTTCAGATGTTTATAAAAATTAGAAGATGTGGTGTAATTGCAATTGAGACAACTTTATGTATATGCCTGTCCCAAGTCAGGAGCCTGTAATTCAGTGGCTGTCGTTTGTTGCTGTGTTACATGATATGTGTTTTCTTTCATTTTTGTACATCTATTAGGCGTTAGTTTTCTCCTTTAAATTGTTTTACATTTGTAATTTTGGGGCCTTTATAGCTGACTGTGCAGTATGGACTTTGCTCATTGTTGAAGGCCGTACGATGACATATAGCTGTTAATTTCTGTGTCATTTGATTTCTTATGGAGAGTTGTTGAATTGGCAATCATACAACACCTTCTTTTAAATTTTATCAACCAAAGATCAAATGAAGTGGATATAAACAATTATAGGCAACCGTATAGCCTTCTAAAAGAGAAAACCCATACAGTATAGTTGGCTATAAAAGGCCTTGAAATTGCAAATGTAAAACAATTCAAACGAAAACTAAAGGCCTCGACATGTTTGTTTGTGTTTTTTTTTAGCAGTCGTAAGTTAAATTGGTGTGTCTGACATGTCTCCAAGGCATCCATATTTAATAGTATCATATATCACCTTCCACATTTTCCATATAAATTGAGATTACTAGTGGCACTTCTTATATACAAGGTGATATGATGTGCCGCTGGAATTGGTCACCTTTTCAAGCTTGAAAATATGTGTAAAGGTCTGGAAAATATCAGAAAAATATGATAAGGTCAATAAAGTTCCCATAACTTCTTCGTCTGTCACCGTTCTTGGTGTTCCTGCTGTGTTTTAATCAACCAAGTTTTCATTTTTGACCTTTGGTATTCCACTCCTACATTACACACCACATGAAACCCAAACAATATGGGAAAAGGTTACATTTTCACATACGCAATATATGAAAAGGTATCCATTTTTAAATCTAAATCATATGAATTGAAGGTGAGGTAACTCTGAAATTTTCTGAAGGAATTTAAATTAAATTTTGCTATTTTATATTTTAGCCCGAAAAATTGTACAGTGACCTTATCTTTTCTTATAATATTCTCAAAGCATTTTCCAAAAGTTGTCTTCTCGTATTTATTTTACAATTCTATCATTCAGTTTACATGTAGCTTCTAATCGCATAATTAATGATGTTTTTCCTGTATAATCCATACAAAAATATCACTAGCTTCAATAGTTCAAAGAAGTTATGGGAACTTTATTGACCTTATCATATTTTTCACATACGCAATATATGAAAAGGTATCCATTTTTAAATCTAAATCATATGAATTGAAGGTGAGGTAACTCTGAAACTGCCATATCATTACTGTTCTGGTACAGGATTGTGTGAATGTTCGCCAACGTCGCCAACCTGTAGCTTTTGTCACAACCTGTAGCTTCAGAAAATGCTCGGTAACCTATCATTTTTATAATATTTTGAACATATCACAATATATACTACATTTAAGCAAAGTATGCAGTGGCGGATCCAGAACTTTTCATAACGGGGGATGGGGAGCACTGGCTGACCTATTAAGGGGGCCCGCTCCAGTCATGCTTCAGTGATTCCCTATATGATCAACCAAATTTTTCCCACAAAAGGAGGGCCCCCCCCTCCCCAGATCCGCCTATGGTATGAAAAAATTCTATAAATTTTTAATTCATACTCCCATACCACCTTAACGGGATTCTAATGGTTTTCTGACTTCGTCCCCTTTCACAGGTAACACCTGCCTCATATTATGACTTCATACAACTTTGAATCTGCATGTCTTTTGTTAAAAGTATAACGAAAAACAACAACATTAAAGCAAAGTCAACCATGAATTATAAAAGGACATTATAAGAATACAAATGTTATTGTTATTGTGTTGTCGTCCATACACTTTCGGTAATCATACATATTAATTTTCGGAAATCGTATGACATATATTGCAGCGTCCGCCAGGAAAATGCAACTGTTTGAAAAAGTTCGAAAACGTTTACGATTATGATTTTATTAGTATATTGATTTTTATTTTAATTTTTAGTAGTTTTGTTGATTTGCTTACTGATGTAAGGTACGTCCCCATAACATTTTACTCAAATCCCGAGCCAAAACGATACCGGAAAAGATTTCTGCGCAGATGCGGAAAATAAAAGTCTGAAAAAAAGTTAAAAAAGTTAACGATTTTGAGTTCATTAGTACAATGAAAATTTCGGAAATTTTCCGATTTTTTTTTTTTTTTTTTTTTTTCTATTGATTTGTTATAGGGGACTTCGTCCCCTTAATATGAGGCAGGTGTTACCTGTGAAAGGGGACGAAGTCAGAAAACCTTTAGAATCCCGTTAAGTGGTATGGGAGTATGAATTAAAAATTTATAGAATTTTTTCATTCCATAGGCGGATCCGGGGCCTTTTATGGGAAAAATTTGGTTGATCATATAGGGAATCACTGAAGCATGACTGGAGCGGGCCCCCTTAATAGGTCAGCCAGTGCTCCCAATCCCCCCTTATGAAAAGTTCTGGATCCGCCACTGCATACTTTGCTTAAATGTAGTATATATTGTGATATGTTCAAAAATATAATAAAAAATGATAGGTTACCGAGCATTTTCTGAAACTGAATGACAGAATTGTAAAATAAATACGAGAAGACAACTTTTGGAAAATGCTTTGAAAATATTATAAGAAAAGATAGGGTCACTGTACAATTTTTCGGGCTAAAATATAAAATAGCAAAATTTAATTTAAATTCCTTCAGAAAATTTCAGAGTTACCTCACCTTCAATTCATATGATTTAGATTTAAAAAATGGATACCTTTTCATATATTGCGTATGTGAAAATGTAACCTTTTCCCATATTGTTTGGGTTTCATGTGGTGTGTAATGTAGGAGTGGAATACCAAAATGTCGAAAATGAAAACTTGGTTGATTAAAACACAGTAGGGAACACCAAGAACGGTGACAGACGAAGAAGTTATGGGAACTTTATTGACCTTATCATATTTTTCTGATATTTTCCAGACCTTTACACATATTTTCAAGCTTGAAAAGGTGACCAATTCCAGCGGCACATCATATCACCTTGTATACAGGAAGTGCCACTAGTAATCTCAATTTATATGGAAAATGTGGAAGGTTATATACGATACTATTAAATATGGATGCCTTGGAGACATGTCAGACACACCAATACAATAGACAATAACACTATTGAAGCTAGTAAAACTTGAACAGTTCTATGCTTTGAAAGGCAACTATTCAATGTCTCAAATAGCTTATAACAGTTGTCTTCTTAAAGCGTACAGAAAAAAGTAAAATTGACTGATGACTGCTAAAAAAAACACACAAACAAACAAACATGTACAGGCCTTTAGTTTTCGTTTGATTTGTTTTACATTTGCAATTTCTAGGCCTTTTACAGCCAACTATACTGTATGGGTTTTTCTCTTTTTAGAAGGCTATACGGTTGCCTATAATTGTTTATATCCACTTCATTTGATCTTTGGTTGATAAAAATTTAAAAGCAGGTGTCGTATGATTGCCAATTCAACAACTCTCCATAAGAAATCAAATGACACAGAAATTAACAGCTATATATGTCATCGTACGGCCTTCAACAACGAGCAAAGTCCACCATGACTGCACAGTCAGCTATAAAAGGCCCCAAAATTACAAATGTAAAACAATCTATAGGAGAAAACTAACGCCTAATTGATGTACAAAAAATGAACGAAAACACATATCATGTAACACAGCAACAAACGACAGCCACTGAATTACAGGCTCCTGACTTGGGACAGGCATATACATAAAGTTGTCTCAATTGCAATTACACCACATCTTCTAATTTTTATAAACATCTGAAAAACATCACACCATAAAACAGTATAGAAATGGGCTTAAGTCATATAAGTGTTACAGTTTCAGCTTCTATATACATAGAGTAGAAACACTCTAACAGTGGTCATGAAAGTGTCTTATTTTCTTGCTTCAGACTTTAAACTCTGATTGAAGGTTGTAAAATTCAATATACATAATATCTCATTGGGATGCATGACCTTTGAGCAATGGGTTTGCAAGTGGCTACTGTGAATGTAGAAGGTGATAACATAAAACATTGGTTTAAATTTCTGTGTCAAGGTAAACGTTGCTAGAAATAATCATTTCTCATTGTTTCTTCACCATGTTTACTGCATCGCGTTACAATACAAATCTCTCACTTCTTGCTATATATAAAACAAAAGTTGTGTCAGTTTTGCTCAATACCTCAGTGTAACATGTAGGTACATTATGAAGATATGTGGTTGTAAATGACACATTCTATGTAGAATGATTTTATAATTTTGAATAAGAAAATATATGTCAATTGTCATTATTAAAAATTCAGCTTCGTTTCGTGTCACTTCTTTTCTTTTGGCAGTAAGTTTGTCACTAATAAAATTATTGAAATATATAGTAAAGAAGAGTTGTTCTGCGAGTTCATTTTGAAATTATTTATTAAAAGGTATGATTTAAAACTAAAAGATGTATTTTTGTTAATTGTCTGCGTTTGATTTTTTTTATGTCATACAATGCTTATTTCTTATTCCTTGAAAGTTGTTTTCTATTTTTGTATATAAAAGGTAATTAAAAGGTCTATATTCTTCATATTTGAGTGACTCATTTTCTTTAAATTTGAGTGCCCCATTATTTTCTATGTTTTACTTTTTGCCGTATTTTCTTTATTCATAATTTGTTTGCTATTTTTCTGCACATTTTGTCGATTCTTTAAAACCCCACGCAGACCCTCATCTACGAGTGGACTTTGTATCTAAGTTTTAAAACAAATTTAATGAAATAAGAAGAACGATTTTAAGTTAAATTTCCTGAAGATTATACACATGAAAGTGAGATTACTAGTTTTTAAAGAAGCCCGTATGTCGGGGGATAACAAAACATTCAAATTCGATTTATTATGGATCTTTGTACAGATACAAGTCTGTCTGATTAATATGCGTAAGTTTCCCAAAAGAACTCACTATAGGAATAATCTAACTTCAGAATCTGTTGAAAAGAAACGGAAATACCGCAACGTTTCCGATGTTGGTTCTATTGTTAAGACATTATGTTGTGACGTCATTTGCAATGTAAACAAAGAAACGCTATTGTCAGGTAACGTTTTTTATCATATCAAAATCTGAATTAAAAGAATGTATATTTAAATGGTTAAAAGACTGAAAACTCTGCTATTTTAATGTAAACGAAAAGACGTGTTGCTATGAAGCATCGAGATGTGAAGGAACAGATCTGTTCCAAAACCAACGTGCCACAATGATCCTTAATCATAGCGATCACCATTATATGACGTCATACAACTTTGAATCTGCATGTTTTTTGTTAAAAGTATAACGAAAATAACAACAACATTAAAGCAAGGTCAACCATGAATTATAAAAGGACATTATAAGAATACAAATGTTATTGTTATTGTGTTGTCGTCCATACTCTTTCCGTAATCATACATATTAATTTTCGGAAATCGTATGACATATATTGCAGCGTCCGCCAGGAAAATGCAACTGTTTGAAAAAGTTCAAAACGTTTACGATTATGATTTTATTAGTATATTGATTTTTATTTTGATTTTTAGTAGTTTTATTGATTTGCTTACTGATGTAAGGTACGTCCCCATAACATTTTACTCAAATCCCGAGCCAAACGATACCGGAAAAGATTTCTGCGCAGATGCGGGAAAATAAAAAGTCTGAAAAAAAAGTTAAAAAAGTTAACGATTTTGAGTTCATTAGTACAATGAAAATTTCGGAAATTTTCCGATTTTTTTTTTTTTTTTTTATTGATTTTTCTATTGTAATAGGGACTTTGTCCCTTAATAACCTTAAAATTATAGCGTAAATCGATCAGCAAGTTTGATTGCACTTGTCATTTGAAAAATAAAATCGCTCTGATTTACTACATAGAGTTCAGAGTTCAAAACAGTGGTGTAGGTGTGGATTTAACAACTGAAAAGGGGGTATATTTATATTCCCCAAAAAAAAAAAAGCTTTTATAGTCTTATAGTGTATGTGTTCGTAAGTATCCTCTTTTTCTTTATTTTCTTTTCAATTTTCGATATAATTTTTAGAAAGTTGTGGGGAGGGGAGTGGAGGAGGGAGGTCTCCTTTCCACCAGCTTCTCAGCCAATATGACAATAGAACAGAAAAAATTAAATTCTTCAATTCTGAAGAAAATGAGATTTTAAAAATTATTACTTAAAAGAATTTCTTACTATTCATGCTATTACTATACAAATAATTTTTCTTGATGTTTTGATTAATTAAATTTGTAAAGAATAGCATCTACTTAAAGCTTTACAAAATTATCATAATTTGAAAGGATTAAACAAAACAAAAAAAAAACACATTATGTGCCATAAATGAAAGCTAAGGCATAGGATTCTGAAATGAAATACTACCAGACTTGCCAGTACATGTTCCATGTCACTGTTCATTCTTTTTTTAAACTGAATTATCTGAGTTATTCCCCCTTAAAAGTTAAATTCTGAGAAATTTGTAGTCAATACAGCAGTTTCACATAAACGACTTATCAACCCTGATCTCGAAATCATATGCACGTTTTAGTTTAAATCCTGCAATAATTAACAATACCTGACAGGGGGCTATCCGATTGACTCTAATATTTGGCAACGCAATAATAAACCAACCGATAATACACATCACTCTCTCTTGGTGTGTGCTTGTGGCAGGTAAACAGATGATACCAGTACACAGTATTTTTGTCACAGCGAACATAGCTATTTGAGAAGTTGTCACTGGCATCATTATGATAGATATTATATCTATGCTGACATTAAAGTTAAACAATTGTATATTAACAAATGTAACTGATTGGGACAAATGAATTTATATATTGGTCCCAGATTATTTAATTTTAAGTTTTAAATAATGGTTTAGTTTATATATTCAAAATAGATAGTATGACAGTTTATACAGAATACGAATATATTCAAAATCTTATTGAGAAAAAAATCAGAATAACATGAATTTAAAATAAGAAGATGTGGTATGATTGCAAATGAGACAACTATTCACCAGAGACCAAATAATATAGATGAAAGCAACTATACATCAATATACAGCCCTCAACAATGATCAAAATCCATACCAAATAGTAAGCTATAAAAGGTCCCTACACAACAGTTCAAACGAGAAAATAAGTCTTCTTGTTGACGTAAAGAGTTTATAACAGTTGTATTATTTTATAAATGAAATCGTTTTAAACAAAAATATAAATCTTGCAGTTGCTATCTTTTGCTTACATGTAGCTAAAGTACTGTATGTCAGTTTAATCATTTGTGAAAAGAGAAAAAATATTTTGTTAAAAAGAAAACAATCTATATATCAGAAATATAATAAATATCAGTATCATTCCAGTATCAATTCACTCTGTGTGTGTTACCATAAACAATCCACAGTTTTTCTCAAATATTTTTTTACAGACACTCTGTATTGAAATCTTGTTGTAACATATAAAGGGTTACAGCCAAAAGTTAGGTTCAGTACCATAGACTTTAACTTTTTATCTTTTTATACACAAAAGCCGGTTACTGTTATGGTGACTTATGTGTGGAATTTTATGGGTACGAGGACCAGCTACCTGCATTTAAGAATATAGCTACAAATACTACATGTATTAAATAATCGAGGTTTCCACTTAAGGTACCGTACAGTGTATGTAGTATGGAAAAATAAACGAAAAATGATAGAATTTTTCCTTATATACTTTGCCAAAGATGTAGTATATATTGTGATATGTTAAAAAAAATATTAAAAAACAATGATAGGTCACCAAGCTTGTCATGCTTGTTTTCAAGCTACCGGCTATGAAAATATGAAACATTTTGTATGGATTATACAGGCTCCTTACTTAGATCTGAAAATAAATGATTTTACCCGAGGCAGGATGAAAAAGAATAATCTGCAACACAACATGCATGAAATAATTGTGTTCAAAAGTTAAATAAATTTTCGCGCAGCAAAAACACAAAACCATGTGTAGCAACTGGGACATTAAATATTGACAGTATACTATTCCCAAGTAGGAACAGATGAAGATGAATATTCAATCCGTAAACAGTCAGGGGTACTACCTAAACAAGTGATTTCATTATCACCTATTTCAGTGATTTTTTAAATTTAGTTATCACCTATTTAAGTGATTTTGGTGTTTCCTTTGATCTTCAAATGCTAATTTCATTGATTTTCCATATTTTCACAAACTTTTCTATAATTTTCCTATATAGATCAATTATCCCTTTATCTTTGGATATCAATTTCACTAGTGCGCTTGTCCAGTAAGTTAGTGCGCTAAAGCTTTTAAAAGTACCCTTGGGAATTGTTCTGTAATCAAATATTCATTAACTACTCTTACTATCAGACAAAGGTCAACAATATTAGGTAACCTGATTGGTTTTCTTTATAGTTAGAATGATTTATTTCAAGGTTATGTCCTGATCTACAAATTATTCCAGTTTTTGCATATTTAAATAAACTGTAAAAAGTGACAGGCTTATCAAGCAAAAGACAATTTCTGCATGTACATAGTTGTTTTTTCAATGGAATTCTTGTCTTTTTACCAATAAAAAAATCAAGCTTGTGGGAAAAAAATCAAAAAAATGTTATAAACACTTATTGAAGTGATTACATTTTAACTTCTCAAATTACTTGTTTCAGTGATTTTAAAAAGTCTGTGCGAAAAATTTTAATATTTCACAGCCAAAATCACTCAAAGAAGTGATTCTGAAATCACTTGTTTAAGTAGTACCTCTGACTGGTAAAATCCATCTGACTTCTGCCAAAATATCAAACATGTCAAATGGTTGTCCCCTTTTCAGCAACTGTATGTAGACCCAGCTTATTTATCTAATTTATTTTTCCTGCTAAGTGAACAACCTCAGTGTGTATCCAATCAAGTCTTTGTGAAAATTAAAGGTACAAAGTGAGGCGCCATATCAGATCATCTATTACTGCAACCAGCAACACAACAGTAGTCCTTGTTAAAATCTTTTAATGTGTCATTGTCAATAAATATTTTGATTCAAATGATTCTTGTGTTGCATGAACATGTAAACACAAACACTTAATCAGGTGATTGTTTTTCCAGGTCTGCTTTTCAACCGTAAGCCCCCAGTAGATGAATTCTCTGGAAATATCGTGTGATTTCATAGTTTGGCTAACTAGGTTAGACATGCGCAGTTAAATGTGAAACTGGTGTATTAGTTTTGTTTCTGTATTATGAAAAAAGAATCAACAATAAGATAAAAGTCTAATGAGGTTGTTCATTCAAATGAAAATCCCTCATTTGATTGCATTTGTGAATCAAATATGCCAACTCTGTATGGTACAAACCCTATTAAAACATGATTTGATATCATTGCTATTACTTTTCAATGTATCAAAAAGAATTTAAATGACAAGAACGCATATGCAGAAATGTCTCCCCTGCTTTTTGGATTATGATTCCAGGTGCAGATCCAGAATTTTGAAAAGGGGTGCCCCCTAGTTAGCCAACGTTTGGACTGATACTTGTAAAAAGTCTATAGATATAAGAAGATGTGGTATGAGTGCCAATGAGACAACTCTCCATCCAAGTCAAAATTTATAAAAGTAAACCATTATAGGTCAAAGTAAGGTCTTCAACACAGAGCCTAGGCTCACACCGAACAGTAAGCTATAAAGGGCCCCAAAAATTACTAGTGTAAAACCATTCAAACGGGAAAACCAACGGTCTAATCTATATAAAAACGAGAAACGAGAAACACTTATGAACCACATCAACAAACGACAACTACTGAACATCAGATTCCTGACTTAGGACAGGTGCAAACAATATCGTAAATGTAGCACCATAAATGAGGTCAAGATCAGATGAACACTACCAGACAGACATGTACACCTTATAATCATTCCATTGACCAAATAATTTTAACCTTTAATAAATATATTATCTTGTAGTTTTTGAGAAACAGATCTTACATGTCTTACCACAAAAACTTAAAGCATTGACCAATGAACTATGAAAACATGGTTGAGGTCAGATAAACCCTGCCTTACAGACATATGCACCTTGCAATCATTCCAAACATCAAATATTGTTGACCTACTGTTTAGTATCTCAGAAACGGACCTAATCAAATAAATTTAGCCATGATCACTTATCCATGAAATAAGCTCTATATGACGGAAATATAGACTTTTCACTGATCAGCTATTTTCTCAGAAGTCTTGCACTTTGAAAATAAAAATTTATAAAAAATTGTAATGTTAGCTATCTCACACCTACCTTTCTTTTAGGATATTTATGAAAAAGTTTAAAAAGAATGTGAAAAAAATATTTTGGAGTTATTGCCCTTGCACAGATAAAATATGTGGATTGGGACGCATATTGATGATTAAAATTTAGAAAGTACAAAAATACAAATACAGTTTTATTTTAGCCAAAGAATTCATCACTGTCGTCTGTGTTCCTCAGTACAAAATGCTGTGAAGAAGTACAAAGATGGAGATAAAATACATGGTTATACAGTTAAAAAGGTGAGATGATACAATAAATTGCATGGATGATGGTTAAAAAGTTGGGATGATAACATGTATGTAGTTACATGGTAAAAAGGTGACCATGATACATAGTATAATAAATTTTTGAGAAAGATTATGTAATAGAAAATATATTGTTAAAAGATGAAATGATAAGAAATATATGGTTAAAAGATGAAATGATAAGAAATATATGGTTAAAAGATGAAATGAGTAAAGGTAAAGAATTGAGTTGATGAAAACTTATTTACACAGTTGGGTTAAAAAAATGAGGTGATAAAAACATGATTACACAGTTATAAAAGTGAATCCCTCTCTACCCTCCCACATCTATTGTAATGGTATAGCCCTCATTGTAATAATACTACATTTTCACAACATTTTACATATTTTGTAGGTTGTTGAGGTTCCAGAGTTAATGCTAACCAGTGTTGTACTTCACCATGACAAAACAGGAGCAGAACATTTACATGTGGCCAGGGATGATAGCAATAATGCTTTTAGGTAGGTTTAAAGGAAATGCTGTGGATTTATTTATTTTCATGGGAACTTATTTTTATGGATTGAGGAAAAATTATATTTTTGTGGATAATTAATTTAGTAGTTTTACCAAATATATATAAGAAGATGTGGTATGAGTGCCAACGAGACAACTATCCATCCAAGTCACAAATGTAAAAAGTAAGCAGTTATAGGTCAAAGTACAGCCTTCAACACAGAGCCTTGGCTCACACCAAACAGTAAGCTATAAAGGGCCCCAAAAGACTAGTGTAAAACAATTCAAACAGGAAAACCAACGGTCTAATCTATATAAAAACGAAACGAGAAACACTTATGAACCACACCAACAAACGACAACCACTGAACAACAGGCTCCTGACTTAGGACAGGTGCATAAAAATGCAGCAGGTTTAAACGTTTTTAAAAACAGGCGCCAACCTTCACCCTAACCTGAAAAAGTGGTATAACATTACAACATAAAAAGACACACAATAAAATATCAATTGAAATGGCTTAACTCGATCAAAAAGACAATACACTAAAACAAGGAAATATACATTGAACGAATTAGTTTAAGTCTGAATACAAGCCTATGAAAAATTTGTACTGTGTTGAACATTTAAATTCATGGTTCACCTTCACCCTTGAAATGCACGAAAAATTGGTATCCCACGAATAAAAATGAATCCACAATATGTGATAACTAGATAAAAAAGGCAGAAAATGTATATCACGCTTCGGCAGAAAGTGAGGGAAAAATACTTGACTCATTTGAATATTCAGTATGTAAGGGTTTCTAGGTCTATGTTCTGGATCCTTTTGTTGTGTATTCACTGTTCATATATATTGACTTTCTAAGCTGGATTGACCTTGTAGATATATAATATTAATGTTTGTATGATTATTATATATAATGAAATACAAATACATGAATTCCACATTATATATGAAAAATATCAAGAGTAATCTGTATACTTTGGATTCATTATTATTTGTTCGATACCAGTTTTCCTGGATATCATAGGTAAAGGTTAGCCATGAATTTAAATGTTTAAATAATCAGCACCATCATGACCATTATTTAATACCAGCAGCAGATATGTATTTTGATGATAGATTTCATTTCAGCAAGACAGTTTTTTAGTGGAGGATTGTAATTTTGATCCCTTGGCATTTTTTTACTTACTTTACAAATGTATGTCTTTGTAATTGTTCTTCATATCAGATTAACAGTTTTGGTGGATCAAGAATGTTTCCTATCAGATATTCATTCTTTAAAACACTGAACAGATTTGGATTTCTCTAATTTTATAATTTCAGTGTTATGTTCAGAACCACACCTATGGATAGTACAGGTGTGCCACATATACTGGAACACACTACACTATGTGGATCAAGGAGGTTTCCTGTCCGGGATCCATTCTTTAAAATGCTTAACAGATCCTTATCTACATTCATGAATGCTATGACAGGTATGATGTTGTTGCACATAAGCCTTATGTGTCTTTTCCACCTACCATCTAACCATACATACAAATTAACAACAAATTAGAAGTGTATTAATGATGTGAAAACCTTAAGAGCACAATCACTCATGTATTATTATTGTGAAAAATTCTTTCATTTCTGATCTTTGCTCATTTTACTTTCTTTATGTATTATATTTGTCCAGTATTTTTCCAGTATGTTGGGTGTTAGTTAACATTCAGAACTTTTTTCGTTTGAAGCATACCTTTAGTAAGGTATTTTGATTTGATGAAGCAAAAATGTTCCAAGAAGACAAGTGTTTCACATTTCAAATTGAACAAGTACATGTACATTAACAATCTTAACTTACTTTGTTCAAGGTTTTATTAAATTTCATAGCAAGCAACTGCCACAAAAATGTCAATTTTGATCTCTAGCATCATGTCATACCTCACTCATTTTATCTCCTGTTCATGATTTACTTTTATAGCTAGTGATTGGACAATGTATCCATTCTCCTCACAGAACCAAAAGATTTTGAGAATCTCCTGTCAGTTTATTTGGATGCTGTGTTCTTTCCACAACTGAGAGAGCTTGATTTTAGGTATGTAAATTATCTTTTTCTTCAAATGGTGGCAGAGGGATCTGAGAACTTGGTCTTGATCTACATAACAGATCACTATTACTTATCGCCATTATCATGATTATATTAGTATTTAAGGATGTTTGCTTCAAAGTTTTTCAATGATTTGTTGATATTTTGTAATTCCTTCTTGCCTTTTCCTAGTCAGTGTGTTTAAAATTTGCCCAGCAAGCTCCTATATTTCTAAGAAAAAAATGAAATCTCAATACACTTGTTGTAAAATATTTTTAAATTCTATTTATTGCTTATGTATTTTTTATGTAGTTTATCATTTACTTCTAATTGTACAATTCATGGAGAAATCAAAAACATTGTTTTCTCTCTAAAAAATTATAATCTTTCAAATGCTTGTTTTTCAAAATAAGCACACAGAGCTATCTTTATATTCCATTTTGTAAATATTATATATTATCTATGGAAAATTAAGTGATAATTTTTGAAAATATTGTTATTTTGAATTCCATGCTAGAAAGCACTCTATCGTTAAGGGACATAACTCTTTAATATTACTTGTACGTTTGTGTCGAACACTTTCATAAGCATCTGAGTAACACAGATTAATTCTGTTTTACATGAATGCCTCAACAGCCTTGATTGATTGATTGATTGATTGGTTGGTGTTTGCTTTCTGCCTCATCCGTGCAAAAGGCTATATCATGGCAAGAGCAATTTCAAAAATTTTAACAAAAGGCAGTATTGAAAATAAAATTACTCATTTACAAATAAAATTGAACAATTAGAAAATGTGATAAAAATTAAACAACATCCTTGATAGATTTAACAATGTTTTTATAGTCAAGAAGGTTGGAGATTAGAAAATGAGAACCCTGAAGACAAGTCTTCACCATTGATGTTCAAAGGGGTTGTATATAATGAAATGAAAGGTGTATTTGTAAGTATTTTTAATACAAATTTGAGGAGAAGAAAAACAAAGGAAAAAAAAATAACTTGTCCTAAAAATGTGAAACATCTTCAATATCAAACAGGAATGCTTGACAAGAAATTTAGGATTTTTCAAGTTTTAAAAAATATGTAGGTTGGGGTTAAATGAAAGGTACCATCCAACTAACCAACAACACACAATTTCACTTTGCTGCCTAAAACTAAACTTAATCAATGGCTTATTTCAATATTGTTCCTTGTGTTGTCAGCCTGATCTGTAATAGCAGAAAACATATCCCAATTTATATGCAGCAACAGTACATGCAATATTCAAAAATAATATATTTTATTACTGACAAAATACCTCGACTTATCCAAGGTTTTCGACACAACCGAGTTTGACACAACGAGGTTCGACTGAATTACTTAATAATTATTGAAAACAATGAATGTTTTAAACTCTGAGGTATTCAAAAATCAATATTCAAATGTACCAGTTGTTAAATTTGTTGGGAAAATACATAGATATTTGGTTGAATCATTGGGAAAGTTAAAACTTGACTCTGGCACAAAGCAGTGTAAATGACCCCTCAGATGTTAGTCATGTTATCAAAAACCTCAAAACATCAAAGAGCTGAAAGCTCTGAGGAAAAATGACGCCCCTGTCTCTAATATTGTGATATTTTTTATGCAAGTCTTGATTTTCACATACTGTAATTAGTTTAACATTGCAACATGTCTCGTAAGCATATAATTGATATTCATATATGTGTGTGTGTTAATTGAAGATGACAACTGGCTGTTTTTTTAGTACAAATGAATAGGTCAAGACTACCTGAATGATCTACAGTATCAAATGACTATTGGCTGTTTTTTGTATAAATAAATAGGTCAAGACTACCGGAATGATCTACAATATCCAGTAACTACTGGCTGTTCTTTTGTACTAATAAATAGGTCAAGACTATTTGAATGATCTACAATATCCAATGACTACTGGCTGTTTGTACATATAAATAAAGACTACCTGAATGATCTAAAGTATTCTAAGTAATGTGATTTTTTTCTTGTAATTACATTTTTTTAAATCAAGAATACAGACTACTAGTATCCTTTTCAAACCAAATGATTATGAAGAGCCTGTTGTAAGCAAGCTCTTATACCTCACATACTCATTAAATAAGTTACTAGTGACCTAGTTATTTCTGTTACTTGAAGCAAATTATATTTCTGTAGATTTAGACAATAGTAAGTTTTATTTCACCTTGAAGATTAGACAAATAGGGATACTCATTTGATTTTTTATTTCATGTCAGTCAGGTCGCTTTATATGAAACCTGAAACCACTTCTCTGCCATATTGTTATTTTATATTAACTCTGCCCTTGACCATGTTGACCCATGTAATTGATGTTCATTCTTTAACCATATATCATAGTCAGTTAGTTTTTGATTTTGCACTCCCACACCATCTTTCAGGTCAAATGTCTGTTTCTATTTAAGTTAATGATATTGAACCATCGTGGTATTAAACACAATTTCATTAGTGATAATGCTGTTCTCGTAGGTCACCATATATTCAACTTGGGTAGCATTCCAGTTATTGAAATTTGTGTCAGATTAGAACAATGATCTAGACCTTTAGGAATGGATCTTATAATTTAATATGGAGCCATAGTATGGGACCCCTACATGGTAACAAAAATAAACAAGCTTGAAAGGATACGTCAAGCGGCAAAATTTATCACCAGAGATTACAAGTCAAGAGAGGATGGACGGAATACGTCTCCAAAATGCTTGCCAAACTGGAACTACAACAAGATCTCCTGACAAGACGAACAAGTCGTTGAAGCCAGAAGTTAATATTTATGTAAAAAGTAGTTGAGAGGCTGATTCCCGCTATTGAACCATACTGTCATTCTATAATATTATTATGTAAGTATTTCTGTATTTGCCTTGTTATTGGTCCGAGGCTTGGTGTATTGGCCTTCGGCTTCGCCTCAGGCCAATACAGCTGGCCAAGGACCAATAACACGGCCAATACAGAAATACACATAATAGTATCTTTATTAATTAACTACAGTGTTACAATATTTCTTTTATTTCATTTCACAAGAGATAAACATTTTTACCTTGAAGTGGAACTATCCAAATCTCAGTTTCTTTTTATAAGATGCAATATCTATAAATGATCTGGTGCCGTTTCCATGTATCTTCAGCCTTTTCTCATCTGATGAATTTTTCTACCCTTTCCAGTCACTATAAAGTGTTACAACTTAAATTTAGACACAACACATAAATAGTAATTGGAAAGGTACTGCCATTGCATGTGTAATGCAAATATATAAAAAAAAAAAAAATAATGTAAGAGTTGAAATTGATACAACTATCCATAAGCCAAATGACCAAAGAACGAAGATTTGCACAATTACAGAATGCATATGTCTGGTTCGGGTTTAAAAATAAAAGACCGTTTACAAAACATTAGAAGCGAAAGTAAACAGTAAAAATCGATTTGTACCATCAACATCGTGAAATATTATGAGGTCATCAAGAAATGAACTTTGTAATAATTTACTCGTTCCCCAAACCTGAAATAATTCCATCGTCTGCTTTCAAAATGCTTTTTAAATGAATGGGACCGTCTTTAGCCTAAAATATGTGCCATACTGAACGTTTCAGCTTGTTTATGGTAAGTAAATAAAAAATTGCTTCTTATAAACAACTGTTTACTTTCAGTTTGTGTTTATCGTGACTTACGATCTAAAAACTAGAGACGTTCCGAAATCCTGTTTTGGCCGGATCAGAACTCGGCCAATACAAAAAAAAATATCTATATTGGCCGAGTTGACACCTTATATTGCAAAGGCAGTTTTCATCATATTAAGTACAATAACAGTGTAGTTAATTAATAATGATACAGTTACAGACTCTGCTGCTGTAACTTTGTAAACAAAGATTCATACGCACCGCGTTGGTATAACCGTATTACTAATTTCTGATTATTAAAATCTTTGTAAATCTGGATATAGATCAGTATCTATCCAATGGATATCAAAATGATTCTGATTATTACCTTTTTTAATGATTGTAAAGTTAAAATGGCATGAAAGGCTGACATTATTTAGGAGAACTATTTTATCTAGTGATTGCTGATCATTGGAGTGTAAAAAGTCCAACACCATAACAAAACGGATCTATTTATACATACCGATTGTTTGCGATTGTAAGACATGTGCATAAAAGTGAAAGCTCGAATAAATATGAAAAATATAACAAAGGGATAGCTGCAAATACCATTTAATAGTAAAAACATATGGACAGGTCAAGATATTTTTTTGGTATATAAAATAAAGTATGTAAACTGGTTCCCGTCCGACTACAACACTTTGTTCGAGTGTAACGTAATACAAGCAGATTCCAGTTAGTATGTAAAATAGTAAATATGAAACCGAGTGTGGAAGGCGGAGAAATATAATCGACTTCCGTAAGTTCTGGTCAATGGTATCGGAAACATGCCGCTGATAGCGTCATTTTCCAAAAAGAGCTATTCACACACATGCATGAACACAAAACTTAAGTTGCTAGCAACAATATGCAACCATGAGCCTCTCACAATCAACATCAGAATAAATTAAGTGAGAAAAGGTTCTTTAGTTTTGACTTTTTGGACAAATTGGACATGCAAGCTTACAAGAAATGTGTACTTTGTTCAACACTTTCATTTTTGGTTCATCTATAACCACAAAACCTATGAAAATTAGTAACACACCAATAAAATAATCTACAGTATGTACCATTTTTTCCAGTCTAATAAAGATAACATCTATTGCCAAGCAGTAGAGAATGAGCTGTTACCAAGTCATACCTACGGAGTGGTCTCTGGTGGTGAACCATCCAAAATAACTGATCTTACATGGGAACATTTAAAGAACTTTCATGCATCACATTATCATCCTTCAAATTCTAGGTATGTCTAACCAGAATTTCAGATTTTACGATGGAATTGGTAAAACAATTGCTTGTATTGCTTTTACACTTCACAGTTTCTATTGAAGATCATCCAAACTAAAAATCTTATATTGGAATAGCTAAAAAAAAATGCCATGCATCTATTATCACTTGTGTTACTGTAAGAAAATCCAAATTGTACATATGTCTACAAATCTTCAGATTTTGCATGGAAATCATGAAAGATGTTTTGTTTGCATAAAGATCTATCAAATTCTTGCTATGTTCAAACAATTAATAATATAACAATTGATTGTAAAGATTTCTTAATATCACATAAATAATGCTCTATGTATTTCTTCCTAAATTGATGTAGATCATAAATGAACAAATGAAAAAAGCTTAGAAAAAATTATTTAAAACACATAATTATATGTCAAATGCTTGAGAGACAAAAAAAACACCTATTTAAAGATACCAGGCTTATAATATTGTATGCCAGAAACGCATTTCGTCTACAAAAGATTCATCAGTGATGCTCCAATTTAAAAAAAACAAATGAAAAAGTCTAATCAAGTACAGAATTAAAGAGCATTGAGGACCAAAAAATTCGAAAGGTTTTGGTAAATATAGCTAAGGTAATCTATTCCTTGGGTTAAAAATCATGAGTCTTTGCTTAGGAGTCAAATCAATAAAACAGATCATACATGTGAACTATTAAAGAATTTCAAAATGTCACATACTGATCTGTGAGATCCTCATCAATTCCATTAGAAATTACAAATCTTGCATAGCTGTTAAAGAACCTCCACATATCCCTCAAGTAACATGATTGTCAATACAAAATTATAGATTATAATCTGCTCATGATTTCCATGTTACACAAAATCCTTAATTTTAGGTACATTTGGGTCAAAAACGGCTGTATCATCCTGGATCCCTTGTGTGACTTGTGTCTGTTGTTCACTAGTCTCTCAGAATGATTAGTAATTCACAAAAGTTTTGTTTTTGTAGGTTTTATACATATGGAAATTTTCCCTTGGAAAAACATCTAGAGTACATCAATAGTAATTATCTACAGAAATTTGATAAGATTGATATTGATACTAAAGTGCCTAATGAACCAAGATGGACGGAAATGGTAAGTTGAAATAATTCAAGTTGTTGGGTTACTGTCTCATTGATGTATGTCATAAATCTCCTTTCATTTATATATATAATTTTTTATGTCTGAGGTTGCACAATGTTCACATGTCTACAATTAGGGACTGTGAGATATAAGTATGAATGTGGATGTCAGAAGATCTCTTTCTGGCAGTAAGAAAATGGACCTTTTTATGCAATTTATATGTTGTTAGGAGATATGATTGTATACATCAATTATTTTGTAAAACTTGCATAGAAATACACGAAACTTGGATATACTATATGACTAAAAGATAATCATGATAATGTCTGAATCAAAATTTTAAGAATGTTTTTTTTTTTTTTTTTTGTATTTTACTGGTAGATGGATGTAATGCTTTGAAGTTGACATTTACACACAGTTTAAGATCATTTATATTTTAGACCAATAACCTTGACAAACTATTATAGAATGTTACAAGATTTGAACAGAAAAAAGTTCTTCATCATCAAGAAATAAAATCTGAAGAAAAAGTTTTGTTTATTTTTGTGTATTTAACTGACAATTACTTAGTTTATTGCAGTCTGCAACACACAAAGTTGAAGCAGTTTTAAATGACAGAAAGCATTTTTGCAATTAATTAAGGCTATCATTTGGCTCATGGTTGATTGATTGTGACTGCTTTTAAGCCAGGGACGTGTTATTTAAAGGACATATATTCTTTTTTAAATACATAATTTTATCAAACAGAGAAGAAAACATATAACCTGCCAACCTGACCCAATGGCACCTGATCAAGAAAAACAGACAACAATGTCAGTCAGTTACCTTTTAACAGAGTGAGTTACTCCATATATATAAACTATTTAGTGCTTGTATACAGAGAAAATAACAAAGTCAAGTAGCTTCAAAATATTTTTTACTCTATAGTGTAGTAGTTTAGTTAACATTTACTTCAATAAATCATTGCAGTCGTTCCACATCACTGTTTGTCCTGTATGTATACAAAGAGCACCTGTACACATATGTTTTCCTTAATGGCATTATGACATTTTTTAGTCCCCTACCAACGAAGTCAAAGGGGACTTTAGGTTTGCACTCTGTCCATCTGTCTGTCTGTCTGTCTGTCCATCTGTCTGTCTGTCCGTCTGTCTGTCCATCTGTCAGTCCGGCAAATCAGTTTTCCAGACTTTCTTCGTGCTTGAAGATATTGATTTGATATTTGGTTTATTGTTTTATCATGACAAGTTACAGGTCAAGTTCAGTTTTCATGATTTTAGCTTTTCTCTTTGTTCAGTTAAAGCCCTTTCCCTAGAATTAAATTTTTGATGAAATACTTGTTAATTAGTAGTTTTCTGTTCAAAGGGAAATAACTCACTTTTTAAAAGGCAAAATGACATTTTGGATTTTTTTCCTTTCCTTTGGTAAATTGTTTGAAGAATTTTGTGGTAGGTTTGTTTGTCATTCTTGAAGATATTGATTTGATAATTTATAGTATATAGTTTTATCATGACAAGTTACAGATCAAGTTGGGATTTTGTTCCGGTCTGATGATTTTGTGCAGAGTTATGGTCTTTGGAGATAGAAAATTCACTTAAATAATCAGTTTTCAACAGTTTTTTTCGTCATGCTTGAAGATTTTGACTTGATATTTTTATGTAGTTTACACCATGACAAGTTATAGATCAAGTTAGAATTTCGTTCCATTACAATGAATTTTTAACTGGTAGGGGACTATGTATTGCCATGCAATACTCACAGAATGCAGGTTTTTTATAAAAGTTCACCAAAACCTCAGTGAATAAAAATTTCTAAAACAAATTGATATTTAAAAATATGTTTAATTGCATGTCTCGTATTGACTGGTGTTTCTTTCAAAGCTCAACTAGTTGTTAAAAAAAATGATGGTTAAACTGTCAAATGCAATGTAAACCAGTAAGTTTAGGTGTAGTAATTGATTTCAAATTCATTACATTCATTAAGTTATTGGTAGCTTCATTGGGAAAAAAGCGGTATTGTATCAGTAAACTAAAAAAAAATTTCTCAAATATGTTTTTTCTGTTTATCGAAAAAAAAAATCTTTGGTAAGTTGAATTTTAGAATTTAAATTTTAGCATATGGAAAATTTTATTTGTTGTTTGACCATGATGCCTTCACTATAAGTAAATATATAGCTAGTTATTTGTATGCTGCTGTGAAGCTGTTCACATATGGGGTTGTTTATAAAGTCTTCCTTGTGCTGCATGCTGCAGACTTCAGAAAAATGTCTGTACAGCTAGGCTGGTCTGTAAAACTCAATTATTCAGGTCCTGTCTTTTATACACGATGGTCTTGAAGTATAGATTCTGCGTACTGACGTTGTTTATCATCTTAATAACGTGTTATAGGATTCTTTTATTTGTCTTTATTAATATTACTTTTACTGTTAAGTGTTTTTTGTGATATCCATTTGACGTGACTCTGTACTTATGCATCCCATCATACATTGAACGACAAAATTATTTTATTTCTACCTGTGTGACGTCAAACGCAGATTCCACGTCTAAGTTAATGTTAGTGTAACCATGTGTCTGTCAGGGTAAGGATTCGGTCCCAGTACTTAAAATTTTTCAATTCTTTATGGGTGGACTTTACATATATAAATTAAATCGTATAATAAAAAAGCAAAATGAGGTTGTTAAATTTGATGTATGCCTTTTTGTGCTTTGTTACATTTGTTTGTTTTTATAGGGATTAAGATGATAACACAATGTTGACTGCTGTACCCCTATTTTTTGACATTTTTACCTATGTCAAAAAATAGGGGTACAGCAGTCAACATTGTGTTATCATCTTAATCCCTATAAAAACAAACAAATGTAACAAAGCACAAAAAGGCATACATCAAGTAATATTAATTGTGTCTGTTTGTTTTGTTCACCCATCGTTGTCAATATAATTGAATTTGATACCACTGTCATACAAGTGAGAGGTTTAGCTAGCTATTAAACCAGGTTCAATCCACCATTTTCTACATAAGAAAATGCCTGTACCAAGTCAGGAATATGACAGTTGTTATCCATTCGTTTGATGTGTTAAGCTTTTGATTTTGCCATTTGATTAGGGACTTTCCTTTTTGAATTTTCCTCGGAGTTCAGTATTTTTGTGATTTTATTTTTTATAACATTCAAAACTTTCCATGTAGGATATTTTGCTTGTTATTGAATGTATCAAGAAAATATGTGTAGATATCAGTGGTTTTCTTAGTTTTAATTTTATTTCAGTATCTCTGAAACATTTGAATCCTTTACATTGAGTATTATTGGAGCTTTACTGATGGATGGAGAAACTTCACCGTTTATCAGTCACTACTGGTACCTAACATTGGTTCTGATTTTGCACCCATGACAGGGTAAGTAACTGTATACCTGTAAGTGGGTGGGTAAGATTGTTTGCTATTTTAATTTTACATGTTTAAGGCTTGAAGCTTATTTCAACATCGATCTGTCATGCAAATTGGTTAACAAGTAATTTGTAAGTAATTTTTGTATTTTTCGTTCGTCATGAACTGGTTATTGCTTTTCCAGTTTGTTCATGCACATGCTGCCTTTTTACACCCCCCTGTAAGATTGTACCATAAATTTCATATCGGCTACCGATAATTCTGTATATGGAAGGGGAAGTAACTGTGCTTGTAAACCACTTTTTACACAATTTTAAAGATTTTTGGGAAATAGGAAATATAACAAAGCCAACATGTCAAAACTAATTATCAGACTATTTGAATAGTAATGCATAATAGACTTTTGGGCTAAATATACTTTTTGCGCCTGTCCCAAGTCAGGAGCCTCTGGACTTTGTTAGTCTTGTATGTTTTTAATTTTGGTTCATATATATATTTCTGAGTTTAGTATGACGTCCATTATCACTGAACTAGTACACATTTTTGTTTAGGGGCCAGCTGAAGCAAGCCTCTGGGTGTAGGATTTTCTTGCTGTGTTGAAGACCCATGGGTGGCCTTTGGCTGTTTTCTGCTCTTTGGTCGGGTTGTTGTCTCTTTGATTCATTTTCCGTTTCCATTCTCAATTTTATGAAATATTTGCTGCTGAATGTTAAGCAAACAATAGTCAATCAATATAAGACTATGCTTTCTGTAATGATTTTGAGGGGGTGTGTCTGATGACAATTAAAGAACCTTCTGGTATAATAATTTAACAAACAAGATTTTTAAATGTAATGAAATGAAAGTGTTTGGTATTTTAGATACCATTTATTATGTTGAATTAAAACTGCATGGAAAGTTTTGAAAGAATAAAAAAAGTTCTTTTTGCACATTTTCTCTTGAATAGAATTGTTTGTCAAGGTAGATTGTAAGAAATCATACTGAAATATTCTAGATATTCAATAAACAATAATATTTATATTCCTCTTTTTATCTAATTTTTTTATCTTTCATGTTTTCAGTTACCATAGTGATACCAAAGATTCAGCATTCTCAGTTGGTCTTCAAGGAATCAGTTCTAATGATGTGGAAAAAGTCACACAGATAATTTCTGATACGTTTGATCAAGTTGTAAGGTACTTTACACTTCAACTAAGAATATCTGAAATAGACCCAATTAAAATAGTAAAATTTTCCCGAATTTTAGTTGAAATAGACATTCAACCACTCAACTAAATCCAATCTAATATTTAACATTAATCCACTAGATTCCACAAAAACTCTTTATTTCCCGTCACATTAATATTACCTCTTTCTGTATGTGCTATATAATTGCAACTCATTCAAAGCCAGGGACTGGATTTCACTGAGACTTTTACTTTTACTTAATATGAAGTATCTAATGGGATTTGGGGCCTCGGTGGCTGAGTGGTCTAAGTAGTTACTACTGTAATCACTAGCTAGTCAACACTGAGGTTGTGAGTTCGAACCCAGCTCGTGCCGGTGCACTTGACTCCAATCTTAATTGACTAGGATTGTCAGTTTTCCTATCGAAGGTCGGTGATTTTCTCCGGGCACTCAGGCTTCCTTCAACAATACAAACTGGCCACCACGAAATAGCCTAAAAGCGGTGCTTAAAAGTGGCGTTAAAACACCAAAAATCAAATCAAATCTAATGGGATTTAGCAGCTAGGAATTAATTTTTCTACCCAAATAATTATTTGGACTTTATTGTAGCTAAACCTGGTGTTTCCCATTGCTATACAAATTGGGAAAAGGGATATTGATTTGTAATTCTGCTCTCAGTTTCCTAGTTTATTTATAGACTTATTTTTCTTTAATAGTGAAGGATTTGAACAGAAAAGAATCGATGCCTTGTTGCATCAGATAGAACTTGGACAGAAACATCAGAGCAGCAACTTTGGTGTGAAATTAACTTTAGTAAGTAAACTGCAGTATATATATCATATATATATAAAAATTGTGGTTTTTATTCAACACAATCATAGGTTTGAATGTTGTTTTCAATTTAGACTTGCATATATATCGTGGTTTCCTTGTACCCACGAAATCCACGAAAATTGGTATCCAACGAATAATAAAGAATCCACAGTACATATCTTACTTCTTATAAATTCTAGGAATAATCAATATGCTTGATTAAAGATTTTCACTCCTCTTGTTTTTGAATTTTTGCCAGATATTCGGAATCCTCTGGTTTTATCCATGTAGTGCCATTAAAAATTTTGCCCACTAACACCTATTTTTCTTTCCATAATTTGATTACATATAGTTTAAAATGTCATCTTTGAAAATCTTATAAAATCCTTGTTATTTTTTCATCGTTTTTGAAGAAAAAAGGTGCCAATGTTAAATGAAAAATCTAGAGAGAATTATTTCCCGCCAAATTTTCAATGGCTTATATCTCGAAAACAAGCACACGGACCCTTCATTTTTTTCTGGTTTTTTTTGTTTATTTGTATACTATCAATTTATAACAGTCTTTTGAAAAGCTTGTTATTTTGAAACAGAGTAGCGAACATCATTAAAAGCAACTGTGTGGAGTCTGTGTATATTTCATTTACGGTTAGTAGGCATGGTTTATTTCAATACACGGTTAGTATGTTACTTCCCTTTGTCAAAACCAATACCATATTGTAAGCCATAAAATATGGGTGACGAGATGTGAAATGATTCAAAACGGAAACAATTCAAAAAAGAAAACCAATTATCTGATTTTGCTGAAAAAAAATTAAGTGAAAAAAAATTAATGCAGACAGCAACCAACTGTCTTATTAAATATTGATATGTATTTTAGGCGATTAGTCATAGTTGGAACCATGACACAGATCCTGTTGAAAGTTTACAAATAAATAAATATGTAGAACAGTTCAGACAGAAGTTACAAGATGATCCACAGTTTCTACAGAATAAAGTTAAACAGTATTTCAAGGTAAGATAGTATGAGAAATTACTATGTTTATTTGACATTGTATGTCAATCAAGCAAGAATGTAATTGTTATTCCCACCTACATAGTAGTTATGGGAAGGATTATGTATTAATCATGTTACTTGTGATTTATTTTGACAGAATAATAAGCATTGTTTGGTGTCAACAATGAGCCCTGATGAAAAATTTGAAGAAAAAAGGAAAGAAGAAGAAACAACACGATTACAAAAAATGGTGGAAAAATTAACAGATGAAGATAAAGAACAAATTTACAAAAAAGGTTGGTCAAGATTGCTAGTTTTACAAAATTAAAAGTGCCTTCAAAATATATGGTCACTGTTTTTGGACTACACAAAATATCTTTACAATATGAAAAAATTTAATCAATGGAATTATATAGGTTTTATCACTGTATCAATACAAAACATTTTTCCATTCTAAAAAAATGAAATTTTCAAACTTTAGATAGTTGAGAAATTTTATATCAGATATCCTGCAGTGATCTGAACTGTTTCTCTTATTTCTTTAAGGCTATGTTGTGACATCCTGTCATTGTGAATTACAACAACAAAATATGCTTAATTGTGTCAAGTTATCAGGATTGGTAAACTTTTTATACGACCGCAAAAAAATTTTGCGGTCGTATATTGGTATGACGTTGGCGTCGTCGTCGTCGTTGTCCGGTGTCGTCCGAAGACGCATTGGTTTTCGCACTCTAACTTTAGTTTAAGTGAATGGATCTCTATGAAATTTTACCATAAGGTTCAATATCACAAAAGGAAGGTTGGGTTTGATTTTGGGGTTATGGTACCAACAGTTAAGGAATTAGGGGCCAAAGGGGCCAAAATAAGCATTTTGTAACTTCCAGACATAACTTGTGTGTTAGTGTATGGATCTCTCTGACATTGTACCACAAGGTTCCATATCACAAAGGAATGCTTGGATTGATTTTTGGGGTAATTGCCTCAAAATTTTAGGAATTAGGGGCCAAAAAGGGCAAAAACAAGCATTTTCTAGTTTCATGACAATAACTTGTGTGTAAGTATATGGATCTTTCTGAAATTGTACTACAAGGTTCCATATCACAAAGGAAAGCTGGAATTGAGTTTGGGGTAATTGCCTGAAACGTTTAGGAATAAGGGGCCAAAAGGAGCCAAAATAAGCATTTTCTAGTTTCCAGACAATAATTGTGTTCAAGTGTATGGATCTCTCAGAAATTGTACTGCAAGGTACCATACCTCAAAGGAAGGCTGGGATTGAGTTTGGGGTGATGAATCATAAGGGGTTCAAAAATTTGGGGGATTTTTTTTCCTTTTTCCTTTTTTCTTTAAAATTTTCCATTTTATATTTAAAAGTAAATAATAATGATATGGCAGGAGATACACACCAAACAGGATGTGTAAATTATCATATAATAAGTATTGTGCAATAGCAAGAAATCTTCAATTGCACAGTATTGCTAATAGCAAGAAATATCCAATAGCACAATATTGCACAATAGCAAGAAATTGTCAATTGTACAGTATTGCGCAATAGCAAGAAATATTCAATTGCACAGTATTGCGCAATTGCAAGAAATATTCAATTGCACAGTATTGTGCAAAAGAAGATACTTTGTATAAATTGCTTATTTCTTGACCAATTTTAATGGGGTTTTATTCTTGAACTCTTGGGGTTCTTTAATATGCTGAATCTAACCGTGTATTAAGTTTTTGGATTTTGGGCCCGTTTTAAATTGGTCCACATTAAGTCCAAAGGGTCCAAAATTAAACTTTGTTTGATTTCAGCAAAATTGAATTATTGGGGTTCTTTGATATGCGAATCTAACAGTGTATTTAGATTTTGATTTTGGTCCCGTTTTCAAATTGGTCTACATTAAGGTCCAAAGGGTCCAAAATTAAACTTAGTTTGATTTTAATAAAATTGAATTCTTAGGGTTCTTTGATATGCTGAATCTAAACATGTATTTAGATTTTGATTATGGGCCCAGTTTTCAAGTTGGTCCAAATCGGGTCAAAATTAAACTTTGTTTGATTTCAACAAAAATTGAATATATGGGGTTCTTTGATATGCTGAATCTAACCATGTATTTAGATTTTTGATTTTGTGCCCGTTATCAACTTTGTCCACATTGAGGTCAAAAGGGTCCAAAATTAAACTTTGTTTGATTTCATCAAAATTGAATTATTGGGGTTCTTTGATATGCCGAATCTAACCGTGTATTTAGATTCTTAATTTTTGGTCCCGTTTTCAAATTGGTCTACATTAAGGTCCAAAGGATCCAAAATTAAACTTAGTTTGATTTTAATAAAATTGAATTCTTAGGGTTCTTTGATATGCTGAATCTAAACATGTATTTAGATTTTGATTATGGGCCCAGTTTTCAAGTTGGTCCAAATCGGGTCCAAAATTAAACTTTGTTTGATTTCAACAAAAATTGAATATATGGGGTTCTTTGATATGCTGAATCTAACCATGTATTTAGATTTTGATTTTTATGCCCGTTATCAACTTTGTCCACATTGAGGTCAAAAGGGTCCAAAATTAAACTTTGTTTGATTTCATCAAAATTGAACTCTTGGGGTTCTTTGATATGCTGAATCTAACCATGTATTTAGATTTTGGATATTGGACCATAATAGGTGAATGTCCAATTTAAAATTTTTAAGTTCTTAGACCACATTCATTCTGTGTAAGAAACCTATGCTGTGTCAAATATTTAATCACAATCCAAATTCAGAGCTGTATCAAGCTTGAATGATGTGTCCATACTTGCCCCAACTGTTCAGGGTTCGACCTCTGCGGTCGTATCAAGCTGCGCCCTGCGGAGCATTTTATTTTAAGAGCTATACTAAAAAAAAGTATATAGTATAGGAGTGCTGGACACCACATGATATAATATATGCCCCACCAATGAAAGTAGAATTGCATTATGTTTTCCAGCCTGTTTGTCTGTCCATTAGTCTATCCATCCATTAATCTATTAGCACTAGTCTGTCCATAATCGTGTTCAAGTTTTGGATTAGGTTAGGATAAGGTTTTCATTTTGGATTTAGGTACGTAAGTTAGTGGTAGCATCATCTTAAAACTTAGTATACATATGAAATTAAACATGAATGCATATTCCAAGCTAGGGTTTTGACCCAAAGTTCTTTCACTGAACATTGAAAAGTGAAAGTGCATATCAGGTTAAAGTTCAGCTTAAGGTAGCTTGTGGTTACATTAACTTGAAACATTATGAAATGAATTGTTATATGATTAATACATTTACCGTATAATGGTTTTGACTGACATTTTGCCAGTTCACAGATACATGGACGTAAGTGGGAAAGTGTCAGCAGGGTATGATATCCTTTAAACTCATATTCTTGTTTTTCTTTATACTTCAGGTCAAACACTGCTACAACAACAGATGGATAAAGAGGATTTGAGTTGTCTTCCAACACTACACATCAATGAAATAGACAGAAAAATTATAGAGGAAAAAACAGCTACAGTCACATCGGGTAAGGAAAAGATGACAAATTTGCAATCAACAATTTAAAAATCAGAAGAGTTAATATGAAAATACATCTGACAAATAAGTATGTTTTTATAGACGAAATTTAAAAAGGCTCATAATAAAAGGGCATATAAAAAACTCAATTGATATTGTCCTTATTTTTTTTTTACTGTCAGTGATCACAACACATGAAATGATAAAGTGTCTTCTCATCCTTATATACACACATTTATAGAAAAAACCAGTAGTGTAAATAGAAATGCGGAGAAATCTTTTAATATAAAATACCTAAACTCTCTTTTAATATTCAAATACAAAAGTTTTTTCAGCATTTTTTCAAATAGATAAACTTCAATTTTAAGTTAGGGTCCCATACTTGTATGATCTTGCTTTACACAAGCTTTTATATGTTTTATCAAACTCTCAAAGTTTAGAGCTTACCATATGATGTTTGAGCTTTTCAATTGCAGAAGACTGACAGTGACCAATTGATGTCTATTTTTGGTGAAGGGTCATTTTTGAATTGCTGTCTTCTTTAGGTTTTCTGAGATCTCCTGATTTCATCATTGGTGTGCATAAATATTTTTTAGGGAAAGTACCAGTACAGTTATGTGTCCAACCTACCAATGGTATCACTTATTTACATATGATGTCAAACATGAGGGATGTACCATCAGATCTTAAGCCATATGTACCCTTGTTCTGTGATGTCATAACAAAGTGAGTACCTATGTTCTGTGATGTCATAACAAAGTGAGTTCCTACACAGTTGAAACAGAAAAATTAAGATGTTTAAGAGTTGTAACTGAACAATTTTAGTTTAAACATATGCGAATTAATAAAAGCTCTTTTATTTAATTAATAAGCATGTATCACACTTAAGTATTTATGCATCAATGAAATCATTGCAGCTGTATTTATTCATTCAAAATATTTTGACATTTGTATTAATTAACTATATACCTCCGTATTTTTTGGAAATGGAAGAAATATCTGTAAAATCATTGCATTAGTATTTATTTCATAAGTGACATTTTGTCATTTTGTAACTATTTTGGAATAATTTGACGTTTTATAATACGTCCTTGCATTTATTAAAAAATATTGATATTAAGGGTATCGTTAAAAGCTCTAAAAAATGAAAATCATCTGTTCCTTATTTTGATATCTTTGTTTTCATGTAGTACTTTAAAAATACTTTTAAATTTAAGAATGGATTGACCAAATTCAATGATGAGCTAATTTATTGGTTCCATGGAAAATTTTTAAGATTTTTAATTGGGAAAACATTATAAGAATAACTTTTCTAAATGAGGGTCAAATTAATAAAGAAGATATAAGTTTAGAAACATATCATGTTTTGACACTTTAATACTTGATAGATCAGCAAATAATAGATAGGGTGACACATCTTTGCATAATTCTAACCACTAGTCAGGGTCTGGGAGATTTTACCTAATTTTCACGGTCCACTGAACTGGTACCCATGTCAATCAACATCATAGTGATAATTACAGTTATGAACAGGTAATTAGCATGTTCCATAAGAATGAGGAGATAACTCTTGAAATGGAGGGGATGAAAGTGGGTATCTTTTCAAAAGGGAGACAACTGTTTTAAAGTGAGGTCATTCAGCCTACTGTTAGAAAGGGATAGAACTGTACTAGGGAGATAGCTGCTTTTACATATGGTATTAGCTAGGGTTTGATTTGGAAGGCAATAGTCTAGAACCCCAAAAAATCTGCTAGTTTAAAAAGAAGTTTTCTAAATAAAAATTTCAAAACTTTTCACCTGTACATGTTAATATTCAGTGCTTTTCAACCTCAACACACATTTTTATCATGGAATAGTCTTAACCTTAATAATTTTTACCCTTATTTGTTACCATCCAGGTTGTGTAGATGTAAAGCTACTTGAAATATATTACTGTGAATTTAATGCTATAATATATTTATGCTTATCTTGAATAGCTGAAAATAATGCACAATGAGTATATGATATTTTTGTACATATGCATGTGTGATATATGAATAATGGACACAAGTCGAAGGGGACTTTAGGTTTGCACTCCCTCTGTCTGTCCGTCTGTCTGTCCATCTGTCAATCCGGCAAATCAGTTTTCCAGACTTTTTTTCTTCATGCTTGAAGATATTGATTTGATATTTGGTTTATAGTTTTATCATAACAAGTTACAGGTCAAGTTCAATTTTCACGATTTTAGCTTTTCTCTTTGTTCAGTTAAAGCCCTTTCCCTAGAATTATATTTTTGATGAAATACTTATTAATTTGTAGATTTCTGTTCAAAGGGAAATAACTCATTTTTAAAAGACAAAATGACATTTTGGATTTTTTTCATTTTCTTTGGTAAATTGTTTGAAGAATTTAGTGGTAGGTTTGTGTGTCATTCTTGAAGATTTGTCTTGTTATTTTTATGTAGTTTACACCATGACAAGTTATAGATCAAGTTAGAATTTCGTTCCATTACAATGATTTTTTTAACCGGTAGGGGACTATGTGTTGCCATGCAATACTCACAGAATGCTTGTTAATAATTATGATTTATGCATTTATTTTTATTTTTCAGGGAGTAGAATTTTCATCTTACTGTTTGGACAGGAACGTTGATAAAATGTTAGATCTCTGGACCAATATATTTTGCAGGTAATAATTATATATGTGTTTAAGGTGGTACATAACACTTCAGGGAGATAACTCTGTAAAAATGGGCTGAATTTTTTAATCATGTTTTATTGTTAAGGAAATATTAATCTTCTCAATAATCAAAATTAGTGTTTGTCAAACTGCAATTTTTACAATGAAATTTTTTTGTCAAAGTGTGGGGTTCAAGTTTTTTGAAATTTTTGTCAAAGGGTCAAAGAAAATATTTTGTCAAAATTTTATGAATGTTAAATGAGCTAAATTAATTTTAGTCAAGGTGTTTGGTACCACCTTCAACTTGATATATATTTATTTATAGTAACTAACTGCAGAGTTTATTTTGTAAGAATTAATAAGTATCTGATACTGTGAATTTATTATTGTTCATTGGATATCAATCTTAGTCAGTTGGGGTTAGCCATGAATTTAAATTTTCTATTTTGTACAAAGATTTTGTAGGCTTTTTATGCAAAACTTCAAAATCAAATATCAGAAATAGTTTTTCCTCTGTTCGTAAAAATCAGTACCAACAAAAATAAATGAATACACAGTATTCTTAAATTGATATTTGTGATCAGTGGTTGAAAATGTACTGAATTAACCATGAATGCCAATGTTGTCTTTGTATGACTGGTGGACAAAAGTCTTTTTTCTTCAAATTGATGTATTTTCTTGATTTGGGTAGTATTTTTATCAAACCTGTTAGCTTTCAAAATATAATTTGTATCGTACTTTAGTCGTATTTTATGAAGTTATCAATATTGAACACAGAAATATTTTTGGTATTTATGGTAAATTTCATGATTCTTTTGGGATCGGGTTTCTGGTTGTTAATTTATGCATATAACTATTATGTGATGTCAAAATAAAATTAGATCATGTATAATTAAAATAATAATTATGTAATAACAATTATATTTTCAATTTATTTTGCATATAAATGTTCGTAATATTTCCTTGTCTCTAAAATTTAACACTAGTAATAAAAAGAGTATACATTTATTATAATATTTGTTTTTTTCTCTTCCAAATTTAGTCCTAACTTGAAAGATGAAGGTCGTCTTATGACCTTAGTAATGATGGAAGCAGCTAACCTTTCCTCCTCAATATCAGGTCAAGGTCATTCCTATGCTATGACACACTGCAGTTCCGTATGAATGCAGCTGCCCAGCTAAAGGAAGTACTAGGAGGAATGGCTCAGGTGTGTATTGACATGTTTTACTTACTTTTGCTTTTTAAAGATAGAACAATTATAGTGTTCTCGAAAACTTGTGCCATGTCACTCCTGACCACCAAAAATATGTGGGTCTGCCAATTTTGAATGTAGAGGTGGTTTTGATGTCCAACTAAAAGTCTGTGATGGTTTTATTCTTTTGTTTTAGCTTACTGGTATTTAGTATAGCTCCTGATTACAATGTATATCAATTATTAGATAGTTGTCTCATTGGCAATCATATCACATCTCCATATTTTATAAATATTGTATACATGAGAACTTGCACTGCAAAATATTACTTTGATATTCTTTCTTTGTTCTTTTGTGATTCTTCTAAGTTTCTATCAACCGGAACATGCATGAAATATTTGCCACTGGACATTAAGCAAACAACAATCAATCAGTAGTCTTATTTTCAATAACTTGAATTTGGAATAGTATAAAAATAAGAATATGTGGTATGATTGCTAAAGAGACAACTATCCTCCAGAGAACAATTGCAAATGACATAGATGAAAGCAATTATAGTTTACTGTCCGACCTTCAACAATGAGCAAAAAATCATATCGTATAGCCTACAATAAAAAGACCAGACATGACAAAATTTAAAACAATTCAAAATAGTAAACCAATGGCCTACTGTAATTATGTACTCAGATTTATTGCAAGGTTTTTATTATTGGGAATAATGCGACATTGGGAGTATCGCAATAATAAGAACTTGCTTGCATTCTGATATCTGATACATATCATATTTTCAAGAAATCGCAATTATTAATCACACATTTATGTCCATTCTTCAAAAATGGCAATAATAAATGCATGCAATAATTTCTGAATTTTACAGTATTTAAAATAGAATTCGAAGTTATCAACAAAGCATTTCTGCAATAATAATGAAACATAAAAATAAGAAGATATGGTATGATTGCCAGTGAGACAACTCTCCACAAGGTGTAACACCACTAATTAGGGCCCGGCCAGAGAGCACATACCAGAAAGTAGTACATATTTGACACAAAATAGTTCCTACACATGAGTGTAACTTTCAAAATATGTAGAATATTTTGGTTTTGGTATCAGATGAAAGCTGAATGACTGGTGATCATTGTAGAACACTTTTGACTTATAATTTTGAGTATTAAAAACTGCATCAAATTTTAAAAGAGGGTACATTTGCCTGTTTGTCAGATCTGAAGTACCTGTTTTGGTACATCCAAGTTCCGGAACCAGTTCTTTCTTATATGCCATTAAAGGTATGTTGATTTTTTCAGTACAAGACACCATAAAGTGTTGCTTTGACATGCAATCATTGTCACTTTATTTGAACTTAAAACAAAAGAGCTGTGCCTGCTTGAAAATGAGGAATTTAACATAGAAAGCAATGGGGCCATGAATTAGTGGTGTACTTCCTATTACAGAGAATCATCAGAAATTCAACTTTTAGAAGTTGTACCTATTCCAATGAAAATAAGTCATATTTGATGTCAGTAATCATGTTTAATCATCTTTTTTGGATGAAAAATTCTGTTTATGGGAAATTTCAGCTCTTAAATTGACATAATAAGCTATTTTTGCCTTTTATGGTCATACAACATGCATGCAGTTAAGACTTGACTCAAAATTCTTATTTTTGCATTATTTGGGATTGAAATCAATAAAACATGTATGTTATGACTTGTGTATGGTAGAAAAGATAGCTCTTGGTCAAATAATCCTATAATTTGTCAAGTTTTATTGGTTTTCTTATGATAGCCTTTTACAATCTAGGCAATTGGTATATACTCATATAAGAATTCCAAAATCTCACTTTACATGCAATTTTGAACCAGTTTAGCAAGTTATCCAGCTGATGGATATATAAATTGCTCTTTATAATCTATGTTGTACCACAGAAGTATGGTTAATACCAAAAATGTCCCTTTTCCAATTTGAAGAAAAAAAGGGGGGACAATATTTTCAATTATGTCTTAGGTTTGGACTAATATATTTTTATTAAATGAACAACCTATGGTAAAAATATGACTATTGGTAAGCACATTGCTTTCCTAATAGAAATTAATAAATATAACAATGATATTGAGAATAAAAAAAGTATATTGGCCATTGGTAATATCCATATGCAGTTTTCTTTGAATAACCCATATGTTACTACCAGTCCAATTTGAGCTTAAAGTTAGTAAAAAAGTATTTGGACTAAAGCTTTATATGTTTTTATTGCTTGAAATAGATCATAGAATGAAATACAGTAATGCTTAAGTGAATATAGCAAGTTTGGTTCTGTTATAGGTGTAACACCACTAATTAGGGCCCGGCCAGAGAGCACATACCAGAAAGTAGTACATATTTGACACAAAATAGTTCCTACACATGAGTGTAACTTTCAAAATATGTAGAATATTTTGGTATTTTTGGTATCAGATGAAAGCTGAATGACTGGTGATCATTGTAGAACACTTTTGACTGATAATTTTGAGTATTAAAAACTGCATCAAATTTTAAAAGAGGTACATTTTGCCTGTTTGTCAGATCTGAAGTACCTGTTTTGGTACATCCAAGTTCGGGAACCAGTTCTTTCTTATATGCCATTAAAGGTATGTTGATTTTTCAGTACAAGACACCATAAAGTGTTGCTTTGACATGCAATCATTGTCACTTTATTTGAACTTAAAACAAAAGAGCTGTGCCTGCTTGAAAATGAGGAATTTAACATAGAAAGCAATGGGGCCATGAATTAGTGGTGTACTTCCACAAGAGACCAAATGACACAAAAATTAGCAAGTATAGCTAGGTCACTGCACAGCCTTTGATTTATTGATTTATGTTTTATATTCAATGTAGGTTTCCACTATGAAGACCTTAGCAGAAACTGATGAAAGTGCAGTCATCACAATTGTAGAAAAACTTCAGAAAATTGGTCAATTTTTACTGAACAAAAATAATATTAGGTATTTACTAGCATTTAATATCAAGAATATTTAACAAATATTATGTTTTTTAAAATTAAAATTGAATGGCTACTGTAAATTCAGATATTTGTTTGTGTATTTTATTGCAATGTTTAAAAAATGTGCAAAATGTGATTTCTAATAGGAAATGATGTATGCAAATAATGCTATCAAATTAAAATGATGTATGCAAATAATGCTATCAAATTAAAAATGATGTATGCAAATAATGCTATCAAATTAAAAATGATGTATGCAAATAATGCTATCAAATTAAAAATGTGAAATTTTGTTTTTATAAGCTATCCTGTCAAAATTTTTAACACTAATAAAGATTTTGCAAAATTTTTGAATTTTAGCAAACATTTTAAGGTGAGGAAATATTTTGTCAGAATTTTTGACTTAATGTTTTGGATGTACATGTATCAAGGAATATTTAGGAATTTGTGGTTTAATCAGAAGAAAGTAAAAATTTTACTCATATGAAAAACCAGATATTTATTAGTACTGTTGGATAGCTGGATAACTGATATATATATATATATAGTAGGATACTAAATTTCACAGCAGTAAAATATATAAATATAGATTCTACCCCAACACCTCGTAGTTAATTATGAAATAATACAAGGCTTGTTCATATCTGTCCTGTAAATTCTTAGATTTAGATGTCTACCAGAAGACATTATATGTCCTGCCTCTGATAGAAATTGACCTTATGCAAATGAATATTAACACATCCTATTTCTGGTTCGAAAAAATCTCTATACAAAGTCCATGAAGTCTGTAACCGTTTTAAAATTGATCTGATATAAGAAATCTACAAAACAGACCAAAATTAATCATTTATATTGTATTTGAATGTTCCAAAACCAATCAAAGTCTTATACATGTACTTGCATGTGTTCATTTGCATATATGGTCATTTTCTATCTGAAGCAGCTCATATAAGGATAATCATATATTGTTTTATTTCTGTTTTAGGTTTGCAATCAACAGTACATCAGAACAAATGTCTTCTAATCAGAATAAAGTGGAAAAATTCATTGAAGGAATACCAGGGGATATAAAGTCTACAGAAAAATATACACAGGTAATTACCAGGAAATTTGAAATAGGAAAATATACACAAGTCCTTCAAATCAGGTGTAATACCACCAAATCAAAGTACTTCACATCCGGTTGCATATGAAAAAGGGTAAAAAAAATATTCCCTTGAATTTGAAAGTTGTCAGAAATTAATCCTACATTTCATTGCAGTAAAAAATTTGCGTCATAAACATATATCTTGTGTGTTTCAAAGCACCATTATTTTTTTATTTGGTGTTTCTAAAAGAATATTTTGGAAACTTGAGGTTACATGGTTACTAAAGCATGTTCAGTTAAAAAGAGGTGAACATTTGATTGGTTAACTTCCAGTGATGGTTATTTTCTTATATGCAATGAAATGTTATGTGAAATTTTGTCTATAGTACTGGACAGGATAAAACTTTACTCATGCCAAGTATTTCTTTATTTGAAACAAAGATAAATTCTACCCGATTTTTTGAAAAGTGCAAATTTAACAAAGACTTATAGGGGAAAATTAATGGTGGTATTACATTATAAAGTTATTTTTCATGGTTATCAATTTAACATTGTTACAGTAGTAGAATCTTTGAAAACAAAAGTAACAAAATGTACATGTTTTTGAACTTTAACTTTGTTTATGTTAAACAAAATATTTGAAGAATGAGCAACTTATATACTGTAAATTCAGAAATTATTGTGTGCATTTATTATTGCGATTTTGTCATTTTAGACTAAAATGCGATTTTAATTTTGCGATATTGAGAAAAATCCTGTTTAATTCATATAGAAAATTTTAACATGCGAGTTTAAATTATTGCGATTATAACCCTGTTGCATTTTTCGCAATAATAAAAACCTCTAATAATTTCTAATTTACAGTAGTCATATTTTTATCATCATATTGAAAGTTTTATATTTAGGAGTATGACTTTTATTATTCAGTTGTGTAATATATTGACCTAGTACTGAAAATTCATAAATTATTGCATGCATTTTATATTTTTAACAAATGTTTACAGAAAAATTGAGAATTGGTTTTGCAATTTCAGGAAATGCTGGATACAAATAATCATATCAAAGTTAAATTCTAAGTTTCTAAGTTTGCTAAATCTATTCCGACACAATTTTTTGCTATCATGAAAACATGGACATTATACAACCCTGATTTGAGTTTTGAATATTTGTAATTTTTTTCACTTCAGCATGGTTATTTTGAACCAGAATTAGTAAAGACACAGTTTGAACTTCCATTCTCTGTAAATTACATGAGTAAGGCAGTAGAAACAGTTCCATACACACATGAAGATTTTCCTATGTAAGTTTTTATAGACAAATGGAAAAAACTTGAACATAAATTTAAATATACATGACAGTTTAAAATTTAATTTTTTCTTCAAATTTTCAAATTTCTCTTAATGACCTTATATATAGCTATTTATTATAGAAGTTTATATAAGTATAGACTAATCACTATAATTTAAGTTTTCAACACTTTACAAATTTCCCGTAGGATTGGATGCATTATTCGTCAATATCACGAAATGAGGAATCCACAAAAATACATTTTTCCAATTCAGAAAAAAATAAGAACCGACACTGTTTTCAGATCTGTGTGTCCCTCTGTTTATCTGTCTGTCTGGGATTTCAGATTTAAACTTCAGAAAGTTTGTTCCTCAGTCTACTTAAAAAAGTCACATGACCTTGTTGTTCTATATTAGAGTGAACTGTTTAATGTATATGCCAAAAGAAGGATTTTGACCCAGATTTTATTGTTCACTGAACATGGAAAGGTAATTGTGCAAGCAGAGCATGGTGTCCTAATACTGATTATTTTCAAATCATCATCAATGATTTGATTCAAAACCGCATATTGCAGATTTATAAACTATATATATTATATGGCCTTAGCTTCCAAATACCGTTTCAATCCCTAACATCACTGAAGAGACATTTTTAAAATTGTCGAAATCTGGATATGGTGTACAAATTTTTGCACCTCATGTTTACGGTAATCGATCTTCTCCATAAGTTTATTGTTTTCTGTTTGGTATTAAATTAATAATTAAGATACATGTTACATCTCGTGATCAATTTATTTGGCAATAGTCAATGGCAGTCAGCAGGGTTTAAGAACATCAGTTGTTCGACCTGTTAGTCAAATGCGTTTTGTTAAAATATACTTTTCACTTTTTGGTCTTTTGGAAAATGTTGTTTGTGCTGTATTTAGACCCTCTACCATGAAATTTGTTTTACATACACACGTATAAAATTGCGGTTTTATCCAACACAATTATCGGTTTGAGCGTTGTTTTCAATTTAGACTTTTTGTGTATATATATATATATATATATATATATATATATATAAATACGTCTGAACCAGTGACAACTCTACAACAGATTTCTCCACGGATCACCAGCAGTGATGGCGATACATGGCTGTATCGCCATCACTGCTGGTGATCCGTGAGAAATCTGTTGTAGAGTTGTCACTGGTTCAGACGCACTTATAAATATAATTATTTCTGTGACTGTATCTTGCATTAATTTGTAGGATCCTTTACAATAGATATTTCAGCTGATCTGTAACAATTCCATCTTCATGCCTTGTATATAATGTACTGTATTACGACGCTAGATTAAAACTGACGAGGAAAGGTAACACCGGGCACGAAAGCTTTATTATTTGTGAAGCCTAGGTGGTCGTGTGGTCTAGCGTGTCGGATACAGTGCAGGAGATTTGGTGTCACGATATCTCAGAAGCATGAGTTCGAATCGGCGAGGAAGAACAAAAATTTGCAAAGCAAATTTACAGATCTAACATTGTTGGGCTGATGTTTAGACGAGTTGTATATATATATGTGTGTTGTTTGTTATTGTAGATTGAGAGTTTTGTCCAGAATGATGTCAGCTAAATATTTACACAGAGAAATCAGGTAAAATTTAAGTTATATATAAGCACTGGATGGCCTTAACACAATAGAAAATAATTGGGAAAAGAACAGTATAAAGGGACAAAAATAATAGATAAAATTTGACTTAATTATCAAGATATTATCAAGATAAGGTGGTATGGGAGTATAAATTAAAAATGATAGAGTTTGTTCATACTTTGCCAAAATGTAGTATATATTGTGATATGTTCAAAAATATAATAAAAATGACAGGTCACCGAGCTTTTTCTCAAGCTACAGGTTGTGACAAAATGACACATTTTGTATGGTTTATACAGGAAAAAAACATCATTATGTGATAAGAAGCTTAAAAAATTGATAGAATCATAAAATAAAATACTAGAAGATAGCTTTTAGAAAATGCTTTGAGTATATCAATTGAAAAGATAGGGTCACCATATGTTTTTTCCAGCTAAAATATAAAATTGCAAAATTTCATGTAGATTTCTTCAGAAAATGCACTATTTCAGAGTTACCTCCCTTTAAATGCCATGTAAAACATTAAGAAGCAAGCAAAAATAATCTACGCTTGTAAAAATATTAATATTTATAAGTTAAAATGTTATAAATGTTATAAATTTATTCTTTTAAATGAAAAATCACATTAGTTATCTGCATTCCTCATCAAATTTTGCTAATTTGATTGAAATTCTGGACCTTACACTACAAACTGCTCAGAGTCTGAAAATACCATATTTTGTTCTTAAAGGAGCACAGAATTTACTTGATAAGACTCGACGATATTTTGACAGTACATAACTGTACTTGATTTTGATCTCAACTTAACTTTATAAATAATTTAAGAGACTGTCTGAATATAGTCCGAAGTGAAAATTCTAGATTTTTTACCTATTAATTAAATCCTTTAATTTGACAGCAATGAATCAAACTACCAAATTACCTGGAATTTTGTAAAATCAATATATAATTGAGTTAGATGGACTGATTCAGACCAGTCTAGACTAAATTTAAAGGTCAAGACTGGTCAAGACAGGTTGAGACTGGTCAAGACTAAGTCAAGACTAAGTCTCGACCTGTCTTGACCAATCTTGACTAAGTCTTGACCTGTCTCGACCAGTCTCAATTGCAGTGTTATTTCAACAGATATGACTGCTTGACCTTATTGCACTAAAAAAAATTGATTTGTGGAAAAAGTATCCTCCTTTTGAATTTCAGTTAAGAGTCAGCTATTATATTAGACTGCATAGCCATTTTGATACTCACATATTATCTTGAATTTTTTATCAATGATACTGTGTATGATTCATTTATTTTCGTGGGTATCAATTTTCGTGGATTGCTAAAACTTGCATTTTCATGGATATTTGATTTTGGGGTTTTGCCAATCTCTGTATACAAAGCCGATTGAAAATATGTTATTCGTTGAACATTTGAATACTTGTTCACCTCTACCCACGAAACCCACAAAAATTGGTATCAAACGAATAATAATGAATCCACAGTATACTGTAACACCTTATCGCTATTTGACCGCCATTACTGGACATATGAAAAGGTTCCCTTAAAATTTTGACGTCATAATACAAAATATCTGATGCCACAATGGAAAAGTGATTGTTGTATGACGTCAATAGTTCAAGCTTGGCAGATTCTCGGGTCAACGTGGACAGATTTCCAAATAGCGATAAGGTATATTAAGATAGATAGTATTTTCAAATATTTTTCTTTAATATAAAAATGTGGTATTGCAAGTTAATAACAGCTGCTGAACACTCTATATAGCACTGGAAGTAAGCTTTTATCAAAGTGATGCATATGGTTATAAATTGAACCAAAATAACAGAAAATTAATTTATTTGTAGGACAAATTCATATCTTAAGACAATGAAATGATTTTATATGGCAATAAGATAGCAAATCTCTAGAATTATATTTTTTTTTTTTTAAAGATTTTGCAAGGGAGACAAATCAGATGTTTTATTTCATAATAGATTGTTCAATAAATATACTGTGAAAGTACTTTAATTCGTGGGTATCAATTTTCGTGGATTTAGCAAAAGTTACATGTTCGTGGGTTCTTAAATTCGTGGATTTTAGTTTTCTGAAGAAAAAATTGTTATATAGATTCTTGAAAATAATCATATGTTGTTCTATAACAATTTGTTGGACTTTGCAAAATAATGTGTTCGTTTTAAACACTTGTTCGTCTTTCATTTCTGATGACATTCATCAATTTTTGATAAAATAATTGCTTTCGTAAATAAGCTGATTCATCTATGCTTACAAATTGTCTCGACTGAAGAAAATTGCAAAGTAAACATTTTAATTATTGCACACGTGTAATCAGAAGAGATGACACTAATTAACCCGAAATTTAATGATCATCAGATTAACGGTCGTCAAAGGTTTTAATTCAACTCAATTGTGTCATAAACATGTCACTTAAAGCAAACAATTTCATAAACAAGTGCTACAAATGTACTTTGAAACGTAGAATTAATTCTGAATTAAATAAAATAGCAAGCCCAATATGATTTTTTTTTCATATGAGAATTATGAGGAGATAAATTCAACACTTCATCATCGAATATCATCACGGAAGTCTGACTTTAATTGATCGAAACTAATTTTTCATGACAAATAAAAGGTTAAAAGTCGTACATTTTAGGTTTGAAAAGATTAAATGGATAAAATCCTGTCTGAAGTTGTATATATTGTTAAATTGCGTAACTATGCTTATATTCGATGTACTCTAGATATGCCGGCATCAATGTAGTAAAACCTACACCAATGTACACGGGTTCTTTCCATGTCTTGATTCGGACAACAGTTGTTATATTTCGTTGGACACTTAAATTCATGGATAAAGCCATCCACGAAAACCACGAAAATTGGTACCCATGAATAAAAGTACTTTCACAGTATCTGCTTTGTCTTTTGCAAGACAAATGTAGTCCATTGTTCCCCCTGAAAGATTCAATATTTTGTCTTTTATTTCATATTCTATTACTTAATTTTCTTTCAAGTCACATAAAAGTCCTTTGTTCCTAAACCATCACCAGAATTAGGCAAAAAATCTGTAGCATCAAAGCTTGATTACATGTGCTTATATTATATTTTTGGAGAAAGCATGGTTTTATTTCTGAATTAGTTATTTATACTCCCATTCTATCTTAATTAAATTCAAAAAAATTCTCTGTAAAAAGCTGTATTTGTCACAGTGAAGATTTGAAATTTGACAATGAAAGATGATAATTACCATTCAGACTTTTCAGTACAGTGTCAATTAAAACAGCTACTTAAGTTCTTAGTCTGTTTAACATTTTATCAAATTTAAATGCTGAAGATATCCCAAATTGAAGTTAACTGTGTTTTTAAGAATCATTATTTAAAAGCTTACTGTAAATTTGTGATGTTTTATTTTTACAAAAATTGTGACATGATAGGTTTTGAAAAAACCAAAAACTTGCATTTTCACATTTTCAATTTTGATTTTTGATAGCATAACTGGTATATGGAATTTCCTGAAATCGCAATAATTCATCTTGCATTTGTGTAGGTTGTTCAACAACCACTATATATAAGAGATTCATTCAAAAATATCTGAATTTACAATACAAATATTTAAAAATATTTATATTCCAGAGAGAAAGGTGGGGCATATGGAAGCGGTGCTGTTTGTGGTTCAGGAGTATTTAGTTTCTATTCATACAGGTAAGGACTATATATTTAGGGTTACCAAAAATTGTCTGTGTGTGTTTTACTTTCAAATAGGACTTTCGGTTTGCACTCTGTCTGCCTGTCTGTCCCTCCTTCAGTCTGGCAAATCAATTATCCACACTTTTTTATGCCCCCTGTCGTAGGGGAGGGGGCATTAAGTTTTACCCTTGTCCGTCTGTACGTATGTACGTCCGTCAATACGTCCGTCCGTACGTACGTCCGTCCCAAAATTGGTTTCCTTTCTTTAATTTGAGTTTGCCTCAACCAAATGTTATGAAACTTATACACAATGCTTATTACCACAAAACACAGATCAAGTTTGAATTTTGGTGGTGTCACTTTAACCGTTCTAGAGTTATGCCCCTTTATAAATGGAAAAATTGCAAAATATTTAGTTTCCGTTCTCTAGCTTAAGTTTGCCTTAACCAAATGTTATGAAACTTATACACAATGCTTATTACCACAAAACACAGATCAAGTTTGAATTTTGGTGGCGTCACTTGAATGGTTCTAGAGTTATGCCTCTTTATAATGGAAAAATTGCTAAATTTTTAGTTTCCGTTCTCTAACTTAAGTTTGCCTCAACCAAATGTTGTGAAACTTATACACAATGCTTATTACCACAAAATACAGATCAAGTTTGAATTTTGGTAGCGTCACTCAAACCGTTCTAGAGTAATGTCCCTTTATAAATAGAAAAATTGCAAAATTTTTAGTTTCCGTTCTCTAACTTAAGTTTGCCTCAACCAAATATTATGAGACTTACACACAATGCTTATTACCATAAAACTCAGATCAAGTTCTAATTTGGGTAGCGTCACTTTTACCGTTCTTCAGTTATGTCCCTTTATAACTATATAATATGCAAGCGGGGGCATCATCTGTGTCCACGTGTGGACAAAATCCACATTTATTTCTTCATGCTTGAAGATATTGATTTGATGTTTGATGCATTGTTTTATCATGACAAGTTACAAATCAAGTTTGAATTTTGTTCCAGTCTGACAATTACGTGGTTATGGTCTTTAAATTCAGTTTTCCACACTTTTTTGTCAAGCTTGATAAATAGTTTTATCATGACAAGTGACAGATCAAGTTCAAATGTTGTTACATTTTAATGATTTTGTGCAGAGTTATGGTCCTTGGACTCATATTCACTAAAATAATTCCATTTTCCACACTTTTTTCGTCATGCATGAAGATATATTGACTTGATATTTGTTTTAAAGTTTACACCATGACAAGTTATAGATCAAATTAGCATTTTGTTCCAGTAAAATGAATTTTTAACCGATAAAGGGACTACCGGTATGTATTGCCAGGCAATTCTCATAGAAAGCTTGTTTTCTCTAGTTTCAAAGGCCAAAAAGGGTTTGTTCATTAAAAAAAATAACATTTTATAGACACAAAAGATTGTACAAAAAAAATAGTGGCAGTAGCAAATTAATAGAAAAAAAACATTGATAGAATTTTCACTGCTTATTATATATTTTGTAGAGATCCCAACTCCAGTAAAACATTACAAGTGTTTGACGAGGCAGTAAAGTGGGTGGTAGAAGATAAGTTTGTACCAGAGGATGTTGATGAAGCAAAATTATCAGTTTTCCAACAGGTATTTATATACATTCTCTCAGTTTTATTTATTTAAAAAAATTTTTTAATATAATACTGTGAAAGTACTTTAATTGTGGGTATCAATTTTCGTGGTTAGAGCAAAAGTTACATGTTCGTGGGTTTTAATTTCGTGGATTTTAGTTTTCTAAAAAAAACGAATAGGCGTAGATTTGAAGCCATTAGAAACGAAGGTTACAAATTGTCTCGATTGAAGGAAATTGCAAAGTAAACATTTAAATTATTGCTCCCGTGTAGTGATGACACTAATTAACCTGAGATCGAATGATCAACAGATTAAAGGCAATCAGAGGTTTTAATTAGGCCATAAACATGTCACTTAAAGAAAACAGTTACATAAACAAATGCTTTAAATGTACATTGAATTGTAAAATTAATTCTTATCAAAAGCAAGCCCAGCATGAAATTGTTATTTCCCGTACAAGAATTATGAGGATATAATAAATGAACACTTTATCATAGCATATCATCACCGAAATCTGACTTTCATCGATCAAAATATTTTTATGAGAATTAAAAGATCAGAAGTTGTACAGTTTAGGTTTTAAAGATTAAATGGGTATAATCCTGTTTGCAGTTGTAGTTCATAGTGCATTTGCCCCAGACTACTATTATTATAGTAGTCTCAGATTTGCCGATATTCATTGTATTCTCTAGATCATATCGGTAGTCAAACCTACATGGGAATCTTTTCATGTCTTGATTTGGACAACAGTTGTTATATTTCGTTGGACACTTAAATTCGTGGATAAAGTCATCCACGAAAACCACAAAATTGGTTCCCACGAATAAAAGTACTTTCACAGTAAACATAAAATATAAAACAATAAACAAGTTTTTCATGAAACCATTCATTGCTGTAAGATTCTTTATGGACTTTTAGGTCCAGTATTCAGTATTTTGTTCTTATTGACTGGTGTACAAAAGCGTGGAGACATGACATTTGGAATTTTAGAAATAGACCTGCCCTGAATCTTTCCTTTTATAGATCATTGCTGTTGGTCTCCTTTTAAGGATGTTCGTTCCTCTTGTTTTTGAATTTTTGCCAGATATTCGGAATCCTCTGGTTTTATCCATGTAGTGCCATTAAAAATTTTGCCCACTAACCCCTACTTTTCTATCCATAATTTGATTACATATAGTTTAAAATGACATTTTTGAAAATCTTATAAAATCTTTGTTATTTTTTCATTGTTTTTGAAAGAAAAAAGGTGTCAATGTTAAATGTATGAAAAATCTAGAGAGAATTATTTCCCGCCAAATTTTCAATGGCTTATATCTCGAAAACAAGCACACAGAACCTTCATTTTTTTCTGCTTTTTTAGTTTTTTTATTCAAATACTAACAATTTATAACAGTCTTTTAAAAAGCTTGTTATTTTGAAACAGAGTAGTATGCATTCATGGTGTTTACCTTTTATTTCAGCCCACATTGTTACTGTAAGAAGATGTTAGCCAAATTGTTCTTGCCATACAATTTCTTTTTAAATTTAGTCTTGTCTGCATAAATAGTTTTCTTTTTATGAAAGTGAAGCTTTGGTTAACCTCACCAAAGATATATATTCAAGGCAGTTATAAAACAAAAGTTATTATACATGTCCATTCCTTAGATTAATATTACTCCAATGCAGGGCTTCCAAAATTATTTTTAGCCAGCCGGACATTTTATACATTATCCCGATTTTAATCCCTTAAGACTAAATAAACAAAAGGCAATTATGGTAATCAGTTGCCGAGTTGGCCATCCGGGAGCGTAGCTATAATCCGACACCCCGAAATTCCGACAGACCGATAGTCCGACAGCCTGATAATCCGACAGTCCGTTAATCCGAGACGAAACCGTGTTGCTGCGAAGGGTATGGATCTCGTCTTCATATAAGCTTATTAGCACACTGCGGAATGCCAGCAGTGTTTAAAAATTAAAAACAGGGAATGCGTTAAAATGGTATAAAATCAAATCCTATACTATTTGAAAAGTTAGGAAGCTACCGTTTGATTTTTTTTTTTGGGGGTTAGGATGAAATTTGAAAAAAGGAAAGGAGTTTTGAGTTAAAAAAAGTCAGGATAAGCAACTTGGCAATAAAAAAAGGCAGAATGACAATTTATCTAAAATCAATTTATGTACAAAAAAGTCAGGATAAACTAATAAAAAAGGCAGGACCGGATAGAGTGAAAAATAAAAAGGCAGGACAGATATTACAACTAGAAAAAATACGGGACAAAATTTTTCATCCAAGCCGTAACCTCCATAAAAATCAAATGGTACCTTAATATATTCCTCATGTGGGTGTTGATAACGAGAATGTCTGTTTACATACATTTTGTACATGCACATGCACGTGCAGGTATAACGTTGATTGAATGTGATATGTCGCATGTATTAGATGTATTCTTCCCAGAAGATATGAAACGACTACATCGGATTGAATTACATAGAAGCAATAAATTTTTTTGTTTTTTTATCTTTTCTCTTGTTCTTAAAAGAGCATAAGTTTTGATAAAATAGGAATAGTGTCATTATCTCAAATTTTCAAGATGTAATACCACTTTCAGAAGATGTTTCATATTTCATGATTTGAAATGAAATCTTAATAAATTGCGTCGATTTTTCTGTCATCAAAATAATATCTTATCACTGCTTTTGCATGGCAATATAAATCGCTGTACTTCCAATGGAAAAAATATATAAAATAGCAATTCTCTAACCAAAACATGATTTAAGATTTACTCAACACAAAAAACGTTTTCAGAATGTCAATTTATTATGAAACAATGAAAAAAATCGAGTTTTGGTTAGTGTATTGCTATAAATATTTATTTTTTTCATTGTTTCATAAAGAAACAAAACCAAACGCGTAGGGTGCGAACGGACTTTTTGGTGCGAACGTGTAGGGTGTGAAAGTTCATCCGGTTTGTATGGGATCAGTGCGGCCCTGTACAAGACGTCATGCTGACTGATTTGATAATTTTCTGTGTGAAAAAATATATCAATTTACAAATTCCATGTCTATATAGGCATATATTTCAGAGACAAGTGACCGCGCGTCGAACTATGGAGCTGTCGGACTATCGGGCTGTCGGATTATAGGACTGTCGGACTACAGGACTGTCGGATTATGGGACTGTCGGATTATAGGTCTGACCCCGGCCATCCAAATGATTGACATTAAAAAAAAAATGATGTTTAACTTTCTTTGATTCAAATTCGAAGTTCTGACGTAAACTGTTAAATTGGCAGTGCATCATTCGAAGTGTGCAACATCAGCGTACTTATATCTGCCTTAGACTCTTTATTTGTGCAAAATAACGTTGTCAAATATTTACTTTCGTTTTTAAATCTAATACCGGATGTTATCGTGACAATGCTAAAACATGGACCAGAGACGGATACGTAAATTCCGTGTACGATTGCAAAGCATGAATGAGTGTAAATAGCTCTTTCTACGTTATTTCTTCAAGAAAATATTCGAAATAAACGTGAGATAAAGGTATCAATGACAGTTTAAGCATTTTTTAAAGAAATTAGGATGCATAATTAAATTTCACACCTGCGCACATGCGCACACGTGTACTAGTTCAAACAGAGACATGTCTCTGGTTCAAACAACGTGGTTATGACGATTTTTCATTTGCACCTTTTAAATTTTTTCATCAAATCATATTTGTAAACGTATTTCTGATAATTTAAATCTAAATTAATTAGATGCAAACTGCTTAAATGTAAGAAAATAACTTTGAATAGACCGATCAATGTCCGGTTCAAAATAGTTTACATGTCACCTGAACAGGTAAATTTCAGCTGTTCGACAACTAATTAGCCTTGATTATAATGAGAAGGTATTAAAGTAGGGGTTGTTTTGATAGTACTTAATGATCATGTCACTTTTATGACCGGAAATGTGTGGCTGTTAAAGGCAAAAGATTGAGTCAAAAAGATCGTGAATTATGTTAAAATGACCGTCTCTTAAGAAAGCCTTGAAAACTAAAAAGTACATGACCGTTTCATGCTTTGCCCAGCCGGACTTTTACCGGACATTATACAAATGTCCGGAATATAGGACCGTTTTGGAAGCCTTGCTCCAATGTCAAATAAAACTAAGTTGATAGCATTAAGAAGTATTCAATCAAATTGTGAAAAACAAACCTCATTTTTTATTGTAGACAGACAAGCCTATTACTCCAGGTTCAGCTGGTATGACATTATTTTTGTCAGGAATTACAGATGAGATGAGACAGACGATGAGAGATAGATTATTCCAAGTTTCAAAACAGGATGTTATAAATGTGACAAAAAAGTAAGTAACAATGTGATTGAAAGGAGCAAATCTTAAAAATATTTATTTTCATTCATTATATTTTACTGATAAATGGACTTATTTTTTTATCTTGGGTTAAAGATTGTTACACATCAATTACTTTATCAAACTTTTTTTTGACATGATAAAATTGTAAACAATCATGGATTGTCATGAAACTTGGACAGATGCTAATCTTCAAAACCAAGAAGTAGCATCTAAATAAAGAGTTTTGATTTTTTCTTAAAATTCTGTATTTACTGACTAATGGGTTAAATTTTTAGGCCAACAGTACAATTTTACACGAAAGCAGCCATTGCAGGCAAAACACAGGGTTCCACAGAACCCCTTACAAATTTTCATTTTTACTTTCTATATATATGCTTCCAAATAGAAAGTAAGCTTGACTTTATGTACCACCAGATATTTTTTACTTTTATTCTATGATTATACATTTGTAGGTACCTGACAGGAGACAGACCAGCAGCTGTGTCATTTATCGGACCTGAAAACTCAACAGTGAAGACTGATGATACATGGAAAGTTATCAAAGGATGATTCTCATCGAGTGTTATTGTCAAAATCAACATTTATAAACATGAAATTCAAATATAAATGTAGAGCTTACGAAGGAACATTCCACAATGTATGGAAATGCATTTAAAAGCAGTGTAGCCACACTAAAGATAGTAAATAACAACAGTAATGTAGTACAGACAATGACAATGAAAAAGATATTTATGGAGATTTATTGTAACTATCTGTGATTGTTCAAAATGCTCTTTGAATCTTTAATAAACATTGAATCAATGCTTATTTTGATCTTCCCTATTTGTATGCCCCTCACAGGGGTATGCCCTACCTAGGGGGATTATGTTTTTCCATCTGTCCCTCTTCAGGTTAAAGTTTCTGGTCAAGGTAGATTTTAATGAAGTCCAATCAACTTGAAACTTAGTTCACATGTTCTCTATGATATGAGCTTTCTAATGTTAATGTTAAATTGGAGTTTTGACCCCAATTTCACGGTAGACTGAACATAGAAAATGATACCGTCCAGCTTCAGGTTATAGTTTTTGGGCAAGGTAGTTTTTGATGAAGTTGAAGTCCGATCAACTTGAAACTTAGTACACATGTTTCCTATGATATGATCTTTCTAATTTTAATGCCAAATTAGAGTTTTGACCCCAATTACACGGTCGACTGAACATAGAAAATGATAGTGTGAGTGGGTCATTTTTTTACTATGGACACATTCTTGTTTCTATTAAGACTTTTCTAAGCAAACAAACTTCCTCTGTGGTTTCTTGATTGCATTCTAGTCTCAAGTGTTGTAATTTCAAACCACATGCTGCTAAGCACATGACATTTAGGAGAAAAAGCTCAGACACGTTGGCTAGAAGTGTTTGTTTGAGTACAAAGCAGTTTACATTAATATCATATAAGCATGTTCTTGTCCATAATTTGCATTTTGCTGAGTGGGAGTCCACAGCAGCTGCATTCTTTAGAACTGAATGTAGCAATACACAGTTTGAAGTTTAGTTTGGCATTTTAGCCATGATGAATTTTTAAATATGAAAGTTTTTGTACAATATAATTGACTTTTAGATAGTTGAAGAATAATATAGCCCTCCATGTTGGTTTATATGAACATCAAGATTGTTTTTAGCATGTTTCATAGACCATTTTTCTGTTTGACAGTCTGTATTTTCACATCCCATAGGTCCAGAAAGTATTGTAGTGTTTTTTCAACAAAGATTTGACCCTCAAACTTATCAATTCAATTTTATGGAAAAATGAGCAGAAATGCATATGATTTTTTTGGACCTCTTGATAGATAAATGTCAATGGTTTCAGGAAAGGTATCACTCTAATTGATTGAAATTCTCCTTTGGGCCAAATTTTGTGGACTTTTGTGGTTAAAAATTATGAGTGTCAATTTTAAGTTTTTTTCCTATTAACTGTGTATTGCTACCTAATGGTCTAAATGAAAAAGACGAGAAAAGATACATGAAAGATAATTTTTTGAAAACCTATCATAAACTGCAAAAAATAATCAGTATTGTAAGACCTTCTATTACAGGTCAATGCAGTGGCAGATCTAGAGGGGTCTGGGGGTTGGAAGTTGGAACCCCCTTTTTTTGAACGATCAATGCATTTGAATGGGAACATATATTTGGACACCCCCCCCCCCTTTTTAATGGCTGGATCTGCCCCTGCAATGTCAAGGTCACTAGGAATTTTCATCTTTGTGGTCCCGAGTTGAATGGTGGTATATATTTATACTCTCTTTGTACCAATGAGAGAGGAAGTATGTCCTTAAAGAGCTATGGAATTGCCCCAATTTTTGTGTGATAGTGTTATACTTCAGCTGCAGATCATATAGAAGATATGAGACATCCATTGTAGTTTGATGGAGAGTCTTTTAAATTTTTAGATATTGAAGAGTTTAACATGGATATATGTTTGTCGACTAAATACCAAAAACATTTGATGAAAAAAAAAACATTTTCAAATTTTCATGTTTTACATCATTTTTTGACTTTGTCAAAAGGGTTCCTGTGATGGATCAATATGAACATCTAAATGAGCTCTATTCAAAAGTTAAAATGATAGTGTCATTTAGTGTTCAAAGTGAATATTTTTAAAAGTATTCTTGTCGCATATAAAATCAAAGGTTGCAAATGTGACATTACAAAAATCAGACTGTCAAGGGAAAGACATATCAATTGTTTTATAAACATCTTATTTCTCTCCTTTTATGTGACCACAAAATATTTGTAGTCATAAAATATTATGACTTTGTCAGCGTTGTCATGGTCGTCTGAAAACATTTGGTTTCCTGACATAACTTGAGTATCAGTTTATGGATCTCTTTGAAATTGTACCAAAAAAAGGAAGGTTGAGATTGATTTTGGGGTGATTGACCAAATGGTTTAGGACTTAGGGGCCAACATGGGCCAAAAACTAGGATTTTCTGGTTTCCTGAAAATAACTTCAGAAAAAAATTATGGATCTCTATGAAATTGTACCTCTGTGTATTAAGATTTTTGATTTTGTGGCCTGTACTCAAATTGGTCCACATAAAGGTCAAATGGGTCCAGATTTTAGTTGGATTTTAATTCTAGAACTTGGGTGTGGTTGACTTGGTATTTGGTTGATTAATCACGTAACATGATCGTACTATTGTTTCAACACCTGTTTGTTGTATTGATGTAGTGAAGGGGTCGTCCTGAACATGCATGAAATATTTGCCACTGGACGTTAAGCAACCAACAATTAATCATTGTAGTGAAGGGGTAGGGGTAAGATTCTAACCAACTTTTTTATGCCCCCGTAGGGGGGCATTAAGTTTTACCCTTGTCCGTCTGTACGTACGTCCGTACGTCCGTACGTCTGTACGTCCAAACATTGGCTTCCTTTCTCTAACTTGATTTTGCCCCCACCAAATGGTGTGAAACTTATACACAATGCTTATTACCACAAAACACAGATCAAGTTTGAATTTTGGTGGCGTCACTTTAACTGTTCTAGAGTTATGCCCCTTTATAAATGGAAAAATTGCAAAGTTTTAGTTTCCGTTCTCTAACTTAAGTTTGCCTCAACCAAATGTTATGAAACTCAAATACAATGCTAATTACTACTAAATACAGATCAAGTTTGAATTTTGGTAGCGTCACTCTAACCGTTCTAGAGTTATGCCCCTTTATAAATGGAAAAATTTCAAATTTTTTAGTTTCCGTTCTCTTACTTAAGTTTGCCTGAACCAAATGTTATGAAACTTATACACAATGCTTGTTACCAAAAAACACAGTTTAAGTTTGAATTTTGGTGGCGTCACTTTAACCGTTCTAGAGTTATGCCCCTTTATAAATGGGAAAGAAAATGCAAAATTTTTAGTTTCTGTTCTCTAAATTAAGTTGCCTCAACCAAATGTTATGAAACTTATACACAATACTTATTACCACAAAACACAGATCAAGTTGAATTTTGGTGGCGTCACTTTAACCATTATAGAGTTCTGCCCCTTAAAAATCGAAAATTTGCAAAATTTTTAGTTTCCGTTCTTGTACTTAAGTTTGCCCCAACCAATCATTATGAAACCTATACATAATACTTGTTACCATAAAAAACAGATCAAGTACAAATTTAGGTAGCGTCAATTTTATCCTTACTTGAGTTATGTACCTTTATAATGTTGTATGCAAGCGGGGGCATCATCTGTGTCCATGGGGACACATTCTCCATTTATTTTATTTTCCAACCCTTCATTCTAATACAGATCTATTAAACACCTGGTGTTATAACCAATCAGCCTTAAATATGATTATTGGTCTATTTAAAGAGAGATAAATACAAGTTTGACAAATATCTGATGCATGCTTTGAAATTTTTACTGATGGCGCCATCATGATTTAGTTAACCCTTGGAATATTCGTTTGAATATCTGTTTCACAGCTTGTTATTTGTACATGCCATGAGCATCACGACATGTGCCACATGTCGGGCAGAATTTGCTAAAACTTGCAGAGCACATGAAATCAAAGCCCAGTTTTTAGTAAGTACATTCATTTTGCACAGTCATTGGTTTTCTCTATGTAGTAATCAGCCTCGGTGATGGAGTATTATTCTCTTCGAGTGTTGGAGATCCTAAATTCAATTCCCATCTGGAACCTGGGAACAGCATATCTAACATATATATTCATATGTTCCTGCTGGAACAAACCAAAGACTTTAAAATTGGCGTGCTGAACATGCAGTAAGAGCAGAGACTGGTCGGCGTGGAGTCATAATAATGTGTCTTGGTAGGGTGATTTTTCTTCATGCATTTTCACCTTGTTAGCAGGCACGTTAGATATCCGGTATGTATATAGTGTGTCAGTCCATATTCATATCATATTACCATGTTCTCGTCCTGAATATATGCATTTTTAAATTAGCCGCAGAACTTGAAACAGTCATTTATCATCATCTATATGAAATGATTAGTAGACTGTTGTTTGTCTTTTCTTCGGTTTAAGTATTATTTTTGGCATGGCATTGTCTTTTTTTTCTTTGACTTATTATTTTTTTTTTATTGTCCCTTGGGTATATTCTACCTCGTTTTCCTTGTCAATGTAACAACCCATTAGTATGACAAGCTGTTATGCTATTTATTCAAACTTCAAGATATCCAATATACTTTATAAGATATCTTATATAATTTAGTTTATAAGATATCTTATATAATTTAGGTTTTATAAGATATCTTATATAGTTTATAAGATATCTTATATAGTTTATAAGATATCTCATTTAATTAATAAGATATTTTATAAAGTTTATTGGATATCTTGAAGTTGGAATAAATAGTATAACGGCTTGCCATACTGATGGATTGTTCTCAATTTTACATCCTATATCCGATGGATTTAGTGTAAAGACGTTATAAACAGTCAGAGAAAACATGACCTTCTGCAATGGCAAGATACAGGTATAAATAATATTCAGTTTGAATTTAATTTACTGATGAAAAAATCAATATTAATACCAATAAAAACAATATTCAAAGATCTAATTACAGAGTTGAATTGGTAACCTTTTAGAATAAGTTTACTTAAAGGATCGATAAGTTTACCGGATTGTTTATAAATTCCCGGGCTCAGTCAACATCTCCGTAAAAATAAGGATGTGCTATTCCATTTGAAATAAGATTACTACAGGTAGTCGGTACAATCAAATTAAAAACAAATCTTTATATCTATGGAAGAATTTAGTATAGGTTTATTAAAGTAACTTTTGGTAACGAAATGCCTGACTTTATAATTTACCAGTAATACATAGATTACGTTCATTGAAATCTAAAACGTCACAACAGACACGGGCATAGCGAACCAGTTGTGATATATAAACACCATGAGATGGTGCCAAAGGAACACCAAAGTCCAAAAAAGGTAAATTGACAATAGGAAACGAACAATCGTCCCTTTTGTCGTAAATTTAAGTATAAAGTTTCCCGTGTAAAACTGAAATATTTAAATCCTGGAAAGGATAGGTATTACCGTTTATATATGATTTATTTAAAGTAAGTGCCTTTGGTTAAATTTGGCAGTCTGAATTATTTAATCCAAAAATATCATCAAGATAACGGTAAGTGTTGTTGAATTTATCAATTTAATGCAATTAAGACGGATCTTTACTGAGTTTTGTCATAAACTGCGATTCATAATAGTACAGGAACAAGTCTGTTATTAAAGGGGCCATTGTTGCTCATAAGAATAGCTACAACCTGTAGACAAAGCTTATTGCCGAAATGAACATAAATATCATTAAGGAGAAAAAATTAACAGCAATCATAGGTACTTGGGGACAGGACAGTTTTTATTTAGCCCTCCCCCTTTTTTCTTATATAATATATCAGTAACCGCTGTGGATAGTAAACTTGGAATTGATAGTAAATAGTACAAGTTATTTCTAGTATATCTATGTTCCTTTTATATAGTAAAACACAAAAACAATTGAAATTAATGGAAAACAAAAAAATCACGGATTTTGGAAAAAAAGGGGGAGGGCTAAAAAAAATTGTCCTGTCCCCAAGTACCTATGACAGCAACGTATATTTGTATAGTTCATATGCCTTCCATACCTCGAGGTATATATTAGACTGTTGGTTTCCTGTTTGAATGGTTTTACATTTAATTTAGTAACTCACTAGCCATTTTTGGGACCCTTTATAGCTTGCTGTTCAGTGTGAGCCAAGGGTCCGTGATGAATGCCGTACTTTAACCTATAATGGTTTACTTTTTTTCAAATTGTGACTCGTCTCATTTGCACTCATTTGCACTCATACCACATCTTCTTATATCTAGTTGCATTTGCTTTGATAAATAAATGAGGGTCTAGATTAGGGGGTTGCCGAAATGAACATAAATATCATTAAGGAGAAAAAATTAACAGCAATCATAGGTACTTGGGGACAGGACAGTTTTTTTTTAGCCCTTCCCCTTTTTTCTTATATAATATATCAGTAACGCTGTGGATAGTAAACTTGGAATTGATAGTAAATAGTACAAGTTATTTCTAGTATATCTATGTTCCTTTTATACAGTAAAACGCAAAAACAATTGAAATTAATGGAAAACAAAAAAATCACGGATTTTGGAAAAAAAGGGGGAGGGCTAAAAAAAATTGTCCTGTCCCCAAGTACCTATGACAGCAATGTATATTTGTATAGTTCATATGCTTTCCATACCTCGAGGTATATATTAGACTGTTGGTTTCCTGTTTGAATGGTTTTACATTTAATTTAGTAACTCACTAGCCATTTTTGGGGCCCTTTATAGCTTGCTGTTCAGTGTGAGCCAAGGGTCCGTGATGAATGCCGTACTTTAACCTATAATGGTTTACTTTTTTTCAAATTGTGACTCGTCTCATTTGCACTCATACCACATCTTCTTATATCTAGTTGCATTTGATTTGATAAATAAATGAGGGTCTAGATTAGGGGGTCCCTTATTTCTGTATTCTTTAAATTTGAAAGCATTTTCTTTATCTTAAAAAAGAACGCTTATTCTGTATTATAATCACGAAAATGATAAGTGATTTTGCTACGTGTCTCTGATTATTTTACCTACATAATTTAATATAACAAATTACAGTATATAGGGGAAGGGGAAATAAATTTCAGAGACAAGTGCCTGTGATTTTTTATGTAAGTAAATGATTTTGTTATTCTATTTCGTCCTGAACATGCATGAAATATTTGCCACTGTACGTTAACCAACCAACAATCAATCAACCTATATTCTGTAAGTCGTTCATATCTGTAATCAATAATCTATTACCTAATTCGTTTATTTTCCATAATTATTTTTTATACTTTTGCATCCCACATTATTCTCTATTCTTTGTGTGTGTGTGTGTGTGTGTGTGTGGGGTGCTCATTTATCTCTGTTCATTATTTTATTTTGCTAGTATTCTCTATTCTGTAAACCCCATCTGGACCCTCATAAATAAAAATATTAATGTAGCAATTAATTAGCAATATTTCGTTGACGCTCAGGTAGCTGCTCCAATTTTGAATCTGTCAGCCTAAGCGTCCGAAACTAATATCAAGGGAACGGCCATTTAACTTCAAGGGGGTGGGGGTTCCTAAAAAAAATATTCTGATCCCAAATTTGATGAAAAAAACCATATTGTGGTCAAGCAGATGACAAAAAAAATATTCTGAATCCAGATTTTCCCATACCTAATAGTGTTTAATTTTGAAAAAAATAATTTGATTGATAGCGTTGAAAAAGAATAAAAAACAACAAGGCGCGAAAATTTTTTTCTGACTCGGACAAAAACCATACCCCTTTGAAGTTAAATGTTGCTCCCTAATATTTTCAATCCATCGTACATCTGTTATCATACACGAGGGTATGGCTGGGTGGATTAGGATCCTTCATTTCTGTAATTTTTTTCGCTCATCATTCTTTATCTTTTAAAATAATGGCTATTCTGTTATTGATCGTTATTACTTGATAACTGTATTCTGGACATTTTTTTCTGTAACCAGTATATTTTTACCCAATTCTGTAATTTTTGCAGTCAATTTACTCTTTATATTTTAGCACCCCATTATTCACGTTTCTTAATTTATTTTTGCCCATTTTTCTATTCTTTATTTTTTGTCCATTATCCTCTATTCTGTAAACCCCATCCACACCTTCATACATAACTACCTTAACACTTAACATCAATATTGGACAGGCGAGACGACATGAATTAATTCCCAATATATTTGTTGGGGATTTTCACAAAGATTTCTACGTTTAGTGTATGTAAAGATGTCTACTAACATGACTAAGCTCATGGAATATTAACAAAATGTTGAAGACAACGGTAAATATAAATTCAGGTTTCTATTCTATATACATTGTAGATAAACAAATCAATATACATATATAACTATTCTGAACACGTGTGGATAAAAGGCGATTAAGAATATCACTTGGCGCGAGGTCTCTCTACACTGTTTTCGATTAACCTTGATACATGTGATACCAGAACTATTTATACTTATAACTTCTACTACATTTATTGCATGATTTGTATACAGAATAATAACATATCTATAAAACTTTTTAACATATTTTTGAAAGGTCAACATGGTGTATAAGTCCATGAACGCCGTTGGTCATTACATGCCTTAGCCGGGAAATGTTTTTGAGAAGTCAAAGGTGAAAGTTTACGTTATAGATAATGCATATTTTAAGGTTTTTCTTGTCGTATAACACACCGAGGGGTGTCAGGATTGAGCAAAGGAAAGACCGACCAGAGGGAGGTCTTTCTTTTGGGCAATCCTGACACCCCGAGGTGTGTTATATGACAAGAAAAACCTTAAAAAATGCATTAACTGACTTATATACCGTAAAACAAATATTATTTTCTGCAAGATTTGCAGGATTTGCATCCTATTTTACCGACCACACTAAAATGGGATATTCTTTTCTGATGCGTTCAGGTTTTAATACGCCCTACGGCTCATTTATAATGTGAAATAAAACTCACTAATTAATATAGATATAAACTTCAGAAATCATTATCCAGGTACAATAAAAATATAACTGTTACTGCATTAAGCAAGACACAAATGAATTGTTACCGCCAGCTAACGGTGTATGAAAAATACAAGTTACTTTTGTAAGTAATTTATTCTCCTAACTTAGTTTATGAAAGGGGGATGCCATGTTTTTTCTTCTTTTTTTTTATGTCATTTTTATCGCGGAAAAGCAGATTATTTTTTTTCAATTTTTAACGAATTATTCAGAATAATTTTGTTTTGAATGGCAATACATTTTTTTTTTAAACTGAGAATCAGGATTAAATATAATACCCCCACCCCATTATATAGTACGTGGCTTTTATTCTAGAGAAAATAAGAATATTTGATAGAGTAAAAGGGTATAATTTTATGTAAAAAGTTAAGAACTGACACGAAGAGAGCACTAAATCGTGATACATATACATGTAACACGAAAAACGAATATCCATACTGTTGTTATTGGCTTTTAACTGGCTGTCAGTAACTGCGAGTACTCTCAGATTTGTATTTAGTGTCTTTTCGTTTTTGGGATGTACAAGTACAAGTACCCGTCCACGTCCACTCTGTATTTTTGTTAGATGTATTTCTATTTGTATCCATCTGATGAGTTACGCCTTTTCAACTGATTTTTATAGTTTGTTCTTATGCTGTACTGTTACACTACTGTCCCATGTTAGGGGAGGGTTGAGCGATTACAAACATGTTTAACCCGCCACATTCTTTATGTGCCTGTCCCAAGTCAGGAGCCTGTAGTTCAGTGGTTGTCGTTGGTTCATGTCTGTCATATTTGTTTTTCGTAAATTGGTTTGTTATAAATTAGGCCGTTAGTTTCCTCAATTGAATTGTTTCATATTTTTCATGTCGTGACCTTTTATAGCCGACCATACGGTATGGTTTTTCTCATTGTTGAATGCCGTCCGGTTGCCTATAATTGCTTACATCAACTTCATTTGAACTTTGGTGGATAGTTGTCTCATTGGCAATCATACCACATCTCCTTATTTTTATAATGTAGGTCAACGTATGATTTCCAAAACAGTGTGAATCAATACGATTTTCAAAATCCTACACACGAATGTGTTCAATCTGGCTTGTTTTAAAGGTGGTGTGAATAGTTTTGTATTATTAAATTCATCTCACATGATGCCCCTGTATTGTAGCGATAAATTAACAAATCTTCACATTATTTGCTTCGAAAGTTAAAATGTGCGTCAACGACGATTTTTGTATTTCAGTCTAATAAACGGAGGAATGGATAGTTTCTGCCTCAAACCTATCAAAGACGGAACATTAAAAAGTAAACTCCAATTGGCAACAACACACGATTACTATCAAACGAATTAAATGTTTAAGTAAATTAAAGTTTGCATTTTAATCAGGGAAAATAATGACCTTACACTGGTCATTATTTTATGCCTTGGAGCATATTTCATTGAAACTTGGTATCGTCCGGGTTGATTCTTCGAAAGAATGACCTATCGTTCTGAAAGAAAATAACTCCATATAGGTATATAAATGTAGAAAACTATTAGATACACACATGAGGGCGGTAGCTCGACTGTGTATAATTATTTACACTAAAATATTATGGTGAAGGCACAATGATAGCTTTGGATAATTAATTTAGGAGGGAACTTTTAACAATGAATTACTTTATTTCATGGCGAAACATGAAAAATGCAGGGTATTCACTGAGGGTATTCAACTACATTTAACATGTTTAATGTCTAGGACGAAATCTTGGATTGAAATTTGATTTTTTTTCAAGGCCCCACCTTGATAATGTTAAACAAAACAAGACAGAACATTTTCAAAGCCCCTGAGATGGATTTTGCCATTCTTTATAGATCCCATTTGGTTATATAGCTTTTCGCGTAATCAAGTAGTAATTATATTTATTCTTGGCCAAACATAAAATTTAGATTGCTCAGGGGCGGATCCAGCCATTTTTAAAAAGGGGGGGGGGGTCCCAACCTAGGAGAAAGGGGGGTTCCAACTATATGTCCCCATTCAAATGCATTGATCGTCCAAAAAAAGGGGGGTTCCAACCCCCGGAACCCTCCCCCTGGATCCGCCACTGTTGCTTGATGTTTCCTCCCTACCCACCTAAAAAGCAGCCTACCCGAACAATTGTATGACACATATCGGTTAATTTTTTTTAAAAGATGTTTTCCTGCTCTACCGCCATGTCCATTGTTTTCTTGTCTTAAACATTGAACTTATGTTGTTGGCAAAAAAAAAAAAATAAAACATCCCTACCTACCTACCCAACCCTACAAAACATGGGTAGGCAGCATCAAATAAAGAATTTTTTAGGGATGGCCTACATGGCTTTCTAATTTCATAGTTTGAGGATTCTTCATGAAGGTAAATCCAGATTGATGATTGATAAATTCATTGTTGGTGTTTAAAGCCACTTTCAGCACAATTGGCTATATCGTGGTGGCTAGTTTTTATTTGCGGAGGAATCCGGAGTACAAGGAGAGAACCACCGACCTCCGGCAGGAAATCTGGGAATCATAGACTGGTCAATTAAGATCGGAGTCAAACGAACCTATCATGTGCGAAGCCTTGGTGTTAAACCGCTAGTGATTGCTTTAAATGAACTACTTATAGAGGCAGATTGCAAAAATGGTGCACCATAGAGTTTAAATTAAAGTTTGTTTACTTTACCTGTCAGTCTATAACTTATAATATACTTGTCATTCTATTTTCAATACAAATGATTTACGTTAAGGCAAAAACATGTACCTTGACATGTATTTTTACACATAAAATCACCGACCGTTTATTGCCAATTCTCAATTTTAAACGTTTTTCATTCTTCAATTTCATATATCTTTATTTGAAGAGTTTTTCCGGAAGATTTATTGTTATGACCCTGCCGTAGCGGAGTTAAGTTTTACCCTTGTCCGTCTGTACGTCCGTCCGTCCGTCCGTACGTCCCAAAATTGGTTTCCGTTCTCTAATTTTAGTTTGCCTCCACCAAATGTTATGAAACTTATACACAATGCTTATTACCACAAAACACAGATCGAGTTTGAATTTTGGTGGCGTCACTTTTACCGTTCTAGAGTTATTCCCCTTTACAAATGAAAAAATGCTGAATTTTTCATTACCGTTCTCTAACTTTGGTTTGCCTCAGCCACATGTTATGAAACTTATTTGCAATGCTTAATAACACGTCAGGGGTTTTACATTTTTGCAAAAAAGATTATTTATAAAAAAGGTCACTAAGACTGTGTGCAGGGAGTCCTTGAAAATATTTCTTAATACCACAAAACACAAATCAAGTTTGAATTTTGGTGACCTCACTTTTACTGTTCTGGAGTTATGCCCCTTTATAGATGGAAAAATTGCCGAATTTGTTTATGTATTCCTCAGCCAAATGTTATGAAACTTATACACAATGCTAATTACCACAAAACAGCGATCAAGTTTGAATTTGGGTAGTGTCACTTTTACCGTTCTTGAGTTATGTCCCTTTATAACATTATATGCAAGCGGGGGCAACATCTGTGTCCCATGAACACATTCCCCATTTGTTTGATGCCAATACCCAAATGGTTTCTCTATCGTTTTGATTTAAACATCATTCTAAAACCTATTCCCATCCTTTATTAATTTCCTTTACTGTGTTACTTTTTTTACATGTTTTGAAATTCATGTTCCTGAATATGCAAGTTATATGTGCAACAATTGGCCAGAAACATCTCAGCACATATGCACGTGCATTATGATTTACAGTTAGACATTTGTAACCGGAGAGCATGATTCAACATACAAAATCATCCCTGTCTCCTCCGGGACACGAACCCGGGACCTCTGTGTTACATCATTACATGGCAGCGCGTTAACCGACTGAGCTAAAGATTCTTAGAAGTACTAACTTACTTAGCATGCTTAGCTCAACCGCTACGGCTGACTAAGTATCTACTAATGAAGGGAAGCATTCCCCCACCTTAAGAGTCATCATACCATAATGACTCTCGCACATACCTTAGCTAGAATTCCTCTCTAACCACCGTGGGTTATTTTCAGTTGGGCGCCAAATGTAACCGGAGAGCATTTAAGCGGAGAGCATGATTTTCATTACAAAATCGCTTGTCTCCTCCGGGACTCGAACCCGGAACCTTTGTGTTACAAGGCAGCACGTTAACCTACTGAGCTGTCATGGCTGTAGAAGTACTTCCTTAGCTCAACCGCTTATGGCTGACGAAGTAGCTACCACATGTACTAAGGGAAGCAATCCCGTCACACATTCATCAAAGAAAAATGATGATGATGAGGATGATGAGGATGATGTTGGAGGACTATTCAATGTTCATTGGCAAATTAAATGCATGGGCGATAACATGATAATGTGATATAAATGTAAACCCTGCTTTGTAGTAGACCGACACATTGAGTCAGATTTGCAACCTGCTAGTTCACAAGGACACATTATCATTCCGACTTCGAGCCGACCTGTTTCTCGTTTTTTTCTCTCCTATATGCGGCGTGCTAGCGGAGAAGCAGTACATTGTGTAAATACCTATTTTCTGGTCATTCTATTGATCCGCCCAGATTACCGGATTTTAACAGATGACCTCCCGCACTCAAGGCGAGCACGCTACCACACAACCACCGAGGATATAAAAGAAAAAAGATTGATACCATTTGTTTTGTTACTACCTTAATGACCTTAAAATCAGTAAGGAAATTGAAATATTTTAAAAATCCGTTATGGTGACCCAACCTCCCCGCCTGAAAAATTTGCACGACAGTTATAGTTGTTGTTGTTATTTTTAGAAATCCTAGTAGTTAATCAAGCTTAGTTATGGTCTGTCATTCAAAGTTTGCAAGATGCAGTGCAGTCGTTGTGGAAATATTCTCCAAAATAATGCAAGAGTTACTGGAAAAATCAGGAATTCCATCATCTACCGTATATGGAATTATACTCAATAACAAAAAGTTTAAAGAAAGACTTAGCAGAACGGATATGATCTCAATACAAACGTTATGCACCGATGGCTTCACAAAACTAGACGTCACACTTATCTACAAAATCGTCAAGTACTTTAATTTTATCCCATCGCCATCTCGAAAATGGGGAGCAAAGCCACTAGTTGATGAGAAGGAAGTTGGTGACGATGTCGAGCGGATTAGGCTAACCAGAAATGATTTAGTACACAGAATTGACTGCGAAGTGACGGATACAGAACTAAATGCATTTTTTGATGAGTTTATTGAACTTGGAAGGAGAATAGATGTCTACCTGGGTAAGCCACGTGATGCTGGCTTTGAAAAAAATATTGCATACTACAAGACATGCCCAATTGATGAGTATTTAGAAGAGAGGTATACGAAAGCACTAGAGGAAATAGCATGTCTTAAAGGTAATAACATGTCTTGTGTAAATTTTCTTAAGTCGGAATAAGTTTGGATATAAGCATTTACATGTCATGGATGTTTCAATTAAAACGTTTTAAGGGGTGGGGGAGGTCTTCTGTGAGGTTTCCCAATCATATGTAATTTGATAACAGACATAAAAGACAAACAGAAATTACGAATGAGACATAGCGTTTTTTAAAGGTTTTGAAATGAATTGAGATAACTACAATTTCTTTGTTATGACGAGCAGAACATATTTTTTACATTACTGCTGACACGCAACGCAATGATATACAACGCTTTAGACAAACAACAAACATCTCAGTGTGGTAGAGGAGTGGAATGAAAAGTGAAGGGGGAGTAATCTGAAAGTGACAATAAATAAAAAAAATAGAATAAACAAAATGGAACAAAAAAAACCCTTTTCTATAGTCTAATCATACTAATAGCAAGGAGTTAGTATGTGTCCTGGTAAAACCCTAAATCTAGCTAAGACGTTAAACTAAAATAAGTGCTAACTTTACTCTTTTACTTTAGAGAAAGCAAGATTGCGTATCAATGAAAAAGTGGTTCATGTTTATTATGGAAAAGCAACAGAGGAACTCATAAGAGATATTAAAGATGAATCGGGTAAGATTACAACAATAGATGCTATTGAAATAAAAGCAAAACAAGTTCATAAACTAGATATTGATATTGTAAAGATGAAAAATAACGAAATAATTATAGATGGAACAAAGTCGAGGAAACAGGAAGCCAGATAAGTTATAACTTGAACATAAAACGAATCACGCCATGCAGTAAACCGGTCAAAAATAGAAATCCAGAGAACCTCGAGCTCGTACAAAGAAAATAAATTCAAACGAAATGAAATAACAACAACAACAAAAAAAACCCCAACAAAATGTAAAGTTGACAGGCAGCATCACACACAAAAAGTTATAAATGAGAAAACAAAATCAAAGCTTTAGGTTTTACAAAACACAAAGGCATTTGGCAATACGAAACAAACTAGGGATTTTTGGCAATACAAACAAATGAGGCTTTGGGCAATACAGAAAACTTAAGCTAGAAAACTTAAGCTCTGGGCAATACAGAAAACTTAAGCTTTGGGCAATACAGAAAACTTAAGCTTTGGGCAATACAGAAAACTTAAGCTTTGGGCAATACAGAAAACTTAAGCTTTGGGCAGTACAGAAAACTTCAGCTTTGAACAATGTGTCTTACACATCATTTCCAGAGTTGAAACAAAGGAAAAAGTGTGTAGAGCTGTTTCACAGCTATATTGCACCGGAAGTAATATCGTAAAATTGAATGATGTTACATACCGTGCGACTTTTATATTTGAAGAACATCAAATGTGAATGAAAGGAGATGTAGGGTCAGTTAGACAGTAACCCAACTGGAAAATAGCGAAAAGAACATAGACGACTGCATGTCACAATGCCGATCAATTTAATTAAAATATAGACCTCTCGTAACTTGCGTCGTCGAAGAGTATAACGGAATCAGAGATTTATATTAGATTGAATGCTGGCTTAACGTCAGAAAGCATCGATTGTTCAATGACTTCATATGCGCCTATTGACCTTGGGTTATCCGCCGTAACTCATTCATTAAAAGAACTGGCAATATTGTTTTATTGAAGCTAACTGGTGGTCCTTAATAATATAAAAGTGTCTATAAAATATGTCAAGTTGTAAATTGCACCTGGTACAGAAAAAATTAATTTGAAAGAGAATATCCAATATCTGAGGGTCTGGATGGGGGTCCTTCATTTCCTACATTTCTGTAGTCTTCAATTTTCTAGGCCATTTTTCTCTATTCTTTATACTTTTTGCCCAGTATTCTCTTTTCTTTATATATCAGCAACTCAGTATTCTTTATTCTTTATTTTTTTGGTTCATTTATCTCTATTGTTTATATTTTTTGCCCATTATTCTCTATTATATCATATCTACCATAAACACTGAATTCTGTGAATCATTCACAACGATATAACGAAAGACAAGCACTGACAAAATTTCCAAGATTTAGATCTTAATCCTCCCTCGTTTGATATCGATAAAAAAACACGGGCGATTAATAAAAAGGTCTACAGGAAAAGCACTTATAAACCATAAGAAACACTGGTATAAAAAATATCAAAACGAGAATGAAAATTACATTACAAAATGCTCGTAGGTACTGACCTCAAGCTTAAAATACTTAACCACATATATGAAACTAAACCGTATTGTACTGTTATATCGACAAATAATGATTAGAATAAGACATTCAGCGACGTCATAAAAAGAACAAGAAGACTTGCTGAATAATCTTGAAGGTTTTATGAGAAAGGTTCCTTGCTATTTACTGAGTGTCATTGCTTGTGTGCTTTCGGTCATTTAAAAATGTTTAAGAGGATCTTGATGCGGGGTTTTTCATTTCTGTATTCTTTAAATTTTTTGACCATATTTCTCTATTCATTATTCTCTCTTCTTTATATATTAGCACCCCATTATTCTCTATTCTTTATTTTTTGGCCCATTTTTCTGTAGTATTGACCCAATAATCTCTATTCTGTAAACCCCATCCAGACCCACATTCAATATAACCTGCATTTGGGATGATGTTTTACATTTTTAACCCATGGATAGGACATAATAAAGTATTTAAAAAACAAAATACTCCTTCAGGCAGAGTTGATCGTTGAAGATTTTAGTTTCTTTGTTCATATCCTTAAATTTTGAAAATAATATTTTTGTTTGTTTGTTGAAATAATCAATCGACGCTCCGATGGAAAGGTATAATGATTTACTTCTGTCCATCCTTCCTTCCTTTCGTCTGTTTTAACGTCCATGTTCCTGTCCGTCCGTCTGTTTAATCCATGAAATTAGTGTCGTTCTTTTCTGGGGCCATCCTGCATTTTGATATCAAGCCTAACGTGAGCATGGTATACCATGTGATGCAATTTCAGATTCATCCCTCAAACATTTTCTATTTATACAGGTATGTCAGAAGGCTTATAGATTCTTATAATGGCTATAAATGAAATTTTCGTTGGCATTTTTCTCAGGAACCATAAATCAGGAATTAGTGAAACTTGAATTCAACAAGCATACGAGTTTGTCGTACCGTGTGATATGTTTTCACATCCATAATATTGATCATCAACTTTCTGTTTACTAAAACCTAAAGTAGCGGTATCATTTGTTAGCAACAGCTCACAGTTCAGCTGACCTGCGTTCTGACGCAAAATTGACCAAAGACAATTTTTGGCTGTTCTGAATATTAATTTTTCAAATTTTCAGATGCGAACTGAACTTTGTATCATACGTTTAAATTCATTATACCAGTTTTGTATACATTGTACACTACCTTCACATTTTCTCCCCATTTTGTTTTTAGCTTCATCAGCCACACCAGTCAGGATAATTGTTAAAGGGATTGACAGTGTTGAAGAAAAAGCTGATTTACTCAATTCTCTTGCTGACCAGTTAAACGACGGATCTGCCAGCATCCGGTTCAAACATGCACGAGAAGGAAGTCTAATTTTGCATGTGACAATTCTAAACAGAGTTTTACAACACCAGAAAACGCTGAATTTTGAACTTACAAATTTTCTAGAGCGTGTTTTCAGAATTGGAAATATAGTAGAGCGCAATGCTGTAGCAGAAGTGAATATAATTCTGACAGTTGAAGAAGGTAGATGACCATCTTGCATCTTTAAAAAGATTTCCCTAGTGAATATAAAACCATATAAAACACAAAGTCATGCTTTGAGTTAACTCTGCTGTATGTTTGTGTTTTATGCAACTCCTACATTTAAAAAATATGAAGTTTAAGGTTTAAAAAGTATTAAGACAAAAAGTCATAGAAAAGCCAATGGATTAAGATCGTTGAAACACCAAACTTGATAATAACAAAGAAAGAAAAGAATAAAAGAATAAAAGCTAAGCATAACAAATTTTCAAAAATCTTTTTTTTTAATTTAAATTGTTTTTGTGTTTTACCTTTAATATTTAGTCAAATTCCCCTACCTTTGATTTTTTATTTTAGTTACTCTTACCACTTCACAACTTTAAAAGAGAGGCGAAAGATACCAAAGGGACATTCAAACAAACCGACAGCGCATTGGCTAGTACTTTTGGGGCCCTTTATAGCTTGTTGTTCGGTGTGAAAAAAAAAAAAAAAAGACAAACAGACAAACAACACTACATAAAACACAACATAGATAACAGATGAATGAGCAACAAAATCCCCACAAAAACTTATGTGATCTCAGGTGCTTCGGAAGGGTTGTAATTTGTAAATAATTTCCGATGTAAAATTTGTGCTTATTGTTATTTCTAGTAGTGAGTAAAGTGGTGTACTAGTATGCCGAAACTCTAACATAAAAGATACTTCATGCATATGATTGTTCTACTACTGGTGTAAATATTACATATCCTTTCAGATGGCTTTGAGTTTGATGATTTCGAGATAACAGAAGAAGTATATTCAAGTCCAGATGGAAAACATTCTCTTTTATTGGATTTAGAGGTCAGTAATGATATGTTACGAACTGATGACATCTTCCAAGAGAGTATTGGTGGGTTCTTGGAGAACATTTTAACAAAGACAAACGGGAAACAGTTATTTCCAGAAAAGGAAGTTACAGCAATAGTATTGCCTGGAGGTAATTAACTCATGTTATAACTATGAATAGTAGATAGAGCATTTTATGATTCCTTCTTCATTGGTTATCAGTTATTTCAACGGTATGACAATATTACAATTTCATTATTTAATCTATAAAGTAAGTCTGAAACGTGGATAGAATAGGTGATTAGTCGAGAAGTTTTGATTTCGACTAGAAAAAATGAGAGCATGTTGGGTATGTTTAGATATCTTGCCTTCTAACTAGCTACTATTCCGAAAGGGTTGATTATCTGAGGTACTGAGCTAAATTTTGTTTTTGTAGATGGTTGTGGAGGGGGTCTTATGGTCTGAATTTTCCCTTTGTGATGTATCTGTTGTTCTTGTTTTTGTAGATGGTTGTGGAGGGGGTCTTATGGTCTGAATTTCCCCTTTGTGATGTATCTGTTGTTCTTGTTTTTGTAGATGGTTGTTTCTGAATTTTAGATGGTTGTTCTTGTTTTGTAGAGGGGTCTTATGGTCTGAATTTCCCTTTGTGATGTATCTGTTGTTCTTGTTCTTTTTTGTAGATGGTTGTGGAGGGGTCTTATGGTCTGAATTTTCCCTTTGTTGTTCTGTTGTTCTTGTTTTTGTAGATGGTTGTGGAGGGGATCTTATGGTCTGAATTTTCCCTTTGTGATGTATCTGTTGTTCTTGTTTGTTTGTTTTGTAGATGGTTGTGGAGGGGGTCTTATGGTCTGAATTTCCCTTTGTGATGTATCTGTTGTTCTTGTTTTTGTAGATGGTTGTGGAGGGGGTCTTATGGTCTGAATTTTCCCTTTGTGATGTATCTGTTGTTCTTGTTTTTGTAGATGGTTGTGGAGGGGGTCTTATGGTCTGAATTTTCCCTTTGTGATGTATCTGTTGTTCTTGTTTGTTTTTGTAGATGGTTGTGGAGGGGATCTTATGGTCTGAATTTTCCCTTTGTGATGTATCTGTTGTTCTTGTTTGTTTGTGTTAAGGATGTTCACTACTCTTGTTTTTGAATTTTAGCCAGATATTCGGAATCCTCTGGTTTTATCCATGTAGTGCCATAAAAAATTTTGCCCGCTTACCCTTACTTTTCTTTTCGTGATATTGTAACATATGGTTTTAAAAAGCCATATTTGAAAATCTTATAAAATCCTTGTTATTTTTTCATAGTTTTTGAAAGAAAAAAGATGCCAATGTTAAATGTATGAAAAATCTAGAGAGAATCATTTCCCGCCAAATTTTCAATGGCTTATATCTCGAAAGCGAGCTCACGGATCCTACATTTTTTTCTGCTTTTTTAGTTTCTTTATTTATATAATATCAATTTATAACAGTGTTTTGGAAAAGCTTGTTATTTTGAAACAGAGTAGCGAAATCCTTAAACGCCACTTTCAGCGACGTAAGCTGTATCATTGCTTCCAGTTTTTATTGGTGGAGGAAGCCGGAGTATCCGGTGAGAACCACTGACTTTCGAGAGAAAAACTGGCAATCCTTTCAAAATTAATATTGGAGTCGAATTCACACTCCCACGGTGGGGCTTCGAACTCACAATCTCAGTGTAACTGTTGACAGGCTAGTGATCACACTCGTAGTAGATACACTACTAAGACACTAGCTCATCGATAGCCTCCCTTTGTTCTTGATTTGTTAAGTTATTATGAATAATAAGTCAACCTTATTTGGTATACATGGTATATGGAATCACTGTAAATATATCATGTCCATAGTACAGGGATCACCTGACCCTGATCGCTTGAATTTATGAGTAAGGTTTTCGGGAATAGGTCAATTTCTTTTACATGTTTATATTATAAGTAACAGGGCACATGTTTTTTTGTGTTTACCATAATTCGTAGGGGTATATGTCATTTGACCTTCACCCAATTTTTATTGTTTATTGCCTTACATTAGATTTTTGTGATAACATCAGATTTTCAGATACTGTAAGTAATAGGTCAACAAAATAATTTGTGTATAGAAAAGATAATTTGTTTACTACATGTACAATATGACTTTCACCCCATTTTTATTTATCACCAATAATGATAAGACTATGTGGTGCCTTTCAAAGATTTTAAAGATGAAATTCACTTGTAATTAATAAAGCACGCGTGACTTTTCAGCGTGTAAACAAGGTGTTATAGATTGTGAGATGAACTTAATCTGATGATATTTGGGATCCTCAACTTTTTAAGGAATGTTTTGTGTGGACTTAATTGTGTGTTTTTCCTCATTTATACAGGGGTTTGAGTTTGGTCTTGTTCGGCTAAGGATTGTTAATTACTTAACTGTTATCTTCATATCTTTTCATACACACGTTTTGTTTCCCATGTATTGACGCTGTTATCGTTTTAATCACCGCAATTATCAAATTATATCAGGACATGGTACCATTTCGGACCAAATTGACCCGATAATGAATTGAAAATTTCTCAAATTAGCAGAATTAAATGTTGAATTTATGAACTGGAAAACGCGAAGGGATTTTAGTTAAACTTTTTTGCCACTCATTGCTAAGGCCGTCAATAGGTAGTAAATTTTAAAAAATGTCAAATTTGTCGAATATTTTACAATTTGACACACATTTGCTAAGAAATAATGTAGGACACAAGCTTTGCCCCAAAATATTTTCACTATATGTATTTTATGTTTATGTACCTACAACTATCATATTTTTGGCTAGAATTAGGTAAATCTCCACTCTTACGACATCACAATCAAAATTGTATCATGAAGATTAACGTGATATTGTCATTTTCATTAAGGTGTAAATTTAGTAGTTTAAAAAAGTAACCAATAATTGTATCATCCAATTATTTTTTTAGTCCCCTACCGACGAAGTCGAAGGGGACTTTAGGTTTGCACTCCGTCTGTCTGTCTGTCTGTCTGTCTGTCTGTCTGTCTGTCTGTCTGTCTGTCCGTCTGTCTGTCCATCTGTCAGTCTGGCAAATCAGCTTTCCACACTTTTTTTCTTCGTTCTTAAAGATATTGATTTAATATTTGTTATATGGTTTTATCATGACAAGTTATAGATCAAGTTCGAATTTTGTTCCATTCTGATGATTTAGTCCAGAGTTATGGTCCATAAAAATCCATATCGAATGTTAGAGTACTATGTTAAACCATATTTCTATACAAAGAGAGATAACTCATTTTTTTAAAGAAATTCTTTAGTAAATTGTTTGAAAAATTTGTGCCAGTTTGTTTGTTTGTTATTTTGTATTAACTAATTTTCTGAATGCTATATATATAAAAAAATATTATTAAGTGAAATCCTTTAATTAGATAATAATCTATTTTATTAAGGTATATATTTCATTGCATTACATTGTGTATATAGATAAAAGTTGTTGACACTTTATAGACAAGTTAAAATCTATATTAGTTTGTGACAAATGAAAGAAAAATATTTGGAACTATTAATTATATTTGGTTATATTTTGAAAATAGATATACATTGTATTACATCATATCTAATTTTAGAGAACTATTAATCATATCCAATGTTAAGAGTGTTTTCCACACTTTTTTTCATCATGCTTGAAGATATTGATTGATAATTGGTATATAGTTTTATCATGACAAGTTCCAGATCAAGTTCAAATTTTTTGTTTTGGTCTGATAATTTTCTGCATGTTATGGTCCTTGGACTTGAAAAATTCACTCATATAATCAGTTATTCACACTGTTTTTAGTCATGCTTAAATATAATGACTTGATATTTACTTTCTGTTTACACCATGACAAGTTATAGAACAAGTTAGCATTTTGTTCCAGTATAATGTAATTTTTACCCGGTAGGGGACTATGTATTGCCATGCAATACTCTCAGAATGCTTGTTATTGTCAAATTTACAGTGCCAACCTTTGGCTTTTAATGAAATAAAGTTGTTTATATAAGTATACAATATTTCATTTATTTTATATATTAGTTTATTTTTCGAATTGTTGGCACGTAATATCTTATAATTTAGTGTAAGACTACATCAAGGTGTATGTCGTATGTCAATAGGAAAAGTTGCTAAACAACTCCGACTGACTACAAAATGTTTGAGCCCTTCTGAAATTAACAAAGGAAAATATATGTACGAATGATTTAAATTTGTTTTAAAACATGTAAAACTCATCACATGAATTGACTGTTGGATTGTTTTGTACCAAAAAGTCTTTTCAGAAAAAAAACTATTTCATTTGTTTTCCTCTTATAGTTGATGTGTTTCCCTCGGTTTTGGTTTGTTACCAGGATTTGTTTTCTCTCATTCGATTTATGACCTTTAAACACTGGTATACTACTGTTGCCTTTATTCATCTATAAAAATGAATACTAGTAGACACTTTAAAAGAGAGGGGAAAGATACCAAAAAGACTTTCAAGCTCATAAGTCGAAAATAAACCGACTAAGACATAGAACACTAAAGACGGAGCAACAAAAACCTCACAAAACACTGGTTTTGATCTCAGGTGATCCTGAAGGGTGAGCAGATCCTGCTCCACATGTGGCACCCGTCATGTTGCTCATGTAAGTACAAACCCGGTGATAAGTTTATTTCGGTAGGTCACATTCAGGGAAAAAGGGGGACCCGATTGTAGTCACGACAATTGGAACATATCCGTCGTCATCTGTGAAACAGATATTCCATAACGGTCAACCAACTCGTGATGGCGTCCGTAAAATCTACGCAGGGATGATTTCAACTTCACCAACTGGAACTCTTGGTTTTATAGCTTCCTTGTGAATTTGTGTGCAACATAGAAATGGTCACAATTGGGAAGCTGAAATTATCATTTTTATCATAAATTTTTGTTTTCAACCGACCCTATATTTAAGTGTATTGCGTTTAAGTCTAAAACATTTGTAATATTAAGCACACTGTGTCAATCATTTTTTTCATTACAGCAAATGAGGCACAATGTCAAATAAACAGCTCTGCAGACTTCTTCAGTGCAGTCAGTGCTTCAATTCAAAACATGGACTTAGACCAAGAAACGGGAGATGCCCAAGCTCCGACATGTAAATCTTTAGCTGAGCTTTTAACTGAATTAGGATTAGAAATATATTACCCTGATAAGATAGCTTTAATTGATATTGTAAAGATACAACCAAGTCTTTCTAACATTAAGATTAGTAATATTCCATGGGTATTTTTAGAGAACTTAATTTCGTTGAATTTTAATGCTCGCGACAAAATTTTAGAAGAATGTTTAGAACATACTGAATGTTTATCTGATGAATGTAATATGCAGGTTGACTTTTTAGATGATTTACTTGGAAGTGATGCATTACTAAATAGAGTGAATCCAATTGATTTGACCGTTGCTATATTCAATTGTTGCTCTCCAGTAGTCAAACAGATTGTTGCCTCAAAAATGTTTATGTGCCGTCTTGCCATTCCATTTGTCTTTCCACAATCCAGAAATGAAGCCATGCTAGTATCTATGTGGCCAATTCGACAAATTGTTATAGAGAGAGAAGTATCTCATATTGGTGCTGTTGATTGCCCTTGTAATGTTGTATCATTTGTTCGAATTGGGTATACATCAGTTTCGAAGTCTAGAATGATTAATGAGATAATTTCAGACCAGTATCATTGTACATTCTTCAACAAAGACAGTCCGCTTGGTTCAACCACAAGGTGGATAAGCGATGGCTTGATAGAAATGGCCTGGTATATACCATCAACGAATACTAGGCTTCTTTCTAATGTCACTGCATGTCTAAATCTAAGAGGTGATTGTGACTTACACAGACAACAGCTCCATGTTATGTCACATTTGTCAGATGCTATTGTAATTATGGTGGATATTCAAGAACTGAAGAACGAACGGTTTACGCAGTTGCTTACAGATGTTTACAACACACATGTGATGGTCATTTTGTCTATTGATGCAATCCGGTGTAATAAAGGGGTGTTGAGAAATGAATTAAAAACTTTCTTAAGTAGAACAACCATGTACAAGGATCGAACTAAAATAAATATCATGGCTGTGGAGGGTCATGTTAGAAGTTTTTCTGACTTAAAAAAAGAAATGAGAAATTACATTTCCGAATTGGTATTAAAACGTTCATTTTTGTCGCTCTGGCAGAGGTTGCAAGCAGATATATGTAAAGAGATGAATATAGATGAAAACCAGATTGTATACAGTGCTATGAAGGAAGCGGCTGACAAAATAACAAGCTTTATTCCAAAAATGTGTTCGAGCATTAAAGCACAGCTCCTACCACTCCAGGGAGAGCCTTGGAAAGAATGGAGTCAGAATTTGAAAACGGTCAACAAATCGTCGAAGTACAAAACTATGCAAGAAAAGGGTCTGATTAGAAATAAAATGATCGAAGCCAGACAAACGCAGTTTCATATTTGTGAAAATCTCGGTCCGTTCATGAGCATGTTTATCGATCAAATACTGCAGATTCTACCATACGCAACAGAATCTACAGTTTTTGTTGTTTGGTTGAAGATATTTTTTGATGAAAGGTCGCGCAATATTCTTCCAGAATATCTCGAAAGATACAAGTCAAAATGGCAGGAATTGAAATCTGCTAAAGACCAAAAAGACGTTGCTGTAACAATTGCTAGATTGCGACATCAACTAAGTGAACGTGAATATGAATTAGCGGAAGCTTCTTTTGGATTTGAACATTTATGCCGCGAAATGGGCCAAATGTACGAAGCTATGATGGAGTGTAACCTTCCGGCTCCCGTAAAATATCAAACAATTCATTCAGTATTGCCCTATATTAGCGCAAGACTTCTGTTAATGGGACATCCTTTTGAAGTAATGGACGGGGATACAGCAAATGTACCACTTCTTTGGGTAAAAGCAGTTTTAAAAGAGTTAAGAGAAAGCATAGGAGATAAAAGCTACTAGCATTATCCGTGTTAGGGATACAGAGTTCTGGAAAGTCAACTTTGCTGAACACAATGTTTGGTTTGCAGTTTGCTGTAAGCGCAGGACGTTGCACACGAGGTGTGTTTATGCAACTTGTACCAGTTTTAGACAAAACGAAAGCTTATGATTATGTTCTTGTTATAGATACCGAAGGTCTTCGAGCTCCGGAACTAGCTCATGAAAAACACAGTCATGATAACGAGCTAGCTACATTTGTGATTGGATTAGGTGATGTTACGATTGTCAATGTGAAGGGAGAGAATACATCCGAAGTACGAGATGTTTTACAGATTGTTGTTCATGCCTTTCTCAGACTAAAACTTGCAAACGACCGACTGAACCTGAAGCAGAAGTGTGTGTTTGTTCACCAAAATGTATCAGCTCCTGATGCCAGTGAAAGATGATACAACAAAGAAAAAAATTTGTAGACATTTTGGATAAAATGACGCAAGAGGCAGCAGGGGAAGAAAATATTGCAGACATCAATGCTTTTAGTCAAGTAATCGATTTTGATAGCGAGGCAAATGTTTGGTATTTTTCCGATCTTTGGTATGGTGATCCACCAATGGCCCCGGCAAATCCGGGTTACAGTAAATGTGTGACTAGAGTTAAAGACGCATTGTTCTCTGATTCGTCAATGACGCAGAGAGAAACATATTTAACAATTACTGATACCATTTCACGAATTGAAGATTTGTGGATCGGGATTTTAAAAGATGACTTCGTTTTCAGCTTTAGAAACAGTTTGGAAGTAAAAGCGTACAACAGTATGGAGCGACAATGCCAGAGTTTAACCTGGACATTAGAAAAGTACGTCCTGGAGTTTATAAGGTCCGAGGCAAAAAGCATGCTTGTAAACTGTCTGAATGATAATGATTTAGAAAATGCTTTTTCAAACATTGTTACTCGAGTTGCCATCGAAATAGAACAACAAGTGACAAGTTTATGTAACGATCTAGATTCATTTGTTGAACGAAGTACACTGAAAGATGTCATGATTCAGTGGACCCAGAGTAAGAAAACCAGATTTAAACTTCTAGCAGAAAATCTTGTCCTCAAAGCAAAAACTGATATCAGCAACACTAAAGAAGAAATTAAAATCCAGAGGTTGAAAATAACTGAACAAACGAATCACGAAAGGGAAATTAACGAACTTGCAACAAATCTAGCTGTCAAAATGCAGGGAAAAACTCCCGACAGAGATAAATTAGAAGGAGATTTTAATCAGTTCTGGAATTCTTGGATTAATCAGTTGGGTCTAAAAGATGACATCAAGTTTTGTTCTATTGCCGATCAGATTGAAAATCTCTTATATGACAAATTCCCATCTGATGCAGCATTCTTTAAGGGTAAATGGTTCAAGGCAGACCCATCATACGACCATTTAAGTAAACTTGAAGGAAGTATAAGCGCGCATAGAATAATGCCAACCGAACATTTCAGCCGTCTTTCTGGTTTGTTTGGATTTGGAAAAGAAAAGACCGACAACTGTAGGAATCAAACTGTGGATATAATTAATCAAACCTTTCGAAAAATTGATTCAAGGTTATTGGAACTCTATTCACAAGATATTAGGTTCGACATGTCATATGTCACGGAAATAATGAATATAATCGTAAATGACATCGATGACCACAATGATCATATCACGAATGACTATAAATTTAATCTACTTCCACCGTTTAGGGCTATGATTGTGAATCACGTTGCTATGCATGTTTCAACTTTTTTTACGAAATTGAATGAGAGGTACAATAAAAAACACAGCCCTAAAAGTCAGATTGAAATGTACAAAGGAACTGCATTGGCTTTGTTTATAAACTTAGTAGAACAAAAGACTGAAGACGTAATAGCTGCTGGGTTCTTTAAGGAAGCAATGATAAAAACTATAGTTGAACATGTAACCGAATTGTTGCCAATAGACATCCAAGAAAATATTTTGCTCTTGTTCAGCAATGCAAAATTTAGTTTAATGAAGGATATCATGGTTTACTTGGCAAATGCTAATAATTTTGAAGAGTACAAAGCATTTATTAAAGATCCGACCACTTTCGCGAAAACATGGATAACAAAGCTTACCAATGAAGTAATGTTCGAACGTAAGGGAAAAGTGGAAACGAAATATGCAGATTTGGCAAAGAGTAGAGTACATCAGATATTTTGCCATTTGAGGGAAAGTATACAAGAAGCAAATGAAAATTGCACTAAACCAGGACATTCTAATGTTAAACACTGGATCGACAACTTTCTGAAACATGTTGCGGAAACGAATTATTTACCGTTGTCAAGTGACATTCTTATACATGTCCAAAGTAGAAAAGTTTCAGATATCGGCAATTTTTCGAAAATGTTACTCGATGACTTGAAAAATACAGAAAGAACAGTCTTAAGGACTTTCCAGGCAACTAATGGAAGTACAGTACAGTGGAATGAAAGTCCTATCCCAAAAATTATGAATCGTTTATGGGGATGTGAGGCCAAATGTATGTTCTGCTACGAACCATGTAAAAATACTGATAAAGATCATGCCAGCCTTGGATTTCCACATCAGTGTATACAACACAGACCTAAGGGAATCCGGGGATTCTCCTGGGTTCGATCAGACAAACTTGTAGTCGATTTCTGCAATTACAGCGTATCAACAGAGAATATGTACAAATGGCATAAAGATGATGAAAGAGAGGAATGGAAATACTACAAAGATTACAAGAAACGTCATCCTGACTGGGATATTTTACCTTCGTCTGATGTTTCAAGATACTGGATGTGGGTTGTTTGTAAATATCAGCACGAATTTGTGAAAATGTATGGCATAAAACTCCCAGATGTACCAGCACATTGGTGGAGTATTACTAAGGAGCAAGCAATAGAAAGCATATCAAGCACGTCCTAGACTGGATGCCGTTTTTGCCTATTGAATTTCTTGCCTCATATGCAATATCATGAATTCAGCTTAAATTAACCATTATTTAACACATACTGGAATTTTGCGTTAAACACTTAAATTGTTTAGAATATTATTTCGATAAAAGGCTGTTTTTAAATGCATGCCTATTTGGTCAAAACCTGACATGGTACAAGAAAAAAATATGTCTGTTTTGAATGGGGATTGACGTCACGGAGACGCCAATTATTGAAGATGTTTTTTGATAATAAAAAAAAACGCTCGAAAAACATGAACTTAATTTTGTTTGATGCGACATAGATATCCACGGACAACAGGCGTTTATTTTGTGAGAAAAAAAAATATTGTTTAGGATGAACGTATGCTCACCATTGTTTTTTTTATAGACTAGAGAGATGTACTTCAATCTAACAAGTGAAATACTGTAAATTCATTATTGTATGTGGGGTACTAATTTTCGTGGGTGAATTGTTAGTGTTTGACAAAATTCATATTTCATACAGACTTGAAAACATAATTTGATAAAAACTCACAATCAAGCATCCATAGTAAAGCAATTTTTCACCAATCAACGAAAATCGTCATGAATAATGAAACCATAGTTACCAGTAGCGATAAGGTTATCCTTTTTAAGTTCCAAAAATGTATTACTGATCGGTTTAGGTGTATTAAGATATATTTACAAATATGTGATAAAAAAAATTAATTCAAATACAAAATAAAAATCAACTGTAATATATATATATATAGACACAACTAATTCGCTGGAACGATTTGTTATAGTGTTATTTTTGTTGTTGTCAAATTTGAAAATTTATTCATTTAATACCGTTGTTACTAAAAAAAATAGGTCTGTTGAAGACGGAACGTATGATTGTGTGCCAGTGGCCAGTGTTCGTCCGTCCGTACGATGTCTCAAATTTGCTTTAACCAATTCTCATATAATATAAGACAACATTATGATTGACGGAAGAAAACACCGTTTTCATTTTGATTTTTTTTGCTTTGTAATTACAGAGTTACGAGATTTTAATCGTTAGATTTAATTATATTTTCACATATAGCACACTAACTCAAGTATGCCAGGATTGCTTTTCCTAAATTTTAAAGTATTATTGGAATTAAAAAGAAAGCTCCCTTTGGATTTTTCAAATTTTATGGTTTGTCGTTTCAGAGTTACATGACTTTACGTGTCAACACAGTCAAATATAAGTTAATGTTTTACATGAAGTACCACATCTTGAGTTTGCTTTAATTGATTTCCTTGACACTTGATATAAATGTTGGAATTAGTAAATTTTACACAATGTTCGATTTAAAAAAAAACTCTTGGGTCGTTTTTGAGTAATAGAACCCTGACCGTCTGATAAAATAAAAGCATTTTTTAAAAGTCTTGCACTAGGATCAAATTACTACAATTCTAATTTTGGAATGGTTAATGTAGACTTGCTTTTGATTTTGAAAATGTTCTGGTTTTCATTCCAGATGTATGGGACTTTTATCAATCATATTTAACGCAATATTTTATATCTCTAAGGATGTCCACGTGTATGTTTATCTATAGAGCCCTCTTGTTTGCTTCTGACAAGATGCTTTCTAAATATCCCATTTTATTTTTGCAACAATTTCAATATGCGCACTGAGGGTGTATTGGCACAACTGTTTATTTCAACTCTTACTAAAACGCATAGGATCAAGTTTTGTCGTATTAATCATCTGACAAGACTAAATATATTCAAAAAATGGTAAGAAGTGAGTTTGTAAACAATAAAAGAAAAAAGAAGAAATCAGGGACCACATACACAATTGGTTACTTTTTTTTTAAAGATTGTAACAATGAACCGTATAACATGCACGAGATCTATTGAACGATACTAGATTTTCTACCAATCACATTTAGTATCGATTCTTATTATGGTTAATTATATATGTTAGTCTGGATCTTCAAATGGCTGATATTCTCCCGTCAGTGTTTTATATAAAAAAATCTGAGAATATCAAGGGCGTAGCTGGACTAAAAGAAAGTGCAATCATAACTAACGCCGAGCGGAGCGAGGCGAAAAATTTTTTTGGACCATTTTATGCAGAAAATGATATTTTTTTTCGGGCATTTCCCAATATGCCATGCTTATGAAATTCACATCACTCCTTCATGCCCAAACTCCTATTTTGTAAATACTTGTGGACTTTATTAGTGATTCGGCAAGGGAGACGGGGGCTATGGACCGCTCAAAGTCCCAAGCTGGTCCAGGGTAGCACTCTAGTCGGGGATCCAGGGCAGCACCCTAGACGGAGGTCCAGGGAAGCGAATCCCCCGGAAGCTCCGGGCATATGAGTAATTACAGTGACTGCTTTGAACATGAAAAATACCCTATCTGTTTCTTACTTTACCAGATTTTTATGAAACGATAGTAAAATTCTAGTGAGTTCCGTAATTTGCTAAATTATATCAAACGGGAAGATCAGGAAGAGTCGACAACCGTCCGAAGCGTTAATCAATAGAAGGGCAATCAATGGACACATGACAAACCCGGGGAACAGATAAGACACAAAAGGACAAACAAAAACATTCAACATTGAAAACTAAATACAGATGAAAAACACGGACCCCGAAAAAAATGTGGCGACATCCGGTGCTCCGGAAGGGTAAGCAGGTCCTGCTTCTTGCAAGACACCCGTAGTGTTTCTCACGAAGGTAATTTTCAAATCAAAGGAGAGGTTTCTACAACAACGGTAGAAGGTAATTTGAGACACAGATACCCCAGGTGAATTAATAGTCTTTTGAACGAACGGACAATGGGAATACAAAATCGAACGGCCACTTTTAAGTCTTGAATTATAAGTAGAAAATATAAATCTATGATGTTTTCAAGGTGATTGTATTGAGCCTATAATATCAATATCCATTTCTCTGTGAACATGTATGATAGTCTGTCCTGTACCATGGTTGAACGGAGATAAGTTTTCAGTCGCCGTAATGCACTAAATGACCGTTCAGTAGTTGAACTAGTTGAACAGGCATTGTAACTAGGATTGAGAAGATTGCAGATATTGAAGGATATACATGTAGTTCCTTATTAGTCACTGCTAGAGACGACATCAGAGATTTTTTGCAAGTACAAACATCGCCCGACACGATAATCCGTAAAAACTAAAGACTATCCGTAATTCAATTTCAGAATTATTTTTTTTTTGTGAAAAATATGTGCAAGCAAATGATTTTTTGCGTAAAGGCAGCTACGCGCCTGAGAGAAGTGGTTCAGCCGCATGATATTTATCAAGTGTTATTTTCATTTTTTAAAAGGTATCATAAGTGTTCCATTTATAAAAAATCTAGTAATAATTTGATCTTTATTGGACTTTGAATATATAAAAAATCTGCAATTATCTTATTCAAGTTATGGTGGCCGCTATGTTTTTGTAGCGAACGTGTTTAGATGAAATGTTATTTTTTCAAGTAAAGATTTTTTAACATTTAAACTGGTGCTTTTTGTCACCTAACCGGAGGAAAACACCAGTCAATAATTTTTCTACATTATATGTAAATTAGCACTTCTCGTAAAATTGTTGATTTTTTTTTCAACATGCCCTGTATTGTATTAGTATTTCATATTTAACATAATGGTATTGAGGTCCTGAACTTAGTATTATTTAAAAAATCTTTGAAGCTCCTTTATGCAAATGGCATTTATATACACACATATTTATGTCTAAGTATTCCATATTTAACACAATGGTCTTACTTAACTGATATAATGGACTATAAATATTTGTAGTAGGGATTTTTAAGGGCATATGTTTATTCGTGACTTCATGTATGAATAACAAGTTTGTAATAAATTTTAAAATTAGATTTGGTATCTATTTCTTAAACTGTCATTTTATGAAGGGTTTTCTATACATTTCACATATAGTGACATTTTACCTACATTTTTTTATTTTCTAAAACAAATTCCGCTTTTCGGCAATTTCATCAAAAAATATATATGTTGGAGAAAATACCAAGGAAGAAATCAAGACCCATAAGTCAAAGAAAAACAGACGAAACCACGCTAAAATAAAAGACCAAATTTTATACCTGGCACGTTTCATCTGGTTCGACAATTTAGTTTCTCCTGGTGAAGCTGTGTACGATATTGATACGATATCGATTCCATATCGACATTTAAAAAATACTTCATGATGTTCTCTATTCAAATCATATACACTGTAGTTTAGTTTATGTTCTTCATTAAATTTTGCAATTTAGAAGTGAAAAAATAAGGATATGTTGTGCAATGAGACTACTAAAAAGTATTAAAAGTTTCTTCAACTGACAGCAAATAATGTTCCAAATGTCTATCTGCCACAGTTATCTATATAAACAATTCAGTTTCTCCAGGTTAGAGTTTAAAAAAAATGTCAACATCAATTCCATATCAACATTAAAAGAAATTTTATTCACAATTTGTTTCTCTATTCATTTCATTTAGTTTAGTTTACGTTCCTTCATTAAATGCTACATGTGCTAAGATAAGTGGATTGTGTATGATTTTCAATGAGACGACAAACTAGCAGACACAACATGGATGAGAATGTAAACAACTATAGGTCACCGTACAGTCTTCAACAAGGAGTAACACTAATACCGGCATGACTAAGTCAGGAACCTGATGTTCAGATAGTTGTCGTTTGTTGATGTGGTTCATAAGTGTTTCTCGTTTCTCGTTTTTTATATAGATTAGACCGTTGGTTTTCCTCTTTGAATGGTTTTGCACTAGTAATTTTGGGGCCCTTTATAGCTTGCTGTTCGGTGTGAGCCAAGGCTCCGTGTTAAACATGTTGAAGACCGTACTTTGACCTATAATGGTTTACTTTTATAAATTTTGACTTGGATGGAGAGTTGTCTCATTGGCACTCATACCACATCTTCTTATATCTATGACAAAATGTCAAATATTTCTAGTGGATAAACAAACTATCTGATTTATGTATAAATGATAAATGAAAATCAAATATGACAGACAGCGACCGATGACAACTACTGAACCCAGATTAGGGTCAGTCACATTGAGGATGTGGCGAGGTTGAACATGTTTATGAGCAATAACCCGTTCCCTTAAAAAATGAAAAAAACACGCTATAAATTTAATGCGTCCGAGGCGGTTTTCTGGATTTACCTTCATCAGGAACGCTCAAAGCCGAATGTTTGAAAGCCGAGGATGTATAAAGACCGAAACAGTTGAAGAGCTATATGACCAAAGGTATAAAGCTGGGACGGTGGTGTAGCATCAATACAAAAATACAAAATGTAAAAATCTGTATTAAAGTGCTTGACTTAACAGATCCAAAGAAAAAAAAAGTAATAGACAAATCACAAAGTACACTTCTAAGTAAACTCAAATAAAGTTCAAATCTTATTTCAACCAATAAATAAACCATGTTTTCCGTGTTTGAAATATGAATCAGTTCACGTCCCATGGATTTCTATTTTACACTGTTAGTCATATTTGTGTTGTATTTGTTTGTTACCCTATTTCACCCCTAGTTATTAAAATGCAAACGCTATACAACCAAACGGAATTTGTTTATTAAAGGATACAGTATTTTCGAGGATCAGGAATATGTGTCCAAAAGACACCCTGGCCCCGCACACTTTCACATTAACATGTTCAGTATACCGCAAAATCTGGGTCATACCTTTATTCGGCATAATCATTTTTATTCAAGTAAATACACATTAAAATGAACGAGTGCTAAATTGATATGACAACAACTCATATTAAATTACTTTATTACAAATTTCAACCCGATACGGGACGGACGAAGGAACAAACGATCGTATGGACGTTCAGCTTCGAAACACAATAGCCCCTACCATTGTAGTGGGTCTTAAAGATGACCAATCTTAATGATAAATGGATATAAAGTTAAGCGATTTTGAACTATTACAAATGAAGAGGATCATTAAAAAATATCAACTTGTAGAGCATTTTACATTCATTTTTTGCATTATCAAAATGAGAAAAACATGAACACGTGTAAAGCTACAGTTAGATGAAAAGAATCATGGACAAGTTTAAAGCAACAAGTTCATTTTCCTATACCTACTTATTCCCGCTAGATTTGTGGAAAACTTTGATCAACTGTTAAACTTTAACAGCTTTGCCTAGCAATATGTAAATTTTAATTATTATTAGATAAAATAAAATAAAATTTAAATTTCAAGATCTGCTTGTGTTAGTTTGTCTTGTATACATAAGTAGATTTTATCTGATTGCCAATTATACAACTAAATTTACACCAGAATGAAAAATACGAATGTATTACAACTACAGGCCAGTGTACAGTCTACAATAATAAGCCAAACCCATACCGTATATTAGCTACAAAAGGCTCTTCCTTGACAAAGACCAATGATATGGAAAAAATCAATTCATTCAGATTAGAATGCAAAACGTAAAAAAGATATAGGTTGAACAAAAAGAAGACTCAAAAGCATAGTAAATACATCAGAAAATATTTCAAAAAAATATTCGAGGTGCTTTTTTGATTAGAGACAACTGCTACACCAATGAAAGTTAATATAACGATAAGAAGACGGGTTATGATTGATAATGAGACAACTATCCACCAGAGTTCAAATGACGAAAATATATGCAATTATAGGTTACTATAAGTATGGTATTACAAATAGTCAAACAGCGATGAAGTCAATGCTTGGAATTATTAGGAATGAAAAGAAAGGAAGCACATTCAAGAAAAGTAAATGTAGTTTTTGAATTCTTACTTCAATAGGAGCCGACCAAACAAGTACATATAGTTTGTGAAAATAAAACAACCCAAAACAAAACAACAAAGTAAAAAGACCGTATACTGATGTTATACACTTAAACAAAGTGTACATGTGTAACTTACATCTAGCACAGCGTCCCTATATCATTCTATCGGATAGTCTATATTGCAATTTATTTATATGGGAACTCTTCAAGGTTTCTAATAGGCAATTGTTTTCAAACATTTTGGCCTCGAGCATGAAAGAATTGAATTGAATGTCTAAATGGACATCTGGTGCCGTAGAATTGGTTTCATTTAATGTAATTACTCATACAATTTGGTTGATATCTCCGCAAGTATATTTTAGTCCCATGGGTATTACTAGTCATGTCGCTCAGTAATTCTGTACTTGCATGAACATATGGATAATTAATTTACTAATTTTAATGTTATCCAACCGCGGGTTTTGACAGGGTTAGTTTTTCTGTGTTGTATTTTGGTACTTTTTTGTCTTTAGTTTTTCGTCTTTTCTTAGTTGTTTCATTTTTGTCATGGTTTTGTAAGTTTCTCATCGACTTATACGTTTTGTATGTCCCTCTGATATATTCCATCTGTTTTAAAAATCATTTCGTTTAAAGAAATGTATCTCCCTCGTGCATTCATTGTAGCAGTGATTCCTCTACCGTGTTGGACAATACTTCTTCAACATTTCTATTAGGTTTTATAAATATTTTGGCCTCGTTCATCTTCGATGAGACATACGCTGCCAAAATGTACATTTGTAAAAATGGAACCGTTTAAAGAAACTATACTTTTAAAAACAGGACACTGTAACACAAGTCAACAGATATTCTGTATTGTGATCAAGTTTGATAAGGGGACGACCATTTGATATTCTGGGGGGGCCAGGAGGATTTGTTTTGGATCGGTTATTTATTTTTGTAAACTAAGAAGACAGATTATCTATTTTCTGCACTATTGAAGCAAGATTTTTCATTTTCATTAAAGCAAGGGACTGATTATTTATTTTCACAACTATATTTATAATATTCGAAAATATACAATTTTTAAATTATTTGTTTATTATAAACAATACATGTATAGTCAAGTCATTATGTACCATTTAATCAGAATTAATTATTATCCTCTGCAGAAATGAATCTTCTATATTCCCCAATGCATATACATGTATTATAAAATTGAGAATGGAAATGGGGAATGTGTCAAAGAGACAACAACCCGACCACAGAACAGACAACAACAGAAGGTCACCAATAGGTCTTCAATACAGCGAGAAATTCCCGCACCCGGAGGCGTCCTTAAGCTGGCCCCTAAACAAATATATATACTAGTTCAGTGATAATGGACGTCATACTAAACTCCAAATTATACACAAGAAACTAAAAGTAAAAATAATACAAGACTAACAAAGGCCAGAGGCTCCTGACTTGGGACAGGCGCAAAATGCGGCGGGGTTAAACATGTTTATGAGATCTCAACCTCCCCTATACCTCTAGCCAATGTAGAAAAGTAAACGCATAACAATACGCACATTAAAAGTCAGTTAAAGAGAAGTCCGAGTCCGATGTCAGAAGATGTAACAAAAGAAAATAAACAAAATGACAATAATACATAAATAACAACAAACTACTAGCAGTTAACTGACATGCCAGCTCCAGACCTCAATTAAACTGATTGAAAGATTATGTCTTCATCATATGAATATCAGGCACAATCCCTCCCGTTAGGGGTTTAGTATCATACCATCATAAAATATATGAGAAGAGCATAACCCGTGTCATGCCAACAACTGGTTTTTAAATAAATGTGTTTAGTTCCGATGCAAAGACCCTATAAGTGAATCAATATTAAAGCCAAAATATGCAATCTTTAATGACCTGACAACAGTATCGTAACTATATCCCTTCTTAATAAGTCTATTTAAAGGTTTTGTTAGCTTCTGAGGTGAATACTGACATTTTAGTGCTTTATAAAGAATATTACCATAAAAGATTGGATGTGAAATACCTGAACGTATAAGAAGTCTGCATACACAGTATTAAAGTTTGGTTGTAACTAAGGCTCTTTTAAAAGTATTGGGAAACATGTGTCGCCGAGCGGAGCGAGGCAAAATTTTTTTTAAGGGTTTTTGAACCGCTGAAGGCCTAAGAAGCTATAGAACAAATGATGCAAAATCATGCTTTCTGGGTGTTCCCCAGACCCTTTCTTAAACTGAAAATGCAAGTTCTGTTTTAATAATTTTTTGACAATATTTTGGTCTCAAAGCAAAATCACGTTATAGATTCAGTGTAAGACTTAAGTTTCTAGGGACAACATCAAAAGACAAATATGCATGATAAAGCAAAAATGTAATTCACATAGTTAAGTCTGTGGCTGCTGTGTTTTTTTAAACTCATGATCAAATTAATAATAAAATTACTAAATTACAAAATGAATGCAACACTAACAGAATACAGAAGGGCAATCAATGAACAAAAGACAAATAAATAAGAAACATTGATCCCGAAAAATCAGGGGCTACGTCTGAGGGAGAACAGAACTTGCTTCTTGCAAGGCACTCACGGTGAACACAATTTGATATGGAGACAAGCGTTTGGTTTTGAAATTTCCTACATGAGGCATTTGTCTCAATGTAGTTACGGCCCTGATTTAATAAAAGTGAGGTAAGTGTTCCTGAGACAATTAACCTCAAATTAAATGAAACCAATTTTCTGACATTTCAAGTATATTTAAATAATATTTATACTTTTATTATTAAAAGATATGGGAAGTGTTTCCCGATTTTTTTTTTTGGAAAAAAGATGAATTTATGAAGAATCTGGTGCCATCTCATTCTTTCGATTAGACCTGCTGAGTTATTTATTTTCAATACATTGCAAGTCAGGTAATTTATTTTCAAACTACCACAGAACAAACCATTTATTTTTGTGATTATCAAGGCTGAGTTATTTATTTTCAAAATCCTCCTGGCTCCCCCCAGAATATCAAATGGTCGTCCCCTAAGCAACGATAAATGGTGAATTATGTTTTTGTTTATTTATTTAAAGTACAATTTGTGTTCCTGTTTTTTGTTATAAAAAGATTTAAAAGATGAAAGACAGAAATCGAACAACATAACAAATCTCACACATACACAAACAAAATTAATATTGTCAACGTTATGCTCTTTATCAATGGAAAGGCGCCTTTAACATATAAAATGTCTCAAATTGGCCAGAACTGAGATGAAGCTTTAAATGAATAAAAAACCGATACTGAGTTTGCAAATTTTAGTATTTCGAATGGTAATAAAGTTTTCAGGCAGTAAATTGAACAAGAATACGTATCATTGTTACTTCATGTCTTAAGTTGGACGCGTACTACTGGGTTGGTGCACTTAGGAACGAAACGTCAACAAATAATGCCATCGACCCAGTGTTTGTTGAAACTCGCCAAAGATTCTTGTTCTTATTTAATAACTGAATGCTTCTTTTTGTAAATTCATTGGGGTATAAAAGCGTTGACCGAAGTACATTTTGTATGAAGCGCGAAAGCGCTTAATTCTAAATATGTTCACACGGTCAACGCTTTTACAACCCTGTGAAACTTACTAAAGATGCATTCAATACTTATAATTTACATTTTTTCGCTATGATCATGAAAACTCGATTACTTTCAAGTTTTTTTCTTTTATTAACCTATGCACTTTATTGTGGAAATGTGTGTCATCATGAGATTGCTGTTAGCCAATCAAAATACTGTATTATAATTAAACATACATCTAATTTAATTTTGTCAAATTAATGAATTGACTTTTCCATTCCTATACTATTATGAAAGAAAGAAGTCCGAGCGAGCGACACTTTACTTATTTCTATCACTTTTGAATGATTCAATTAACTTCATTCAGCAGTAAAAATAACCTAATTACAATATAGATCCTGTGCCTTAGCTCATTTTTAGAATCTGCCTGTTGATCATACTGCAGTAAAAATATCACTGACCTGCATATAAGTTATAACATGCATGATGCGATAAATTGACTTCTTTTGATAATTAAAAATGATGGTGATGCATGGGCGTTGAGTTATAGATATTTCATATCTTTTGGATAGTTTTGTGGTGTTTCGTAAATTATACCATAGCTTTTTGTTGAAAGCCCCGGCCTTAACCTCACGAGACCGAAGGTCGAGTGAGGTTGCCGGTGGGGGGGGGTGGGGGTGTTTCAACAAAAACTATGGTATAATTTACGAAACATCGCAAAACTATCCAAAAGATATGAAATATCTGTTTTAACCTATAGCATCTTTTAATGTTTAAAATTTTATACTTCATATATTTTTGTATGTTTAATTTAAAAATAATTTTGATAAGAATCAGCTAAATAACCCTTTTCGGGTCTTACACACAAAGCTCCGCCTACTTTCTTAAATAAGCACGGGATTCTGAAACCGCGGGAATATCACAGTTAGACCTGAATTTTCGACACCGAAGAATGCACAATTACATTGGTGGCGGATAACGTTACAGATCTAGACGAAAACATGGCGAAGGAATTAGATTTTCTGGATACGGACGCAAGATAAGTCACAGATTTTCTGATATTTTGAAGCTCTCTTGAATCCCAGATTTAGGGTTATTCTTTATTTATTTTATCTCAACGATCGAAATGTTTAATTGTTTTTATTATTAAGGATTATGTACCTTTGTGTTGATTCAATGCTAAACATATGGAAATTTTATAGAAAATCCACAGTCTTTCCATTTGTACTCTCATATTTGGCAATTCGGTGCTTGATAGACAGAGGATTATTGCATGGAGTGCTAGCAATGATTTCCTTAAAACAAGTTCATAAATTTAGATTGGTTAAAACAAATATAAATATGGACCAATTCAAGTACGCCTTCTAGGGTGCGCTCGACTTCATTGACTGTTTAGGACTTTTTAAACAATTAACGCTAGCACATCATAGAAAAACAAGTGAGTAATCTATGTTTAAAAATCTCTGTATTAAAGTCTGTGGATTTTTTACCAAAATCTTGGTTTTATTTTCCACAAAATCCTCTTTTTCTCTTAAATGCAACGAAACAATAAATAATAATGCTTTGCACGAAGTTATCCCTTAGTATATGTACAATATGACCCATCTCTATTATTCATTATCTTTGCTGTTTTGAGACTATTGCAGTTTGAAAATTTCGTAATTCACATGGCTACAGAAGGGGTCATAAACCTTAATTTTTAATAACGAGGAAATTAATTTCACCCGAGTTTTTAAAGTCGTACATTAATTAAAAAGGATTTCAAAATGATCACGATTATAATCACATGTTGATTATAGGTTATTTATATAAAAAGTTGAGCATTTTGAGTAATCAGTTGCTATCTAATTTTAACGGTCCAACATTATTGTTATAAAAAGTCTAATGTATATATCATTAATATGAAGCTCCTTAAAAGGGGCGTGACCCCTTTTCCATCCCCCTTAAAAAAAAGCCTCTGCAAATTTAAATCTAGACACGTAGCTGTACAGAGGAGCCTATGAGGATACAGTCTAAGTATAAATTTCAATAACTGAAAATCAGCTGATATTTTCAAGTAACATATATTTTTTAAACTATTCGTTTGGTTGTTTTGAGAGGGAATTTTTGTTTATTTTAAAATATAGGACAACGGAGTTGGTGCACGTGGGTTCGATTCCCACCCTAGGCATTCATTTAAATCGGCTGGTGCAAAGCGGGCAGTTTAGCTTAGTGGCCCCGCACCGACTCTGTTGTTCTTGTCACAATGTGTCAAAAAATTCAAGAGACCAACGCCAGGTCTCCCTATCTTTTTCTTTTCGAAGACCATATCCAACAAAACCATGGTATAAATTATATACAATTATTATAATTGTGAAAATTATACCATAGATAGCTATGGTTTAATTTTCGGTTATTGGGATTTATACTCTTGTTGCATTCCCATAGGTTACATTGTACAGCTATTGGTTAAAGAAAGAATTAAATACATATCTAGGACGATGATATTATAATGTATTTTGAATGTAAACCCTGTTTTAAACTAGACCGACACGCTGCGCCTGAATATTAACGTGCTAGTTCACAAGGTGACAGTCCACATGGAAACATGTCACCCTACGCAGACACATTATTCCGACTTCAAGCCGTCCAGTCTTTGCGCTTACTCCTAAATGCCGTAAGCTTAGCGGAGAAACACCAAGTACCAATTTTAAAGTCTTTGGTTTGACATTGCCAGAGTTCGAACACACGACCTTCTAGCATTAAATGCGAGCACGATACCATGACACAACCGTGGCAGTAAAGAATAGTGTTTCATTCTAGGTAATACAGTGTTTAATATCTGACAACAATGCAATAGTTCTCTATCCTTTAACAAGTTTAACAATATATACCATTCTCTGCTTGATAAGAGTTTTCTTATTAACCATATCACGTCCATATCATCAATTGATCAATATCTAGAAAACCATTTCCTTACTTCTTAACTATAAATGTTTACTTGTCATGACAGACCTTTCACCTACACCTTGGCTTTCAACATAGTTTAAAATCCTACGGGTAGTAGACATTTGCGGAAACTGTTATACACCTACGATTAGGATTACACTTACAGGTAGCGTTTCAAAGTGTAAATATAAACCGTCGGTTCAAAACAAAGACTAACTCCTATGATGTTTTTCTATAGTTGAACAACGGGATTTCAACGAAATCGGTAAAAAATGGCTTCTTGGCAGCTGGAGGTGGAATCTAGTGGTGAAAAGACAACTCGGACCAGTTTAAAACACTTGTCAGACCAGTGGCTTTTCGTGGGTTTTACGTTTAATATAATTTTGTTTGTTTTTGTCTAGATTTGTTTTCTTCTCAGTTTCCCCTAACCTACCATCTTAGCTAGCTGTGACAACTTGTCAGTTTGATGAATTTCATTAAGTTCTGTTACTATAAATTGTTTTATGACTGTCTAACGAGATCAATTAGAAATATAAAACAACAAATATCTTTCAATGCAATGAAAATATAAAGCATATATATATTCGTCTTTACATTTACGAGCCCGTGTTGTAATAAATGATCCTAGAAATCTTTCAAGATGGCTGAAATGTCTTTTACCGTCATGCGCCAAATGGTAATTTTCAACTATCGTTAGCGTCAACTGGTTCAATTTATATTGTGGTTTGTCAAATTATCCTTATTTGTCAGAGGTGTCAATTATTTAAACGTTACCGTTATAATAATTGGAAAACATATATCATGATTCGTCAAAATCAGTTGATTTTTTTTTATCGTCATCGAGAAATGAACAATATGTTTCTTTGTGGAGTTTTTGTGGACTTTTATTTGTATTTTCGTCGTTTTAATTTTGCCCACGGTGGGGTCTTTTTTCTTTACTTATGGGTTCTAAATGCCCCTTTTCATCGTTTTCTTTAAAAAAAAATAAAAGTAACTTGAGTTGCATTAAACATATACATTTTAAATTAAATCAAGCATTTCAAAGTATAGATCCCCAAGAATTTCGTTTAAATATTCTTAAAGCACCCAAGTTGTCTTTTAAAGTACGCGGATGTCTGTGAACCCAATTTTAGATTTATTGCAAGTCAAAGCACGTAAGTTGTCTTTTAAAGTACACGGATGTCTAGCTGTGAACCCAATTTTAGATTTATTGCAAATCAAAGCACCCAAGTTGTTTTTTAAAGTACACGGATGTATGTGAACCCATGCAATTCAAGATTTATTGCAAGTCAAACAATTTTTTTAAACGATGATTTTTGTTTTATATTTCTTTAAATATAAACATAATAAATTAGTAATATGTTATCACATAAAATTATATTACTTCATTCTTGACTTAAATGCTCTTTGCTTGTATAGATATTTGAATGCACACGAATATTAAGTGGATCCGAATCTTAATCAAACACATAACACATCATTTATAACGAGATATTTTCATATTTCATTAGGAATAAATTATAAGCTGATACTTTAAAAAAAAAAAAAATCGCCAACGCGTTATTTACTACGTCAAAAACACGTCAAAAACAGTAGAAAAATACCGTTTATATTATTTGGCAAGATTTAAACGTTATTGTCAAAACAAACATTCACTATTTAAGTCGTTTAGGAAGCAGTTGTTTGTGGATACATAAGTGTTATCGTATAAAAGACGAACAACTCCTTTTTACAATATACCGCTCGCATTTTTAAAGCGATTGGAACTATTAATACGGAAAATGAAAAAAATATTAGTGTATTTCACGCATTTATTTTATTTTCCTCCTTATGAAGAATACAGGTTAACCATCATGGCAGCTTTACCTGCCCTGATGCAGACTCCACCAGATGTTATACACATTTCATTCGTCGTCCGATTCTAACCCTGGTAGTCCTAGCTTGACCAACGACTTATCTTTTACAATCAGGGAAATATTATAGGCAATGATGTACACTTTTGGAATGGGAGAGATGTGCTTACTCGTTTTGCAAGCAACCGATATTCCTTTTATAAGTGAAACTCCTGAAATGTTACTTCAAATTGAAGCGGATGTTAATGGTCTCTTAAGACAGAGAACCGGTCGGGATCATAAGCTTTCCCCGGGATTCACATTTGTTGTGACCATACGTTTCTGCATTTGTGTGTCGTCAAAAAGACTTATTTACATGATAAAAATATTATTTTTTTATTTTACTATGTATCTCAATTGGGATTTTTTTTTTTAATTTTGGGAGGACCCCTTGTTTTTCGTCAACTGTAATCGTAAATCTAAGTGTAATCATAGGTATAGACCTAGTTTCCGCAAATGTCTAATAACCTCGACCCTAGCATATCATTAATTGTTTGAATATCTTTAGTATTGTTCATTTTTTAATACATTATTTATAGCTGGATATTACGTCTGCATTATAGAGTTTATATATTCCATAATATGGAAAGCCTCAGCTGTCATATATTAGAGATTTACAAAACGTTATGCTGAAGCTTTAAATGTAAAGTTAAGACAGCGTGATGTTGAATTGAGTCATCAAAATGCTAACTCTAAATTACAATATGCTAAGTTGAATCTGCGCAATGTTGACTTGCAATGACAAGTGCTTTAGTCGTGATAGTATAATGATAAGTCACGATGTTGTGATGATATGCCAAACACACGTTACGTTGAGTTTAAAGTACATGATGTGAAGTTGACGTTGCATGATGTTAGCTTGCAGATGGATAATGCTCGGTCATCCACTTCGATTGCTATGATAACAAATAAAATGAATAGCTAAAATGTATGGTGCTGACTTGTTATTAATAAATGTTGAGCTGAGATAGTACGATGTTATATCATTGTGATATTGCGATAGGTCTATCATGCAATCTGTTGATTTAAAACACCATGATGTACAGTTGAAAGTACATGATGTTAAGTTAAGATAACACGATGGTACACCACTATATTGAAACGAAAGGCCTACCATACAATGTGTTGACTTAAAACTACACGATGCAACGTTGAAAGTACATGATGTTAAGCTAAGATATCACGATGGTTTATCAGTATAATGTCACGATGGGCTTACCATACAATATGCTCACTTGAAACTACACGACGTACAGTTGAAATTTTGTAATGTTGAGCAATGATAGCACGATGTTATATCATAATAATATCACGATAGACTTGCCATACAATATGCTCATTCAAAACTACACGACGTACAGTTGAAAGTACGTGTTGTTCAACTAAGATAGCAAGATGTTATATCATTATGACGTCATGAGAGGCTTATCATACAATGTGTTGACTTGAAACTACACGATGTAAATTTGAAGTAGTTTGGTCTTGACTTGAAACAGTAAAATGTTAAGTTATAAAAACAGAACGTAAAGTCAAAATAAAACAATGATAGGATGACATATACTTGTGCAGAATTGAAGATTTTTGGTGTTGACTTCGAATATAGTACAAATATTAGATCGTTTTATGTTAAATTGAAAGACAATAATGATGCGTAAAACATTACAGAATTGTGTGAATTGAAACTGCAATTCTATGGAAAAGAATGAGGGACAAATCCCCAGGATTTTTTCTTCTTCATTTGCAAGTTGATGAATATTAATGAAAATTAATTCAAGAGGCAAAATGATATACAAAGAAAGTTTTCCATAAATTCATAAAGCAAAAGAATTACCCATCACTATATATTACACTTGAATACAGTTTTGCCGTATATTTTACATGTTTTCTTTGGATTTTTTTTTATGATTAAAAACCAGACTTTTTTTTATGAACAATATTTCAGAAAATATTTATCTATGTTGTGTGTTAATATATACAACATAATATTGTGGCTTTATAAGACTTATGACTGTGAGGGTCAAATTGTACTCATATAAAATCACATCTATGTAAGAGTTATCAGAGAATTTGTATTTACCACTCCCCTTTTCCCCGAAATAAAACATAAGAATCTGGAGTCTTAATCTTAAAAAACAAAGATCAACTGATATGACAAATAATACGCTAAAAGCGTAGGACTGAGAGGGTCAGAGCTATATGAGAATGTGACCCCCGGCCTTGTTAGAGGTATCTGAAAATTTGAATTTTCTTTTCCACGAAATAAAACAAAAGAATCTGGACTTAATCAAAACCGATGCGATTACGATTTCCATAGAATGTCAGAGACGGTTTGTCGACTAGTTCGTTGATTGATTGATTGTTGGTTGCTTAACGTCCAGTGGCAAATATTTCATGCATATTCAGGACGAGCTAGTTCGTTGAAAATTCGGCTAGGCAAGTAAAGTATGTCTTGTAACAAAGCAGGGTTTATTCATATTCATATCACACGTACATGTTCTCGTCCTGATATGCATGTGATATTTGTCACTGTACGTAAAACGCACCCCATTTCCCCGAAATAAAACCAAAAAATCTGGACTTAATCAAAACCGATGCCATTTAGATTTCCATAGATTGTCAGAGACGGTTTGTCAACTAGTTTGTTAAAAACTCGGCTAAGCAAGCAAAGTATGTCTTGTACAGAGCCAAGATTTATTCATATTCATATCACACTTACATATTCTCGTCCTTATATGCATGTAATATTTGCCACTGTACACTAAACAAATACATTATCATCAATTCTTTTTTTTATGAAAAGAGCCTTTTTTAAGCACCTTTATCGATTTGACACCCTAAAATTCATGTTTTTTGGGAGTTCCTCGAAAATTATAACACATTCCTTCTTTATTTGCAAAATCGCCAAGTGACGGGTGCCACATATGAAACAGGATCTGCTTACCCTTCTGGAGAACCTGAGATCACCCCTTTTTTTAGGGTTTCGTGTTGCTCAGTCTTTGGTTTTCTATGTTGCGCTTAATATACTCTTGTTTGGCTTTTGATTTTTTTTCTCTCGTTTATTTCGGCTGATGAGTTTTTGTCATGACATTGTCAGTTTGGTTAAGAGTTTTACTATCCCTTTTGTATCTTTCGCCCTCTTTTATCCATTTTTGTGTATTTTTATTCAGTTTTTTTTCGATTCTCCCCTCCCCCTGAACAGTATAATAGATAAATAATTGAAAACAGAAACCCTTTTCAACAAAAGGAGATCTACAAGTAACTCGACGTGACCGAAATTGTTAATTTCTTCCTCATTAGAGATATTGCCCTTAGGGTAGATCGGGTGTCTTCCGCCATCTTAGATTCTCATATAGCACAACACAATCGGTCTAGATCTAAAAAAAATATACAAATTTTGAGAGAGGAATGTTATTCATATGTAGTACTTTTCATCTTGATGAAGAAAATTATGTGATTTATCTGATTAAAACGACTATTTGTTTTTGAATACAGAACGTTTTTTGCATATTTTTTAAAAACTTTTCCATATAAGGGGAGATAACTCGGATAACATTATTTTTTGTCGGTTTTTTATTTTTTTTAATTTTTTGCCATGGCATTGTCAGTCTGTTTTTATTTTTTGCCATGGCATTGTCCGTCTGTTTTCTACTTATGAGTTTGAAATCCCTTTGGCATATTTCGTCTCTTATGATGGAATGTGTAGGGACTTTATCTATTTTGTTTTGTAGACAGAAAACGAGTCTCGTGATCCCAATTTTATTTTATTTTCTAAAAAGAGAGAGAGAGAGAGAGAGAGAGAACAATTTTTACAGATTTTTGATTTTTTTCTTTTTCTTTGAAAACACATATAGATAGAGAGAAGCTGCAAAGAACCAAGAAGAAAATAAGTGACGGAAATCATTAATTGGCTTCTTATTATAAGTTATAGGGGTCATTGTCCATTAATGACTTTCCCAATTTAAAAAAAATAAAATATTCTCCGAGTGGATATATAGATAAACCTGGGCACTATCTTACTTGGTGCTGGAAAAATGGTTGGCACTGCTGTAAATGATGTTTTTTTTTTTTTTTTTTTTTTTTTTAGAAAGTTGACGATTTAGACTGGAGGCTCTAGGTCAAATTTCATTAGGTTTCATAGACTTCATGTATGAGCGAAAAGTATACAACAGAATCTACCATACTTTATGTTTGGGTAGGCCCCATGCAGTAGGATTCTTCCACCTATCAATTCATCCATATGGATACATTCGAATTTTAAAGATTATTATTCAATCAATAATTTCATTATTTTGTTTGTTTTTTTTTTTTTTTTTTTTTGGGGAGGTCACATTTTTACAGTTCTACTCTTTAGCGTATCATTTATCAGATCTGTTGGGTTTATTTTTAGATTAAGTCCATATTATTTTCCTTTATTTCGGAGAAAAGGGGGCGGTATTAAATTAAAATTATCTTATAACTCTGACACGGATGTGGTGTTATAAGCTTTAATTTTAGTAGATTATTTCCCAGAGCATTTGAATTTTGTTAGAGGAGATAACACAGATTAAGGCATAAGACTTTGTATTTCCTGTCAGTGTATCGTGTAAAAGGAATTTATACGAGAAAAAAAAAAAACTAATCACATGAGGATTATTATAAAAAGTCGTTTAATCTTTACAAAAATTAACAGTTACAAAGCTTATTATGCAAACGCCTTATGAATAAACGGGAATGTGGGTTATGCATAACTGGGACAGCAATCAAACGACGGAAAAAAATCAAAAGACATAGTGAGGGTAACACATTAAACAGAATTCATCAAAGAATTGTCGTTAAAATCGAATTCTTAAAAATAACGAAAAACATTAAGTTATGACAATTACCGACGAGGTTCCTGACTTGGAACAGATACACGGAAATATGATTGCCACAATATTATGTTGTATATATTAAGAAACAACATACTAGTAGATAGATATATTCTTAAATATCATGGTTCATCAAATAAATTCTGACAGATTTTGTTTTTTTGATCCCAAAATTTGCATAAAATCCTAACAAAACATGTAGAATATGAAAAACTGTATTCAAGTGTACTGTATAGCGATGAGTAATTATTTTGCTTTATGAATTTACGGAAAACGTTCTTTGTATATCATTTTGCCTAGAGTTAAATTTCATTAATATTTATTAACTTGCAAATGAAAAAAAAAATCCTGGGGATTTGTCCCTTGCTCTTTTCCATAGAATTGCAGTTTCAATTCACATAATTCTGTTATGTTGACGCATCATTATTGTCTTTCAATTTAACATAAAACGATCTAATATTTGTACTATGTTCGAAGTCAACACCAAAAATATCAAATTCTGCACAAGTATATGTCATCCGATCATTGTTTTATTTTGACTTTACGTTCTGTTTTTATAACTTAACATTTTGCAGTTTCAAGTCAAGACCAAACTACTTCAAATTTACATCGTGTAGTTTCAAGTCAACAAACACATTGTTTGATAAGCCTCTCGTGACGTCATAATGATATAACATCGTGCTATCTTAGCTGAACAACACGTACTTTCGACTGTACGTCGTGTAGTTTTGAATGAGCATATTGTATGGCAAGCCTATCGTGATATTATTATGATATTATAACATCGTGCTATCATAGCTCAACATCACATACTTTCAACTGTACGTTGTGTAGTTTTAAATGAGCATATTGTATGGTAAGCCTATCGTGACATTCAAATGATATAACAACATGCTATCTTAGCTTAACATCACCTAGTTTCAACTGTAAGTCATATAGTTTTAAATGAGCATATTGTGTGGTAAGCCTATCGTGACATTCTAATGATATAACAACGTGCTATCTTAGCTTAACATCACATACTTTCAGCTGTACGTGGTGTAATTTTAAATGAGCAAATTGTATAATAAGCCTATCGTGACATTATAATGATATAACATCATGCTATCTTAGCTTAACATTACAAAATTTCAACTGTACGTCGTGTAGTTTCAAGTGAGCATATTGTAGGGTAAGCCCGTCGTGACATTATACTGATAAACCATCGTGATATCTTAGCTTAACATCATGTACTTTCAACGTTGCATCGTGTTGTTTTAAGTCAACACATTGTATGGTAGGCCTTTCGTTTCAATATAGTGATGTAGCATCGTGTTATCTTAACTTAACATCATGTACTTTCAACTGTACATCATGGTGTTTTAAATCAACAGATTGCATGATAGACCTATCGCAATATCACAATGATATAACATCGTACTATTTCAGCTCAACATTTATTAATAACAAGTCAGCACCATACATTCTAGCTATTCATTTTATTTGTTATCATAGCAATCGAAGTGGATGACTGAGCATTATCCATCTGCAAGCTAACATCATGCAACGTCAACTTCACATCATGTACTTTAAACTCAACGTAACGTGTGTTTGGCATATCATCACAACATCGTGACTTATCATTATACTATCACGACTAAAGCACTTGTCATTGCAAGTCAACATTGCGCAGATTCAACTTAGCATATTGTAATTTAGAGTTAGCATTTTGATGACTCAATTCAACATCACGCTGTCTTAACTTTACATTTAAGCTTAAGCATAACGTTTTGTAAGTCTCTAATATATGACAGCTGAGGCTTTTATTTATGAGTAGGGGATGTCATGCTCTTCTCTGCACATCATTACAAAACCTCCATCAATAATACTGAAAAGATATTTTAATGGCAAATAGGAATACATAAAGTAGTATTCCTACTTGCCATTAAACTATCTTTTCAGTACTATAATGTTTTTATTGTGCCTTTATTTTACCAGAGTGACTTATATACATGTTACAGAGGAAGATGAAATAATTGTTCAAATGAGTTTAACCAGTAAAATATAACTAATCTTCATTTGAATTGCTTCCTAACAGAAATATTATTATTATCGACATCCAGCTGATTTGTGATAGAAACTAACGAAGAATACAATTTGTGTATACCAGTCTGGCACATGTGAAGGGTATCTTTAAGAGTTTTACTGAACAAATGGCACGCATTCATGTCTTTGATTCTTTTTTTTATAATCTTGACTAATACTATACGCAGTGGAATACAAATAAGATCACCGTATACTGCTTATTATACTTAGTTGCTTTACTATGAACTTCTAATTTCAGTGTATTATGTTGCCTTCAGAAGTGGTCCTTACTATATTACAAACTGGTCCGAGTTATCTTTAAAAGTGGTACAATTTTTGTTCAAGATAGTCCGAGGTGTCCTAAGATTTGTCCGAGTTGTCTTGGTCCGACACGTCTTTGGTCCGAGTTGTCATGTACATTTGGGAAAGGTAGTGAAGTGGTAACGCGTCCGCATTTGCATCTAGCGTTTTACGTTCGAATCTCACACAGTAAATTTAGTTTTTAGATAAAAAAAAATCTGGTATTATTTTAACATATTTCAATGGGAAAGAATAGCAGAATTATTTACGGGTTCATCATAGACAGCTGTTTAGTCGGATGTCTATACGCATATACTTTTTAGTCTTTTCAATGGGATGTTACATGATTTTATTCAAAGTTCGAGTCTCATTCATATTTTATTCCCATAATTTATTTTCCATGTTTCATTTTTTTTAAATAAAATTCAGTACTGTAGTACCCATTTGAATAAATAATGTTTAAGGAAGAACCTTTCGATATAGATGGTTTATACATGTATACAATTCCAGACGCACGGAAATTTTTGAAAGGTTTAACTTTTGTCAATTGATAACTAAATTGTATTTTCAAAATTATTACTGGTCCATGTTTTAAAAAAATATTTACGGCCGTATGGTATGGCATAGTCGTCGTCGGCGTCGTTAGCGTCATCGTCCGAAGACACTTTGTTTCAATGTTTAGAAGAATATAGTGGTAACTTTCCCCCTGTCAGTTATACATTTGTACTTATTTTATTTCCATTACCAATTTTCTTTCGGTGATTCATTTTGGACGGTTTAACTCAAAACCTTAATGAATTCGAGATTCGAATTTTGTAAATCGATACATCAAACGCAAACTTTGTTCTCAGTAGTGAGTTAATATATTATGAACCTGTAAATGCAATTTCAATTTGGTTTCAAGTATATCGGGTGGGGCATATGCACACCAAAGATATTTATTTTTTCTTCCTTTATAAATATCAATGAATCAGTATTTATACCCCTCTCCTATACTGACCCAGCAGGCACTCAACGTTGAATAAACGTTGAAATGAGGTTGAAATGGTGATCAACGTGTATTCAACGTTGAAACAACGTTACATTTTCAACGTTTGATAATAAACAAATATTCAACGTTGAATTAACGTTGATCATTTCAACGTTGAAATTGGAACGTTGATTCAACATTGAATAAACGTTATCTTTTAAAAAGTATTTACTCACGGTAGTCCTATCATGAGGCCTATATGAGATTTTTTTTTTAATTAACTGATGTTTTATACCTTTTGTCAACAACTGATTACATTAAACACGGTGACTGCATTTCATTTTTACATTGAAAAGGTCTTATCGTACCAACTATTAATCTTAAGTTGTGTGTATGGAAAGGGGGGTTAATCGTTTGATACTGAATTTCTAGGGAAAAGAAATAGAATGCGTTTATTTAACATAATATTATTGAAATGTTGAACATTAAGATAACATGTAAAGAAATTTGAAATAATTGATTATTAACAAAACTCGCGATTTTTTTTAATTCATATTTTCGCGGGATTTGAACAGGAAGTTAGATTGCCCATGCGCATTATTTAAACCGGCACCTTTCCTGTTTTTAAAAAGATAAAACAACAAAGAACGAAGTCGAGGAGAAACTTACCGTTAATCAAGTATCATTATGGTATGTAGATGTTTCTATGTGGCTATCACGGTATTTCATATGTATGAATTGTATTTAGAAACTCTGAATTGTTATCAATATTGCATAATTAGAGCAAAATACAACGTCAACATTGTATCCCAGAGAACAGATCAGAACACACTGGGAAGGGCCATAGACATAGTAAACAATATATCATCACATATTCCTCCAATTATACTTTTTTTGAGAGCACTTAATGTGGAAAGCAGATTCCTATTAAAGTTGAGATAAAAATTGAGACATTAATATTCTAAACTAAAGTTTCAAATAAGAAAAAGGGGGGGGTCGTAAGCGTTTACATTACTGTGATCGGGTAAATTTCCTGAAATGTATAATATATATATATATATATATCTTCGTTTATTTAAACTTTAAGGCTTGGTAAACTACATTATTTTTGACGATTATAAACAATTAATTTTGACTGGACAACAATGTATTGAACAATCATGTGATGACTGATGGGAAGATAATACTGATTTTACAATAACATTATATAATTCAACAAAATATTAATATTTCACCTATCAGAGGATAACTATAGAATGTTCATTGATAACTGTTTACTTAATTAACCTTTCAACAAAAGTCATTCTATTTTTAAAACAAGTCAGTCTGACCCTTATCTGATCTTCATGTGAGTGATCTCTGACTCTGTGTACTACGAGAAATGAAGTGAGCATTGCATCTCCATGTGCGCACATTCAATTATGACTACTTTAAAATCAACATGACCATACAACTTAATAGAAATATTAAAAGCAAAAATATGACACAACTTAAGGAAAATAATAGCATTATCACATGCTGGGCAAACACAAATTAAACAATAATTGAATATGTGTTTATTCGACAAAGACAATTATTTATGTGAAGGGTATACTAATACACATACATGTATAACACAATAAAAAGAATAAGATATATTTAGTATTAACAAAATAGCCTAGGTTGCACTTAGTCTGATTGAGAACATACATGTACAAAATGTACACAGTAAATACTATCATTCAAAATTCATATACTTCCTTTTCATAAAACATTATCATGTACTGGTCCTTAATGTGTATTTATCAATGCCCTGAATGGTAGGTGTCCATTATCGTGAATATGTATTTTTTTATTTTACAGAAGCTTGTCAAACAAATCAATGGCTGAAATGTATCATGAATCAGACATGTGGAGCAAAATAAAAATTCAGTTTTGGAAATTCCAGTCTAAAGGTAGTTTTTTTGTATGTATATATCGTTTGTGTTTAAGTTCAATCTGTTGTTTATTTTATTTTTGTTATTTTACATACCATATTATGTTTGTCTTATCTAAAGTATTCTAGTAAAGAAAGCAATTTATTTAATGTTAATGGGCTTGTGCAGTCATCAATAAAAAAAACTGTCATAGGTAAAATGTTTTCATGGTTATCAATTACATAGTCAAACCTGCAATCTTGCAAACTCTCAGGTAGAAGCTTCTTCATTAACAAAATTACTAATAGTACACATTAATGTATATAATTTTTTTTATTAATGATTACATTTGTACCTTATTATATATGTGCTTTGTCGTTATGGTTTTATTTTTCATTGCTTCTAGAAACAAATTGAAAGTGGCTCAAATTAAGGATATCTTTTCCAGAGTTTAAATATACTGCAAAAGTATAAAGATGTCACTGAGAAACACATATCTGATAAAGACTCCTCCTGCTTGAAATTGAGGTCAGCTGCAGAAATATCGCGAGGTGGTGGAAGAAAGTTGACATGCAAAAAGGACAAGAAGAGACAAAGATAACAAATGAATTTCTAAAATAAATCTTTTATCAAAAGAAATATCATTGTATTACTAAATTTGATATTGTTCCTCAATAAATTTGTATATGTTTTAATGGTTTATACCAATAATAGGTGTGAGGGTAATCCAGGACATTTGGTTTTTTGTGGAGAGTTGTCTGGTTAACAGTCATGCAGCATCTTCTTATTTTCATAAGTATTGTGATCATCCTGACAATATCTTCACTCTGCGTTCGATATACTATTTTAAGAAGGGCTTAACATTTGTCAGTCGTTTCATTAGAACTACTTTGAACTTGTGAGAATTGTTGAGAAGTATTCAACATCTTCTTTCTGTTTGGTGATGCTTTCTGTGGTGGGAATAAAGTGTATGTCATAATTTTTATGCAAACTATGTAATCAAATTCATTGAATGATTTGTATTTTACAGCTATTCACAACAAGAAAAACTACAAGTAAGAATATATCAAAATGGTAGGTGTCCACTTGTATATCAATATACATTTAGATAATTATTTATTATAGTTAACTTTAAATACAAGTCGACACACACAATCATTTCAGCTACTCCTTCTTGTAGTTTTTCTTGTTCTTAATAGCTAAATACACGTTTTGATAAATTTAACATTTGAGTATTAGAGACACAGAAGCCAACGGGATCTAAAGATATGACATTTATGGTCTAGATTATTGACTTTGTACACATACGGAATGTTGTATCAGTAGCAGTTGATGTATTTATTTAGATGTCTCCCATTTGGGTTAACTATTTGGTTCATATGTGTCTTTGGGGAGAGAAAAAAAAAAACATTAAAAAAAACCTGTACAGCCTCCTGTCTACTATGTACATGGAACAACAGCACAAATTTGGAAAGCAGGTACAAATGTATGTAGCTTTATAATAAATCTTATTAATATACTTTCAACTACTATTCAACCTTGAATCAACGTTGTATGGATGTTGAAACTTCAACGTTGAAATTTCAACGTTGATTCCAATTTTCAAAATCAAACATAAATTTGACATTGTTTCAACGTTGAGAAACAACCTTGTTTCAACGTTGAATAAACGTTGAGTGCCTGCTGGGGATCTTGGTTAAGAAAATGTGTTGAAACTGAAGTTTTAATCTCATTGTTTCCTAACTCAAATTGAATGATTACAAAAGCAAACTAGACAACGCAAATGCAATATGTATTATTGAACCAATTTAGATTTTTCAAATGTATTTTAATGTATTTCATATATCTAAATGTAGTGACCTAACACGAACGCTATGTAACCTAATACATGTCTAAGGTTTTTTTATTAAGTCCGCCCTCCGTCCTCTGATCTGTTATGTTTGAAGTGACTGTTGATACATCGTGGTTAATGTATCAAATATAAGTTTTAAAACATCAGACACATTAATTTCGAATTTGCCACCCTAAGTTTTATCTGGGTAAAAATCATTCTAAACATATATTGTTTCAATCTATTGACCTGTACTGAACCGTAATCAAATTAAAATCATTATACCACAGACAAGACGACACAAGTCAATGACATTTTGTTAAAGATTTTCACAGGTAGCCAAGTTTGAATAAATGAAATATTTATACGTTTGATGTTTGTAGAGATCTATGCTTAGTTAATAATGGAATATTAAAATATGTAGAAGACAAAGGTAAATATATTAATAGTAGAAAAACAAGCAATATCACTACTCCGAACAAACTGCATGCGCATATTTATTATTATCTCGATCTGGACAATTATAACACATTGTGCAAGATTGCACTTCACTGTTTTCCAACTTTCAACCTAGTTAATTAATTGTTAAACAACATTCATACTTGATTAATATACTGAAAAGTTGACACCAAATATATATCAATCATTTGTTGAAAGTTCATGAACGGTTTTATCCAGGATATGTTGCAGATCAAAATGTCTCGGTGTCCGAAAATTGCAAAAGTCTATTATGATTATCTTATTAAATGAACATATAGATATAAATATTGTGATATTTAAAACAATAGCTTTCACCATTTTTGAGGAACGGTAATTATTTGTCAGCCGCGGGGTCGTATATTTTAAAAAAAATGCTGGCACCCCTTCCATCTGCACCACCACTCGTACAAACAACATAATGACACCATTAAGGGGGCTCGCGGGTATAAATAATTTTTTTAAAAATATAGTATTTCGCTGTTTTTTTCTATAAATAAACTTTATCCTATACTCAATAGAAAAATAAAATAAAATTATGGGGTCACCGTTCATTTAAGCTCGCATTGGTTTTTTGTTAAGGTACTTTATTTCTATGAACTAATAGGAGAAAAAAAGGTAATATCGAAATAAAAAAAAAAAGAACTAAATTACAGAAATCCCTTAAGTTTTACAATAGTTTTAGTTTAAGTACAGCTTATTTGAAAAAAATAATAAAAAATATAGGTCACCGATGAGTTAAAAAAGATATTTCAATTTTAATGCAAAAAAATGGCAGTTTTTCACCAAAGAGATAATTTGGAGCTTTTACAATGATATGAACATTTTAAAAGTCATCTGGGGCCAAAACGAATTGATTTGTTTGGTTGATTTTTGTACCATATCATGAAGTAACAACTAGTAGTGTAATAAATAAAATTTGTAATGAAAAAAAATGTTTAAATTTTTGCTGATTTTTTTTTGTACCCTCGAGCCTCCTTAAGATATAGTTTTAAAAATATTACCCCTCCCAGCCAAGTCGCTAACCTATGCAGTCATTACAACAAAGTATGATATGACACAAAAAAACTATTAAGGCATACATTATTTAATTTTGTATGGAGGATGTGTGTTTGAACCTTATTTTTGAAAAACTTTCTTTATACAGAATTGAGAAGCGTGTGCGATAATTAGTTAAACATTTGAACAATTATTTTGTTCTTGATTGAAATTGAAAAAAAAAAAAAAAATAATAAAAAACAGTGAAAAACACATGGTCCCACACAATTATGAATAAACAGTGTCTTATGTGAGTCTGACCAGCGACACATGATGATATCTTGTGAGTTAAAAAGTCCAAATAATTATAAATGAAACAATAAACAACGTCTCCTTTGTCTCCCTTTGCTGTAACTTTTTTCTTACATAAAAACTGCCTTATTCAAATTACAATTTCTATTTTGTATGTTTGCGCATACCATTTGAATATTTTATATAATTAAATTCTTAATTGCAACTCCCCTTAACGATGTCGTTGCTATAACTTTAACATAAACAGCGGCCATTTTTTTCACCGCTTCGAAAGACATTGTTGTAAATTATATTTAAAAACCGTTCTTAGTTCGTTGATCTGAAAAATTAGGATAGATAATAATTTACTGTTCAAAATCATTTAAGCTTAAAAATCGTTCAGACTAGGATTTAAAGTGTTTGAAATGTACTTGAGCAGTACTCTGTTTTTATTATGTATGTGAAGTTAGCAGCCGGTTCGTTATTCGATATTCGATATTCAATATCCAACCGGCTGCTAGCAGTCGGTTGGATATTCAAAATTTATTTGAAAATCATAAAAAAATTAAATACTTGATAACATTAAAAGCACGATTTTCATAGTTAAGAAGGACTGATAAGATACGTAGGAAATCGTTTAATGACCTCTTCAAGCTGTCGTAAATATAAACCCTTTTCTAAGTTGCATATTTGTCTTTATGTAATATAATAAAACAACTTCAAATATGTACTTTTATATATGATATTTCTTAAAACAAAAAGAAAACCTATAACTCTAGAAACATTTAGAAATATAAATAGAAATATTTATGGAAAGGCCAAAAAAATATATAGTGAAACCTACCTGAGACCGCTTAAATGAAGGTGAGACCCCTGGTCTTTCAATGTCCATAAAATTCAACTTAATCATAGACTCTGTATATGTAAAGGTTGTATTAGAAGGATTTCCCAGAATAATGTCATCTTCGATATCTACGGAGGCTTAGATTGTCACTTTTCAGCTAAAATTGTCAAAATTTTAGGACAAAGGCACAGGGCAATGGTGAGAGCCCCTGATCTCTCAATCTTTCTAATATTATGCAGACATTTAGTTAATAGGTGAATACAAACGTGACTAAAAGGAATTTGGGTACACTTCCTGTCTTCCATGTTTACGGAGCGCCCAAAGTGCCAGTTGGATATTCAAAATATATAGTGAAAACCAGGGGGCTCTCACCATTGCCCTGTGCCCTTTGTCCTGAAATTTTGACAATTTTTAGCTGAAAAGTGACAATCTAAGCCCTCCGTAGATATCGGAGATGACATTATTCTGGGAAATCCTTTTGATATAATCTTTATATATACAGTCTATGAATTCGTCGAATTTTATGGACATTGAAAGAACAGGGGGTCTCACCGTCATTTAAGCGGTCTCAGGTAGGTTTTCGCTATATATTTTGAATATCCAACTGGCACTTTGGGCCCTCCGTAAACATAGAAGACAGGAAGTGTACCCAATTAATATACTGAAAAGTTGACACCATATATATATCAATCATTTGTTGAAAGTTCATGAACGGTTTTATCCAGGATATGTTGTAGATCAAAATGTCTCGGTGTCCGAAAATTGCAAAAGTCTATTATGATTATCTTATTAAATGAACATATAGATATAAATATTGTGATATTTAAAACAATAGCTTTCACCATTTTTGAGGAACGGTAATTATTTGTCAGCCGCGGGTCGTATATTTAAAAAATGCTGGCACCCTTCCATCTGCACCACCACTGTACAAACAACATAATGACACCATTAAGGGGCTCATGGGTATAAATAATTTTTAAAAATATAGTATTTCGCTGTTTTTTCTATAAATAAACTTTATCCTATACTCAATAGAAAAATAAAATAAAATTATGGGGTCACCGTTCATTTAAGCTCGCATTGGTTTTTGTTAAGGTACTTTATTGCTATGAACTAATAGGAGAAAAAAGGTAATATCGAAATAAAAAAAAAAGAACTAAATTACAGAAATCCTTAAATTTTACAATAGTTTTAGTTTAAGTACAGCTTATTTGAAAAAAATAATAAAAAATATAGGTCACCGATGAGTTAAAAAAGATATTTCAATTTTAATGCAAAAAAATGGCAGTTTTTCACCAAAGAGATAATTTGGAGCTTTTACAATGATATGAACATTTTAAAAGTCATCTGGGGCCAAAACGAATTGATTTGTTTGGTTGATTTTTGTACCATATCATGAAGTAACAACTAGTAGTGTAATAAATAAAATTTGTAATGAAAAAAAATGTTTAAATTTTTGCTGATTTTTTTTTGTACCCTCGAGCCTCCTTAAGATATAGTTTTAAAAATATTACCCCTCCCAGCCAAGTCGCTAACCTATGCAGTCATTACAACAAAGTATGATATGACACAAAAACTAATAAGGCATACATTATTTAATTTTGTATGGAGGATGTGTGTTTGAACCTTATTTTGAAAAACATTCTTTATACAGAATTGAGAAGCGTGTGCGATAATTAGTTAAACATTTGAACAATT